>JZKD02S1599011.1:57773-152534 GCA_000966675.3 Picea glauca
ATGATGGATATGATGCGATCTACTATGTGAATGTAAATTCTATGAATGTCTAATTGTTATTGATGATGATGGATATGATGTGACATATTGTGTGAATGAGAATCCTATGAAGGTTAAAGTGCTATTAGAATGATGTTGGATATGATGCAATCTATTTTGTAAATGATAATTTTATGAATATGTGTCGTCAATTGGATTATGGAATATTATGATATCTATTTCTAACTTGAAAACTTTGATGTTAAAGTTGTTGATACAAGGAGACCGAATTGAAATTATGATTGTATGCAATTACATGACGATAATGCATATAAATGTATGAGTTTGTGTTATAGACTAATCTGCAGGTTATGGGCTATGAAATAGCCAAGGGATAATGATGATGAAAGTGGATGTCATGACCACTAGCCGAGAAACATTATGGTATGAATCTTTGTATGTGAAATTATATTGGTTTGGATGCATTGCTATGATATGTGGACTAGTGAAATATTTTAGGTGGTGAGACTGCCCAAAAATGAATAGACGATGACAAAACTCCCAGCAACATGGTGCCAATGTATATTCCATTGTAGGGTGTGGATCCTAGTCCTGTTAGGAGGGGTGGAGGCATTTCCCACCGTGTATCCTCCGAAACCTGAATTCATGGGAGGACGTTGTTAGCTCATGCTCCCCTAGACGTGTGATGATGACTGTCAGTTGCCCACTGGGGAAGCTTGGTCAAGATAGTGACACTTCTGCTTACGGGTTCTATTTGGAGTTAGTTCAATATATTTGATGCTCTAAGATAGTCCAGCAGAGGAAGGATAGGAATGGAAGATGGAAGTAAGTTAGGGAGGAAGGATGAGTAGAAATAGTTGAGAGTGTATGGAGAATTGTTCTATGTTGGAAATTATTGTTTTCCTTCTGAAAAGAAAATGCATATATATATATGAATATTCATAATTATTTAACTAAACTACAATTGCCTAAATAACATTGTTGAACTAGATAATTATAATTAAAGGATTTCACAAGCATTTGATTGGTTTATTTTCTTTTATAAAATGAATAGTCTTGTTGAATGGATTGGATGCATATGGAAATTACTATAKAGATGATAGTTATTGATATTAGTACATGAACGAGACTTGTATGTACTAGCTACACATGCATTTCTTGCACATGTACACTAGTATGTATGAGTTTCTTGGCTTACTTACTAATAATGTCGTTTATTTGTTAGGAATGTGTGAATCATGTTTCTTTTCCCATGTATCATAAAATACTTTAACTTCGGGATGAAGTCTCCTGAAGGGTGGGTGTATGTAACAACCCTAGATAAATGATTTCTTAAGATTTACCAAGAATAATTAATTAAATAATTAACTGTCCTGCTCTGTATTAGTTAAATAATGATTATTTATTAATAATATTAATTAATTAATTAATTAACTACTTGAATATATGTTGATTAATTAGTTAATTGATTGATTAACACATTTAATGTTTAGGGTAAAGAATTAAATACTTAATAACTTTTAATTCATTAATATAAAACTTTACGTATGTAGGGGGATGAAGCATTGAGTGGAGGGATAAGGTGGGTGGAATTAAAGTAGGGTAGGAGTCGGTAAATGAGAGGAGGATATGAGGGGGCATAGGCCTTCAGGAGAGGATGATTATGAAATTTTGGGGAGAGGAAGCATTAATCAGAGGGAAGGACTGTATTTTCTATTGGGTATTTTCTGGTTTGGTCTAGAGTTTGGGTAAACTGTTACAGGGGTGCACCAAGTTGCTAGGATTTTTGGGCTCGGGGGCTAGGAATCCTCACAGAATCCTGGAGCTAGGGATCCAAACATGCTCTGTTCCTAGCTGGCAGGGAGGAAAGATTCAGTTTTGGGCAGAGTTTGGGCAGAGCAGCAGAGAGGACAACCAGAGAATTGGAGAATTAGCATTAGACAGAGGTATGTATTTTAGTGATTATGTTGTGTTATGTGATGGATATGTAAGTTTATTTTCATGTTGTTCATAAAAAAAAATTATACTAAAAAAATTATGATTATAAGTTGATGATTAAATTTTATATGACATAATTTCTTTATTCTTTAGTTAGCTTGTGTTTTATAAGGCTCTGTGGGGATAAAGACCTTACATTTGGAGTGAAAATATTTCCTTGGAAAACTCTTTGTTGCATTCCGGAAAGGGGTTGGCTGATATCCCTTCTTCCCCTGGTTCATTCAGTCTTGTTTCTTGTCTTTTCAAGCCTTGGTAAATTCCGACCATTGTTTGTATTGGTCATAACACATTCAGTCCTTCCTAAAAACTCCACTCAAGGAATTGGGATTATCGAATTCAATTCTGTCCTTATAGGACTTTGGTAACCAACTTAGGAACTGCTGGTTTTTTACTTTATCCTCCTGGATATAAAGCACGAATCTTAACAATTCCAGGAATTTGTTTATCAGGTCGTCCATAGCCATTTATCTTAGTCGTATCTCATAACACTCTTTGCTTTTTATTTGATAGTAACTTTTAGATAAATATTTTTTCTTAAAATTCGACCACTCCATTTGTTTTTCCTTTAGGCCCTTGACCAACTTCAGGTCCTGCCGCCATATGCTAGATTTTCCTTTCATATTGTAGATGGACACTCTGACCTTCATATTTCTGGAATAGTTGTATATATGGAAGTACTTCTTTATATCTAATAACCATGATTCATCCTCCCCTATTCTGGATTCCCTGTTAAAGGTAGACGGTTTGATTTTCTTAAACTCTCCCTCAAGATGGTCCACCTGTTTCCTTTTTCTCCCTGTTTTTGTTTTATCTTCTGCTGATGGTGTACCTTTAGAAGAGCTGTCTCATTTTTCTCCTCCAGGACCATAATTTTTGGAGGCCCTTTTGCTGACCTCTTCTTCCTCATTATTGTCCTTTGGTATCTTCTTTGTCACAACTCACGATGCTTCGCAACATAACTTCATTTATTTCCTACTGTTCCTATTGTGCCTTTTTCAGTTTCTCATTGTCTTCTTTGAAAACTTGCAGCTCAACAATGAGATTTCTCATAGTTTCTAGAACCTCGATAGGTGAACTTTCATCACTATTCTTCCTCTGTTCTTCAGGAGGAATTTTCTCAGGATTCTCCTCGAGTTTGATCTCTACTTCATTCTGTGTTTCCATGATCACAATAGAAATAAAGTTTTTATGTTTGTAATAGTAATGTTTGTTAGTTTTTCCATGAAATAAAAATATGTGCTAAGAAAATATTTTTGGCCCTGTTTAAGGTCCAAGTGTTGTAACCTTCACCTCTGATACCATATGTAATGTTCCCCAAATTTTCCAAATTTCTTTTTTTTATTAGGGTTTTTTGGAGTTGATCATTCGTCATTCCAACCCTTTAGGAGTTCATTCACTATACTACATAACATACACATACTAATGTCCATTACAGTTGAAAGTTAATTTATATGCATTTATCTATGGCTATCTCATCCCCATTTATAACAACGGGTGAACGAGTAATCCTACTAACCAACCATTAGTTTGTTTGGAACTTAAAACTACTTGTATGACACCTTCATATATACATATACCTTGATAGTCCTCTTCTGTTTGCATAGCACAACTTTATATATATGCATGTTAGAATGTCTATTCATATGTATAGAACGATCATAAAAGAGTATAGGGTGTTCCTTATATATTACATTCCACTTTGAATGAACTCACATGAAATATCATGAACTTTTTTTATTAGAGTGAAAACACAATGATCAAAGGTAAGGTAGGGCCACTCGAGTTTCGGATGTGTCCCTATTTACATGTAGTGGTTATTACCCCATCCTCATTGCGCATGGTGTTACAACTTAGGTGGTTATGGTTCACAGTTGGCACACACTACTCATCCTTAATTGATTAATGAACTCATGGTGACTAAGTTTAGGGTAAGGATCCATGATCCGGTATGAAAGAACTAGGAAATGAAGATCGACATCTCGGAAGGCTAAACCATATCCTAATTGGACTGCCATTCCTTTGCCATAAATGTTGACAAGGACCACAGGGAGTAACTGTCAGGCCTTAATTAGTTTTGCCTGTGAAATTGAATTTCCACTGTAGCGCATGCCTTTGGCCCATCGTTCGACTTGCATGCCCACTGAGTTTCTACCACCTTTCCCTAATCACATGGTCCAAGTACAATGCATATGTCCCACCATTAATCCAATAGGAAATGGGTCTTCCCCGAGGCCATTGTTCAATATCTTCTTGTGTTGTGTAGCTTCGGAAATAGAACACTTTTGGAAAGAAAACTAGAACTACCTTTGGCGTATGACTCTGGCGATGGGGAGGATATTGTTTTGTATGGGTGCAAGTTCGTTACACGTCCCTCTGATTCATCCTAATACTTGGTATGTTGCCTGAACTCCATTACCAAAATTACTTGTAAGGTGTAGGAAATGTCAAACGTAAATTGGGTTGCTCTTGTGGTTACTTGATAACTTTGTTGATTAGGTTTTTGTCCTCATTGTTCTGTAACTTTCGAGATACTACTATCCAGACTCTGGATGAGTATATATTTAATTTTGATCTGGGTAACTTAGGGTTCAATCCCTTACGAGGATGACCCCTTACTGCTCTAGTTTTCCACTAACTTGACCACCATGTCATCTGGGTTGGTTTGTTTTTTCTTGACTTAGGGAGAGCATTTTGAATGCAAATAAGTTTCGTTCTCAGTCGTTTTCCCTTTTACTATGCATAAATAATGCAGACTGATAAATACTATGTTGGGTTTGTTGTCATTCCTCGGTAAATTTTGTAATGGTTCCTCTTATGTTGTACAGTGTGACACAGATGTGAGTTCTTGCGACTGTGTAAATATCCTTTCGGTCTGTATTTTCAGATTCCCATACTCTGCGTTGACTATCCCATTATGTTTGGTAAGGAAAATTCTTTTTCAACAAGGCGTTGCGACATTTCCTTATCTCTATAGGTTATTTACTAAGATAAGTTTTCCTTTGGACGCCACTACTCTGTAGATTGTTTCAAGGCCCACTAGTTGACTCCTATGTATGTATTTCCCTTTTAACTGGTTGTTGTACTGTCCTTCGATGTATATATATTTATGTAAGATGGGAGTTTGCACGTGGAGTAAACTTATTAAATGTTTGTCCTCCATTATGCAATATAATTAAGTCTATAATTAAACTCTAACTTAACGCTTCTCCTTCAGTTGATATTGTTATCTGTATGAGTGCCTTTCAACGCATAATGTTTGAATCTATGTTTAAACTTTGAGTAACGCATTTCATTCATCATATAGTATTAAAATCAGCATTTAAACATTCATTAGTATATTTGGCATGCGCCTACTATGCGACCTCTTGGAAATCGATTATGTCATTCTTGATGGATTGTTTCTTTAATTATTGAAAGCTCAAATGTAAAAATTTTGGTTACCAAATCTAATGATGGGGCCCCTTGTTGTTGTGAGGGTACCCATCAAGAATTCTTTGATCCACTTCTCCCTTCAGGCCTATGGACAGATCTCAACAATGTCGTGAATGGAAGAACAACTTCAGTTTCCAGAATCGCAAATTAAGTAAAACTCGTGACTTAGACCTACGGTAATTTCATTTCCTGAATCGTTGTGGTAGTTATCCTTATGATGAAAAAAATACCATTACTATTTATAGATTCGCATTTTTTCCTCGCAGGAATTTATTCATTCGAAGTCTCCTGGACTTAGGATAATTCCATACACCAAAAAAGGTTTTTGGGTTCTAATTACAATGCTTAAGAGTGTACTTGCAGTTCCAAGGAAATGATGCGATTTTTTCTCTAGAGTACTATTTTCGTGGAAATTATTTGTTCCGGGCTCTTCTAAATAGCTAATCATTTATATCTGTAACCATTTAAAGAGATGAATAGAAAAAAAACTCCAAAATTACAAATAGGATTCTCAATGTTTAATAGTTGCAAATCGTAGTGCTTCTAAGGCATGAATATATATTATTTTGTCACTGGTCCGATTTTTGAAATTAGAACATATTTCATATATCTTTATTTAGTGAGTTTCTCCCCTGTGTTATCGTATATCAAACCAAGGCTCTTCATTTTGTGAGATATCTTAACTATACAATTCTTGTGCTATTGGAATAGTTATAAAGATGGAAGATTTACTCGATTTTTTCTCATGTTTTCCAGCATGGATGAACTTATGGTATGAGTCGTTATATATTGAAGTAGTTATGAAAAGCTATGTATAACCACTCTATATATGTAGATATATCTCTCTATATAATGATATTCCCTTCATATATATATTTAAATCTCAAGTATACTTCCAGTACTTTATATAGCATTTGTACAGTCTAGTTATTTCCTTTAATTCATTATGTATATGTACATAAATCATATGTTTGTACTGTTAAAAATAGGATTGAATTCATTTAACCGAAATATATCCTCTAGTATATTTAGATCATTCATTTCCATTCACGGTTAAAATACACAGGAAGTTTACTCAAATCATACGATTAATTGTAAGGGTTCATCCTATAGTTTATTCCATTCTATCAGTAATTTAGTTCACAGAACTAACTCTCCCAGAATTAAATAGATGTACTCGATCAACTATTAAATCAAGAGAAAGAAAGATTCGCTCAGTAATTTAATCAACATAAATAATTCATCCAGAATTAAATAGATTTATCCTATCAACCATTAAATCAAATAACATTCGATCATAAATTTAATCAACAGAAATAATTCATCCATAATTAAACAGATTTGTTCTGTTGAAACAAACTTTATTTTTTCCTAAAAATACCTTAAACGAAAATAATTTTTTTGATTATGGATCGACCCTTGGTTTTAAAAAGAGGTCAAAACATTAAAAAACTTTTAAAGAGTTTCGAGTTTCATATTTCTTCTCTTTATGCAGTTTGATATTTAGCAACAACCCCAAAGTCCCGATACTGAAGTCACAAAAAGTAAATCTAAAGGAAGTTAAACCAAAGTTAATAAGAATAATTAACAATGTTTAACGGTAATTTAATCTTATCATATTTTTCATTTTTGGGAATCTCAACTCAAACGATAGTTCAAAATCCAGATGTTTAATTTATGAAATCCTTTTTAATCATGATTAATTAAAGTTTAAGCATACTTAATATATTGTTAATCAGTCGCATTTCGGGAAATCAGAGAATTATCACTCATCACGCTAAAAAAACCCCGAAGCAAGGAGTCCCAAAAGTATTAAGTGCTTAAGTGAGATTAACTTAACATCAAGAAAAAGGTTAACGATATAAAATGACTTTTTCGCGTTTTCGCTTTTCGGGATTCTTAAACGATCTTACAACCAAACTCCCGGTTTCGAATTGTCGATATTTGGCAGCATTTATTATAGATTAATGAAATATATTATAGTGTAAGATGTGTATCTCCAGTTGTACTCTCCTCATTGAGGCGAATGAATTTATCGTCCGTGGAAGCACAATCTAATTAAGGCAAGCTGAAGGCGAATAAAGGTTTCTCATTCAAATTTATTTCTCACTTTCAGCAGATTAGCAAGTTGTATCTGAGAAAGCTTACATGTTCTTTTCTGTAATAGCTACTCCCTTTTTATCATAGGTATCATGGCACCCAGGAAAATGAAGAAAAAGAGTGATGACGCTGGTGAAAGATCAAATCCAAACTCGAATGTTCTATCTGATACCACACCACATGATGTAGATTTGGTTAGGTCCTAGATGCAGATTTTTGAAATCTTGGAGCATGAGGTTAGGAATTTCCTAGACGATTTTGGAAACGAAAAGAATGATAAGACTGAAAATAAACTCAGAGATATAGCAGAGGGCGAGCTCCATAAAATAGCTACACGGTCGAAGATCATGCCATACAATGACATGATAAACTGGGCTCTGATGAATACCGATGTGAAGACCGGGAGCATCGTGGATCATCAAAAGGTCATAATCAGCTCTTTCAGGCCAAAACACATTCAAGTAATGTATGAGATATCCCTTGTTTCTAAATATAGTTATAATGTCGAATTCGTAGAAGAGTTTCAGTGGAAGGAGTGTATAGAATTTTGTAACGTCCTCCTCGTTATATAGACAACTCTGAGGATAGGTGCAAATTTTTTTTTTTTTTTTTTTGTTTGAGGGGTGTGTGCACGTGTAGAAGTAACAAACACACTTGACTCTACGTCACCACTCGACAACCAACAAGATGCGACCACGAATTTCAGCACAAGAATACTGAAGGAACACAATGAGTAACTGCCACAATATAAGACCATAGGCATAGGGCGCACAACACAAACATTTAAGACATACTGGGGGTGCATAGTAAGAACACAGAGGGAAGAATCCATGGTGTTAGGGTTACTATTTCTGCACAGGAAAGCAGGGCGTTTAGTCTTATGTCTTCTCGAAAGAAGATTAGACAGTCTTCTAGCCGACTGCTCAGGCAGAAACTAGTAACCCGACCTAGAACAAGACGCAAGCAAGACGAACACAACAAGACGACCCCGACATATCATAGTGACATCAAGAAATAAACGCCCCTAGACATAAGGCATACAACTAGAAGTTGTAAGTAGGAAACGACACCAGGGGTTAAGTATAGTACAATCACAGATGGAAGAATCCAACAATAGAGTTTACTATTTCTGCACAGAAAAGTAGGGCTTTTAGTCTTATGTCTTCTCGAAAGAAGATTAGACAGGCTCCTGGCCGATTGCTCAGGCAGAAACTAATAAATCTCGGTCAGGTGTGTCGCAAGAGCGGAAACCCTGCCTTTAAAGGGCCCGAGACTCTTGATACGGCACTGGATTCTTTACGCAGAAAAATCACACACACGGACATACATGCTAAGGCTACAAGGAGGTGTCTATACCCCGCCCGACACAACCGACCAAGCAACCAACTAAATACTATCAAGTACAACATAAACAAGAAGGACGACTACGTCCTTTATGGAAGGCACACGACAAGAAGGGCTCCGACAACGAACACCCAAGTTCAACATTAATTTAAATTCAACAACTTTCCTCATTTACTAAACTCAAGTAATTTATTGGTCGTGAGTTGAGGTTATTGCACATATGTGTTATTAACAACAATAAAATTTCAAATAGAACTGTCATGAAATATTAACCATCTTTCATTTATATCACATATCCAGACCATGATTGTACAACTACAATACCTCTTATATGCTACAACCACCAAAATTATAATGACCTTACAAGATAAAGACCTTCAATTAAACAGGAGGAGCTCACAATGCGATGTCATCAATGATCATAAAGTTCAATAATCATGCATTAGAATAAAATCATAATTAAAGGTAACATCAATTTGAAATTAACAATATACATCATAAGTCAAGGTGGTAATCTATGAAATAATAAAATTTAAAATGACAATAATTAAAGAGGGCAATATTGGAAATGACAACCATCGATATTACAATGATAATAAGTAAAGATATAAATTAATTTAATAAAGTCAATATATAGTTTACATCCTAATTATAGGTGACATCAATTTGAAATAACGACATACATCATAATTAGAAAGGACAATCTACAAATAATAACCTTTTAAATGACAATAATTAAAAAGGGCAACATCTGGAAATGGCAACTATCAATATTACAATGATAATAAGTAAAGATAACAATTAATTTAAAGAAGTCAATATATGGATTACATCCTAATTATAGGTGACATCAATTTGAAATAGCAACATACATCATAATTAAAAAGGGCAGTCTATAAATAATAAAATTTTAAATGACAATAATTAAAAAGGGGCAGTATTTGCAAATGACAGATATCAATATTAAAAAGGACAATAGTTAAGGATAACAATAATCAAGGATGTCGATATAAAGAAATACATCATAGTTACATATTCTTGGTGACATTAACGCTTACCAGTTCTACCATTTTGTAATGACCACCGATTAATATCTCAGGATATCCCTGCATGTAATTACAACGGAACCCAAAATCTTCTGTTAGGCAGGTGGTCGACAGTTACACCCAAACCGTCATCATGGTAAAATTCTTATGTTAAGCACTAATTAAATCTACTCGATTGTCCAACTGGCATGAGCCATTAGTCTTGTTATCCTAGAATCTCGACTTAGACTGGCTGCTACTATTTTCAAGGCGAAGGGAGGCGATGAGAAAGTGTTTAGGGACAGAACCCGCGCAGCTAAAAAGGCACATAGAACAGGCATTAAAGAATGGTAAAAAAAATGCAGACCCTAATAAGTAAAAACAAAAAGTAATGATGCTCAGTCTGGAAGAGAACGCAGACCCCAATAAATAAAACGAAGAGTAATGATGCTCAGTCTGGAAGAGAACGCAGACCCCAATAAATAAAAACGAGAGGTAATGATGCTCAGTCTAGAAGAGAACGCAGACCCCAATAAATAAAAACGAAAGGTAATGATGCTCAGTCTGGAAGAGAACACAGACCCCAATAAATAAAAATGAAGGGTAATGATGCCCGTTCTGAAGGAGAAACACAGACCACGTGCCCAGAGTAAATGTCGTTAAACACAGAGGTTTTAATTACAAGAAAAAAAAAACGTAGGGCAAGAGATACATGTGGGATTACCATTCCCCCACCGCGCAAAGAAATTTTAAGGGTAAGTCGCTGAGATTTAAAGGATACATGAGCTATTTCAATGGTCCTTCTCCCCATTCGCCCACAGAGAGGATTTCTCCCCAACAAATAAAAAAAAATGCCCATACACAGATGTAAAACGAAATCAACAGTCCATGGATGCCAATCGAATCCAGAATGCCCAATACCCAAACCCAGAAGGAAAATGCCCAATCAAAATTTATGAATGCATAAATGAATTTCGGAACGCAGAATTCCCAATCGAGCTCCCAAACTGCTAATTCGAAATCCAAGGATGCAGAACCGAAATCCAAAACGCATAATGTTGAATCGATCTCCAGGAATGCCAAATCGAATGCAGGATGTTCAACCCAGAATGCAAAAGCCCAATCGGAGTTCATGAATGCTCAAACACAGAACGCAAATGCCAAATCGAAGTTCATGAATTCCGAATTGAAAACCAGAATGCAGAATGCCGAATAAATCTCTAGGAGTGCCCAATCGAATGAAGAATGCTCAACATAATAATTCCCACTGTATATAATAAAAACGCCCAATATAATAATGGCCCACTGTATATAGAACGCTCGATAACACAAAATAAAACCCACCTCGTAAATCTTTTCCCCAAAAATGTGTCACTATCATCAACAACAACAATGAAATATAAAAACGAAAATTCTAGAAATCCACATTCATTAACAAATTAACCAAACAAATTTTCAGAACTACGTCACAGTAAGCATTCCAAACGAAATTGTCGATGGAGCTTTTCAGTAACACAATTCACAGTGGATTTAGCCGTAGGAGAGGGAGAAGAAAAGAATATTACGAGGTTGGATGATTACTCAAGGTGACACAGTAAAATTTTGCAGCAACATTTAAAAACACAACAATCCGCTGGATGAGAGAAATTAAAGAACAACCATCTAGCCCAACGATAACCAACATCGATTGAAATTAAACATTCATTCGTCTAGACTTCCATTACATAAGAAGATCTAATCATAACCTATTGCATTCTACTCTACTAAATGACGCACGTACATCTTCCCTTTTGACCGCCTCGATTAATGTCCGCGCCTCGGTTGATGTCCCGCGATCCTTGCCGCTCCTGCTTGCCGACCGTAGTGACCTCACCAGTACCTCCCAGCCAATCGCTAGGGGTAATCTGCTTCCCCCTTAGCCCCCCGAGCTGCAAAGGGGCCACACAAGATCCAGAGATAAAAATAGCTTCTCAGCTCGCCTCAAAGGCTGAGCTACCACTCCAATACAGTCGAGAAATTCCCAACTCCTCACAAGCAAACAGTCAAGCCACAAACCAACAGTGTAACGTTACGCTCACCATTTATCCTTTCTTCCTTCTTTTCCCCTTCTTTTATAGAAATTTGAGACCCACCTACTTTCCTAAATCATTATTAATTTAATTTTTAATGACAATCTTCTAAAAATTCTCTTTCGTCCAAGTGTCACTCATCCCCCACATTTCTCCAAAAATTAATTTCTTTTTAATAATTAAAAGACTCATTTCCCTCACCCCCCTTTAGTCGCTCCTAAAATTACTCCTAGGGTTCCTAGATCCCCTCTCATGCTTTTAATAACTTTCCTAAAATGAAGTTGACAAGATTTAGTTCAGTTTAGTAACTTCTTAATTTCCGATTCCTTTTTGCTTTTTACCCTATGTCCCCTACTTTCCATTATTAATTTTCCTTTATTACAAGTTTCCTTATTTCTATTATTTATTTCTCTCTCTTTTTTTTTTTTAAACCCAATAGATAAATGCGCTTATTAATCCTTTCTATATTTTTAAATTCATTACTTTTATACTCTCACATGTTTTTTTTTTTTTTAAACTTTATATTCCTTTTTTTACCATTAACACCACGTATTTTAATTAATTTATTCCCTTTCTTCACTTTAACCCCCTTTAATTTTAAGAAGACTTTAATTAACACCTAGGAGGGTTTTAGTTTACGCCCTTATGTTTATTTTTGTAGGATCTTTTCTTAGGGCTTGTCAAAATTTTATATTAGAGATGTTTTAAATTTAGGTTTAGATTTGAACTGGGCGACAATTGATTAGGGGAGTCATTTGAGAATTTCTTAAGGCTTTAAGGTCTTAGGGTCATCTAGGTTGTTTCATCATCATCATCAATGCGACGTTTCCTTCAGGACGCACTACGTGCTCCAAGGGTGCCACTCGCCTCATTTGCTTCTGTTGCGCGACGTGCCCTTCAATATGCATCACGGGCTCCAAGGGTGCCACTCGCCAACGTGTGTTTCTTTTGCGCGACGTGCCCTACAGGATGCACCGCGTGCTCCAAGGGTGCCACTCGCCGACTTGACTATTTGGTAGACATCTATAACCCCTGGAGTCAACACTCTGCTAGGTGAACTTGTGGGAGACTAAGGGCTCTAAGGAATAAGGCCCCCGCCTTATTGCACGCCCCTTAGAATCATCGTGAGCGACTGTCGCAGTCTTCCCTCACGGAATCGTGGATCCTCTCGAACTAGGTAATCGTTAACCTACAGTTCGATCCACGACAGGAGTGCTAGTAGGTTGTGGCAAGGTTATTGTCCACACCTCTCCCTCAACCTCTCTGGAACTCATGTATGGCCCCTTTAATCCATCTACGAGTCTGGTCAGCAAGCTATCGTCAGCCTGCATCATCAACCATCATGTCAGAACATGTCAACAACATATCATCAAATCAATAAATATCATGCTAAATAAATCAACTCAATATCACACTCCCTGACTCAAACCGGAGTCCAAGGCTTCCATCGATGCCTCTACATCCTCCAGGTCAATAACACCTGTATACAACAATAGTAAAACATCATGTCATCTATCATAACGCATCATCATCAAGGATAAAATTTTTATCATCATAAAAATCCAGATCACTTGCGAGCAAGTGTCCTCAAAGAATAAGTTTTCTAGGTGTGCCAGAGCGGGATGTTACAAATTTGACCAAAACTACTCAGATATAATCAAAACATGGTGGGGAATTCCAGTAAAATTTAGAACTGATTCCCATGGTATTTATCCTAGTGCATCATTAAATGAATATGTGGTCTATATAGATATGATGTTATGTAGAATTTTTGGGAGGAAAATCCCTACCCATTTCCCATCGGAATGGGTACCAATTATGAACGAGGTGGTCAAGGGTTACACTTTCAATTGGGATAAGATTCTATCAGATAACCTAACCAAGGAGATCGTTGAATACCAAATGGAAAAGTCAAAAGGAAAACCTGCATATTTTTATATGTCTTCATATGTCATGGACGCTATATGTTATATGACCCCTTTCCCATTGATGAATTGGAGCTAGAATCCAACCTGTGTTGAACCCATCCATTTCTATCACTCTAAACTATGGGAAGAAAAATAAAAAGAATTATTTTACGAAATCTGTCACTATATAGTGATTCATGTTCACCAAATATTGTATGGTTATCAACCCCCTCGTATTTCGGAGGAAATCATGGGAAACCTCAAAACAGTTGCATATTGGTTTATCGAAGAGAATTTCTCTTATGTCATAGTCTTCGGATGTTCAATTCCCCCTCATTATCTCCCAAAGTTTCTTCCTAATAGACTGGTGTGTAGAGAAGTAGTTTATCAAATAATAACAGGAGGCATTGGTAAAGAGTTAAAAGCAATTTAGAAGAAATTCTGGCCAGCTTTTGCTATATATATTGGGAGGTTTTCGCTGCTAAAATTTGGCCATTCCAAGGTACAAGCTACAACACTTGAAGACATTAAACTGGTAGATGTTGAAATCAGAAGGAATGATCCATATCAAATTGTGGGAAATCATTTAGCTCATTGAAATATGAAAATGTATAAGCATGAAGACTCCCCCTGTGACGACATATTTAAAGGAGCTAGAGCCTATGAGGAGATATTAGACAGAGTCCAGGGGTTACCCCCTGACCTGCAGGCCATCTTTCTTTCTTTGCAGAAGCACAAACGAAGTGGGTTGCCAAGGATACTACAAGGATAATCAACAACTCCTCCTTCAGAACAAGAAATTATACCTCCAGGTTTTGAACCAAAGTCTTTGGATAAAAAGACTATCGAGGGAAACCCAAAGAATCTTGAAGTGTCTTCACAAAGATCGAAAACTTTGCAGAAAAAACACCTAGGGTCTGAAATGGAGTTTAAGTCTGAGAGACATTTAAAATCGAATCAAACGACTTCTCCTTTATCATCAACTATTTCCGCTAATACGCCCAAAACAACAGAAGGAACACAACTCACAGAGTTAGGCAATCCTATTATAGCATTCACTGCTTTAGAGTCAATTTTTGGAACTCCTCATCTCAGAGCTATGTACGTAAGTGACCTTACCCCAATCTCTATTGAAGAAATACCTTCCTCTGACTTCTTTTTCAGTAAAAAGAGAAAAGTTGTAGTGAAGAAAGAAATGCACCTGAAAGAAGGTACATTGGTCAAAAATCAAAGGATACTTGTAGATAGACAAAATCTA
The DNA here is from genome assembly GCA_000966675.3 of Picea glauca. NCBI lineage: Eukaryota > Viridiplantae > Streptophyta > Pinopsida > Pinales > Pinaceae > Picea > Picea glauca. Next base: position 72,907 of record JZKD02S1599011.1, read on the forward strand.
GAAGAGGAAGACTTTTCCACAGAGGTAGCAGGCTCTCTGGGAGCTTTCTCTATGAATAACTTGTTTTTAGTTGATAATTTGAAATCAAGGGTGAAACAAAGGAATCAAATGATAGCCTAGTTGCAAAGTCAAATAGGAAATACAGAGAAAAATATTAAAGATGAGATAAATAAAGGACTAGAACATGCCAGAGCTGCTAACAAACATGAGATTCATCTGCTCAAGTCTAGTTTAGATGATATGTATAATAAGATGCAAGCCATTCAAGGATGGGTCATTCATCAAGAGGAATTAGTAAGGCAGTTGCAAGATAAATTGAGTTCTATTGAAAGCCAGGTGGTAAATATAACCTTATTCAATGCATGGGCACTGGAAGTGCATAAGAAACTAGAAGCATAAGAACAAAGTTTGTTTTCTAAAGTAGAGATAATTCAAAACTATTTTTGGGAAGTAATTCAATCATTAGAGAACATTTTTTTTAAAGAGAAGGAGGCTACAACATCCCGGGCCGCTTTTCAAAAGGCAGTCATATTTTCAGCTAAAGAAGAAGTATCAGTAACTCCTCGGTTGTCTATCGTAGAACAAATAAGAGGAGACATAATACTAAAAACATGGGAAGCCAATATAGCTGAGAGAAAAATATTGGCCAAATAAATTAAGGAAGATTGTGAAGAAACATTTGATGCGTTGGATAAAAAATCACTAGGCATTGGAAACAATGATTGTCCTGGAATACTAGAACAGATCAATGTTATAAGGCATAAATTGAATATAAAAGAGAGATTGAATGAGGCTCAGATTGAAATTTCGCAATTGATACAGGTCAATGTTGCACAAATGGACAAATGGTTGGTGAAGCCAAACTTACAGTTACAATCAGTAAAATTTGAGGATGAAAGGATTGAGGACAAGTTGCCAAAAAATCAGAGGAAGTTGTATCTGTTTGAAGAAAATGATGCATCAGAGCCTTCGCAAAGATTAGCGCAATTTATAAGGAGGTGTGTCGAGTGTTTTGAGTCAAGTGAAGCAAGTGCTTCAAATAAATGATGAAACGATACATGCAACCCATTATACCGGTGTATGTAAGAAGATAGGAAAGAAATCAGTGAAACGGTTCAAGTCTCTATTTTTGTAACCATTAAATATCTAGGAGTAAGGAAAGTTCCAACCATCTAGGGTTGATAATTTTTTTATAAATATAATTTCAAAAGACTTAGAGAGGGCTTTGTTGGCCGATTGTAGCAGAGAAATTTATCCTTTACCATAATTAATACAAATGCAAATCGGAGACTCCATATTCTGTCAAACCTGAGTTATGTGTTCTTCTTTTTATTCATATTCAACTTCATTTCTTATATATCTTTTATGAATGTTTAACTACAACTTAGTACAACATCTACTGTGGTTATTTGTTATTTAGTCATCTAATTGTTTTATAGATTTTCCTCTGTGTTTGTTATTAGCAGACAGAAGACCTGTGAACTATTTAGATTACCATATTTTATGCTTCATTAAAGATTTCTCATCTAATTTCTTCTTCTATCACAAAGTGATATTATTCCATGATTGAAGCCTCACGTTGTTTAAATAGCTTTATGTTTTTCTTTCATCATATTCATTATTTTCAATTTAACTCAGATACAGGAAGCGATCTCTGAAATTGTTGTATCATTAATTTAAATTTAGGGACTTTTCTCATACAATCTAAAATAGAAACAACAATTCTAAAATCAACAGATCTTTAAACCTTCCTTTCCTCCATGATTGTACCTATTGCAAGACAACCTAATATAGCACCCAGCCTCACAGATCAAACCAACATTTCTTTAACCTTGTTTAATAGTATATTAGAGACAACCACCACCCAGGTTGAACTTGAACGTTCATGGACAACCATTGAACAAGACATAGACATCCAGGAACGATTTGAAGCTAGACAAAGACAACTCAGAAATCAACCATAGATTCTTTCCTAAAGAGATATTTTTCCTTTTATATATTTTAAACCCTCTTTACTTTTTTGGATGCCTAGAATTTATACTTTAAATCCTTAAGTATAAGCTCTAGAACAGCATGTTCTATCAGCCATTAAATAACATAACATTTGATCAGTAATTTAATCAATAGAAATAATTCCCATAATTTAATAGATGTATTCTATCAACCATTTAATTCAAAATAACATTCTGTCAGAGAAAGAGTAGATAGACATATGTGAATTATTTTTGAACAACAAATTGAACAACCAAGTTCCTCCCAAACTTACAAAGGAGAAACCAATCTACTTGCACTGTTCACCCCTTATCGTGACCATGAACCCATGAGAGGGAACTCCAGAACTCCTCTTAGCAATAGTTCTTCAATTTCAGAAAAATTATCCTTGCCTCACACTCAGAAAACAATGTTCATAACAACAAGAGATAATTATTTTCCCCAACATACTAGGCAACCTCCTGCCTCCTCCCATATGCTATATATGCCAAAAGCATTTGTGCCTAGGTTGATTCCCCTTGGGTAATTTTCACAACTTTCCAAATCCCTGATTTTCAGGGACTGCCAATGAGCAAATTCTTGATTTTCCACTTGTAACATTCATCCCTAAGGTAGTTCCAACATGTTCCCCACTCATGGAGTCATGGTCTGTTGATTTCAACCTGGTTGTTCCAATTTTCCATCAAGAATATATATAGAAATATTTGTTTCTTACAAGTGTCATAGTCAAAGAGTTAGTTGGGTCAAATCAAATATTTTCCCAATAGTCATAATCATAATTTACAATTAGCTAAATTCAAAAATCGGAATTTCCATAAATGGAAATAATTTTCCAATTTCAAATTTACCAAAAACGGAAATAAACTCCTAAGTATTTTCAGACTTAAAAATAATTTATTTTTGGGGATGTTACAAAACATATCCAAAAATCTATGCATAAACAATCAAAGTGGATAAGAAGACCTACAAGGAATATTACAGGGACACTCCTCCATTGAGAAGATTTAGATTTCAGAATCAGCGACCGACGGAAACAAATAGGCTTCAGGAAGAAGGATTCATAAGAGTAACTTCTTTTAGAAGGTAGTCAACTCCCATGTATCAAACTATATTTTTTGGTTTATGTTATGCATGGAATAATTTTGGACATAAGGCTATAAATTGCAGAGCTAATAGCAAGAACATAAACAACTTTGAAAGTCATACACAAAATGGTTATCCAAGAAGGCCTAGTATAACACAAAGAAGAAGCTACAATGAGTTTTAATCATGGAACACTGAAGTGGAATGCTACAAGTGCAACAACTTTGGACACATGGACAAATATTGTAGAATGGAAGTCCCTACTAGAGAACCAAAACAAAACAACAATAGTCATAGACAAGAACCTCAGAAGAGAACATGGATAAGAAAGAAGAATCAGTATAGCAATACAGAATCCACACTCTCTGTACAAGATAAGCATAAGAAACGTGGTTGGTATGTTGACAATGGTTGTTCAAAACACATGATAGGTGATAAAGAGATTCTTCTTACAATAAGAAAGGAAAGAGACGGATCAGTCTCCTTCAGAAATGATGATTAAGCTAAAATTATTGGAAAATGAACAATCATAATTGGAAACAAGAATATCAAGGTAGAAAATGTTCTACTAGTAGAATATATGAAACGTAATCTTCTAAGTGTAATTCAAATGTGTGACCAAGGTCATAAAATTACTTTCGATTCACATAAGTGTGAGATAATAAAAGAAGGTTTAGGAAAATTGATTGCAACAACTGCAAGAACTTCAAGCAACATATATGTATTAAGTGAAATTGGAAATGAAAAGTGTTGTCTAGTAAAGAAATATGAAGAATGATTATGGAACAGAATAATCGGTCAGATAAACTTTGATAACCTTGTTAAAGTCAACAAAAAGGAAGAATTTATATAAATTCCCCAAATCACGAAACCAACCAACACTTTATGCAAGCATTGTCAACAAGGAAAGAAAACAAAGGCCAGGTTCAAATCAAAGGAATATTCAATGACAAGACCACTGGAAATTGTGCATACTGATCTAGTTGAACCAACCAGAACAAAGGGTTTAAAAGGTAAGAAATAATTTATGCTATTAGTTGATGATTATACAAGAAAGACTATATTTTTCTTTCTTATTAATAATTCAGAAGCTTTTGAAAACTTCAATGTCTACAAGGAAATGGTTTAAACTGAAATGGATTCAAAAATCAAATGTTTGAGATCTAATAATGGAGGAGAGTTCACTTCAAAGGAATTTATGGATTTTTGCAGCAAGAATGGAATAAAAAGGAAATTCTTTGTGGCTAGGACACCTCATCAGAATGGAGTTGTTGAAAGAAAGAACAAGACAGTACAAGAAATTGCTCGAACAATGTTAATGGATTCCAAATTGACATATATTTTTTGGACACATACAGTGCATACAACAGTTCACATTCAAAACAGAGTAATGCTAAAAAACAACAATGACAAAACTCCCTACGAGCTATGGAAAGGAATACCAACAAATGTGAATCACTTCAGAGTATTTGGAAGCAAACGCTACATCAAATGAGAAGATGGAAGAATGAGAAAGTTTGACTCTCATGTGGACAAAGAAGTACTTTTTGGTTAATCAAGTACAAGGAACGAATACAAATGTTACAATCTAAGGTTGAACAAAGTTGTGGAAAGAACCAATGTAACAATTGATGAAATAGGTGGACGAGAATTAAAGGAGGAAGAAAATGAATAAGTGGAACAAATTTACGAAGAAGAAGAAAAAGATGAAGAATAAGTAGAAGGGGAATATGAAGAAGATCAGACAGAAGTAGAAGAGAAAATTTAGCAAGTTCCTCCAAATACACCTAGAAAACGAGTACAAAAGAATCATCCTTCATATCAGATTATCAGAAATAAGGATGCATGATTTGAGAATAGAAGAAGAATCCGTTCACCAGAACAAATGCACCTAACACTCTTATCTATGATTGAACCAAACAGTTTTGAAGAGGCCAACAAGGACGAATTTTGGAATAAGGCCATGAATGAAGAATTGGATCAAATAGAGAAGAATGACACTTGGGAATTGGTTCCAAGACCAAGGAATAATAATGTGATTGGCACTAAGTGGGTTTTCATAAATAAATTGAATGAAGATGAACATGTTACAAGGGACGAAGATATATTAGTATGTAAAGGATATGCATAGGTTGAAGGAATTGATTTTGAAGAGACATTTTTTCCAGTTGCCAAAATGGAAGCAATTTGATTGCTCTTAGCTTATGCATTCTCCAAGAATATTAAAGTGTATCATATGGACGTGAAATCAGCTTTTATGAATGGGGAACTTGAATAAGAAGTATACATTGAACAACCAGAAGGATTTCAGTTGCCAGAGAATGCAGATTATGTGTGTAAATTGAAGAAGGCCTTGTTTGGTTTAAAATAAGATCCTAGAGCGTGGTACTCTAGACTGGATGAATATATACAACAGGTGGGGTTTAGAAAAGGAAGTGCATACAACAACCTCTACATCAAGGTGAATCAAGATGGTATTTTATTAATTGAAGTTTATGTTTATGATATTATTTTTAGAAGTAATGATGACAGGTTAAGCCAGGAATTTGTAAAGGATATGAAAAATGAATTTGAAATGTCATTACTCAGAGAACTATCCTTCTTTTTGGGTATTTAGATATCTCAAAGAAACCAAGGAATTTTTATTTCTCAAACTAAGTATATAAGATAAATTCTAAAGAGTTTCGGAATGGAAGATTTCAAACTAGTTACCACTCCTATGCAAATCAGTTGCGCATTGAGAAAAGATGATCAGTCAAAGTCTACAGACCAGAGACAATACAGGTAAATGATTGGTATCTTACTATATGTGACAACATACAGATCAAATGTAATGCAGGTAGTTGGACAAGTGGCATGACTTCAAACAACACCAAAGGAATCACATGTCTTAGCAGTGAAGAGGATTTTGAGATATCTCAAAGGAACATAAGAATTTGGATTATTGTATCCAAAAGGAAAGAATATATCACTTATTTCCTACACAGATGCAGATTGGGCAGGTTGCATTGATGACCGACGAAGCACCAATGGAGAAACATTCTACTTGGGTGAGTGTTTTGTATCTTGGCTAAAAATGAAACAATCATCAACATATTTATCTACATTCGAAGCAGAGTATATTGCAGCGGAAGGATGTTGTACACATGTTCTATGGATGAAACAAACTTTGACAGATATACAGGTTGAGTATGATGATCTCAGTCCAATATATTGTGATAATACAAGTGCCATCAATATCTCAAATAGCCCGATGATGCACTCCAAGACAAAGCACGTTCCAATCAAGTATCACTTTCTATGGGAATAGGTTGCAGAGAAGAAAATTAGAGTTGAATACATTGGAACAAAAGAACAAGTGGAAGACATTTTTACAAAACCTCTTCCAAGGGAAGCCTTTGAGTATCTTCTCTAGAGACGTGGAGTAATTTCTACTCCAAAATGAATGCTTTTGAATGCGTATCTTATATGTATTATATTTACACGAGGAATCATCATAAATAGGATAGTTCAGGTTGGGAGATCAGTTTCAGGAAGAGTTCAGTCAAGGGGAGTATCCCCAAGGACAATTCAGTTAGGGGGAACAAGTTCAGATGGAAATATACCTTTTCCATTGATGACAAAGGGGGAGAGATTTATCATATGCGGGATAGAGAGTTAAATTCTTGGAGAAAGAGAAGAGAGGCATTGTTCCAGGGGAACCGATGGTCATAGAGGGAGCATGAGTGATATGACTTCAGTATTGCATCAGAGTGTTTCCATCAATTCCAAAGGGGGATATTGTTGATTAATTGGGTTGGTTGTCATTGATGTCAACCCTTGAAGAAAGTTCAATAGCAAATTATAGTAGCACAAAGGTATGTGTAAGGGACACAAGTTTGTTTGAGGTATAAGGTCATGAATATCAATGAATTTACAGGTAAGACTATTCTACATGGATAGTACATGTCATTCCATTTATGGTGATATGTGGAACGTCACGTAACCCCTCAGGGTTAGAGAGTTATGTCCATGTGAAGTTTGAGAATCCTCATGAGTTATATAGAAGCCCCTAGAAGGTCAAATAAGTCAAATTAATGTAGAAAATCCTAGAAGAAGTTTGACTAGTCAAAGTGGGTAAAACTAGGAGTTAATCATGGGTATAGTTATTTCATTAAGAAAATAAATTAGATAATAAAGGAGTTGCAACAAGAAGTTTTGAGTAAAGAGAAATTATTTAAATAATGAAGTAGTCAAAGTGTTTAAGTGGACAAAGTGGCTAAGTGGACAAAGTTGGTTAAGTGGAAAAAGTGGCTAAATGGACAAAATTGTTAAGTGGAAAAAGTGGCTAGGTTTACAAAGCTGGCTTAGTGGACAAAGTGGTTAAGTGAACAAAATTGGTTCAATGGAGAAAGTGGCTAAGTGGACAAAGTGGTTAAGTGGATACTTCAAGAGGAATCCACTTGGAAAGTATAAATAAGAGAGCAAGGGTCTCCCATTAGTATCCATTGAGAATATTGAATATATACAAGTGACTGAGGTAACCAAAGGATATATAAGGTGACTTTCAGAGGGAAGGTGAAATAAGGAAGGCCGAAATTCAAGGGAGGATAAATTCTTTTAATGATGCTTTCTAAGGTATGTTATTTACAGGTCATCTCACCAATTTCACAATAATGTTTTTTCTAGAATGATCCAGAAAACAAAATATAAATATCATTTAGAAAACATATGTAAGTAACTGTGATACAAATTTCAGCTTGTGGGTCATTGTGTTTTGGGAGTTACACTCTGTGGAAAATAGGGTTTCTGGCTAGTCCTGAAACTAGTCTAAAACATGTGTTTGAGGTAAAAACGTCATAACTTCTTCACAACAAATAAAAATTAGGTAAGACCAAATGTATTGGTTAAAGTATAGTCTGTAGTATGTTGTGTACCATTTTCATATCTATACATGAAACATTTTGTGCGAGGAATTCTCTACAAGTTCGATCTCTAGAATAAGCCAAAATTCATCAAGGTATGCCATTTTTCCTATAAATCTTTTTTCTAGGAGGTTCCAATAAGTGAAACCTGGAGAAATTGCAGAAAAGACATTGAAGAACATTGTGTACTATTTTTAGATCTTTATTCATTACAGGTAAACATTTATGATTATTGCAAGTTAGGGTTGTTGACTAATCCAAAACTAGTCATGTGAGACTAAAGTAAAATTTGATGAAAATGCTAGTCTCTTGTTAAGGAAGATGTGCAGGTATGTGATCATATACACCAGGTTTGTTATAGAGTTACAAATCAGATTTGGATGATGAAATTGATGAGGTATTTTTGTTGAGGTTGAGGTTTAGGTTGATGCATGGTTCAGGTTATTGGTACATGTTTTTTGGTGCAGGTTGATTGGTACAGGTTGAAAGTGATAAGGTGACAGTGAGAGTGGTTGATTCAGTGACAATGACATGTTTTCTACATTTGGCATTTATATTTCATGGCGGTTGGACGGGGCAAGGATAGGTGGTTTTATCCACCTTCCGGTTGTAGCCGGAGAACATAGGGGGTTGTAGCCTCCTTCTGGTTGTAGCTAGAGAATTGAGGAGTTGGATCTTCCCTCTGGTTGTAGCCTGAGAAACTAGGGGGTTGGAGCCTCCTTCCAGTTGCAACTGGAAAACAAAGGAATTTGGTGCTTCCAATGAATGTAATTCTTAAAGACATATAAGAAAAAACATTCTGTGGTTTTCTCCCGCTTTGGGTTTCCACACAAAAAAATGGGTGTATTTTGTATGTGTATGAATTCTCATTTGTTCATTGTTTATTTACTCTGAAACTATTGCATGATAATTCTACGTTGATCATAAAAAAGTATAACACTTGCATATTATGATTAGAAAGGATTATATTTCTCTATTACTGATTCACCCCCCCTCTTAGTAACCCAATACATTTGGTCCAACATGTTCACCATATTTTATATAAATAAAATAAGTCTTCATCCCTACTGATTTTATTTCTTTGGATTATCTTTTTGTGGACCTAAACATGCCTTGACGCATTCTACGTTTTTTTTTGAAAGCTAATATATATTCAGTTGAAGAAATACTGGGTGACGTCAAAAGGGAACTAATTTTTGTTGACACAACATGCATTTTTTATTTGGTAGTTGAAGGCCTAATTGATTCCTTATTTTCCACATTAGGTGTCGCACTAGCTATATTCTCAGCAATTTCCTCAGATGTGTCTTCAAATATTTGTTTTAGTTTAAAAAATAAGTCTCTCAAATGTGATTTTGATTCAGAATATACCACGCCTTCAACAATATCATCTTGGACATGATCATCGTCATGTGATATATTAGGAATATTATCATTAATATTGTCAGCATCTTCTCCATGTACTAATCCACCAAGGCATAGGCTTTTGAGAGCTACTGGCAATGTGCCATTGCTTGCATTTTGTTTTCACTCATTTTGTGTACAATCGACCTTAACCCTATAAAATAAAAAAACTTATTAAATTAGAATAGAAATCACAAATGATCTACATCATCAAATACATTGTATACAACTATCATAAAATATGCATAGAAGTGAAAAAGTATGAGGAATAACTACATACTGATTTGTCGAAACAGAAGTTGGCAATGATGTGTCTTTTCTTTCCTTTTGATTCTTATCTCTTTCTCTAGAAGCCAACTTTTCCCTATAAAATAAAAAAATTATCAAATGAGAATTGAAAGCATATATAGGCTATGTCATGAAATATATTATAAAAAAAATTCATGAAATATGCATAGAAGTGAAAAGGTACAAGGAATAACTACTTACTTATTTCCCAATACAAGAGATGATATATATTCTTCATTTCCTACAATCCGTTCTTTATGAACACACCAATAATCTACAACATTTTTAGCACCGCTTTCACCAATTTTACGTCCCCCCCACGCCCTTATTCTTCATAGCCTTGTTGAACATTTCCCATAATAAACATCATTAGTACATGTAAAAATAAGCAAATAGGTTATCCATAAAAATTTATAATCCATGGATTTTAAGCATGGTAGTCATATATACTATCCTACATTTATGGTTATCTCCATGTATAGATATTCACTGTAATTCCCTATTTTTTAGTTTAAAATAACAGTGATCTTGAATATCAGCAAAGGATCTACAAGATCATCCCTTCCTAATTCCTTCAAAAAATTCCAACAAGAAATTAGATGGAATCTCTTTTCTCTATACCATATTCATCTCCACCATGTGTTAAATAAATTGACAAGGTTCCAATTTGACATGCAATCTTTAAGGTTATTGGAATACTTGATATTTGAAACATAAAATCACCATAAATATGCATTCTATGATGATATAACAGTTCAAGAGATTGATCAAAACGGTATCTACTACTATTGATAATCATTGTTTGAAGGCTGATTGTAATTCATTGAGTTCTGAGGGTGACTTCATCCTTATATATTTATGTTAGGTATCACTAGTTTGAGCATAATTTGGATGACATTTGGTAAAGAAAAGGTTGATCAAATATAAAAAGTTTACTGATGATTTCTTTATTGAAACTCTAATTCATTGAAGATATTTCAAGCACAAAAATTAAAGCATTTCTCAGAAAAAAAATTGATAGTAAGGAACACAAGGCAATCATATTTGAAACATTGCATAGTATTGAAAACAAGTATTTGGATAATTCCATGGAAAAAACAATAAAATCCATAAAAATCTTAGTACAAAGTTTAGGACAACCATTGGCTAATCCCATGACCAAAACAATAAAATCCAATTTTCTTAGTGAAAATTTATTCCATAAATTTAAGGTGAAAAATCATCATCATCATCATGATTTGCATTGCCATCAAGATCACAATCATGATCACTCGTGTATGCATCTGATTCATTTATCCATCATCCTAATCCAATAGATTTTCCTGACCATGCATTACATTCTCTATCTTAGTCTCTTCATTGGGAATCAAAGTTTCTTCTTCAAATACAACTCTATTTTCATATTCATATTCTTCTTCCAATGTTTCTTTTAAACTACTACATTGCTCATCGACCATTACATCAACATATTCCATGAATCTCCTATTCGAAGGAGACTTTACTTGAATGACATACAACCATCTTGGGTTTGTTACATCATCAGTCTTTGATAAAATTTAGCATGTATTTGCACATAAAAATCTTTACTCATGACGTTGTATTGCAGATGGTAAAAATATTTACTCATGACATTGTATTGTAGATAGTTTGATCCATTCACATTTTAATAATATGGGACTAGTCTCACCATAATTTTTCTTTAATAATTTCCTATATGCATCCAAGATAAATTTTCTTTTTAGTGTCGTGATGAAATTCAACACTAACAATGCAATCACAATTTTCCTTTCCTGTGTCCTTTTCTTCCACTCTTAAGTGACTACCATGGGCCCACATCCAACTAAAATAATTAGTTGATATATTTGGAGATCATGAAAGCTCAATTTCCTCTATCGTTATATCATGTATTTATTGAAATGCATCACTAATTACACCAACAATCCAATCATCAAATTTTGGAAAAGAACCGTCTCCAATATTTAAATCCTGAAGTGTAGGATTTTGAGATGGATGCATCCCTATTCAAATCTCTTCTCCATATTTTCTACATAGAATATGAAAAATATACAAGATAGTAAGAATGATAATAATTTAACTATTAAATGAAATTAGATAAATAAATTATCATGTAAATAAAATTTCACTTGTGCCACTTATCAAATGAGGATGTGTTTTGAAGAACATAGGCATGTATCACACTTATTTCCTCATTTGATAGCTTGAAGTGACGTCAATTTCCTTCTAACACTTCACCTACAACTCTCTCATCTTAATCATCATCCCATACACATCGATTGACATTAGTAAAATCCTCCATATATTCTATGCAAAATCCTATGGCCTCCTGCATTGAATATCCTTCACACATGCTACCTTCTGGTTTTTCCTTATTATGAACAAAATTTTTCAGAACCTTCATATATCATTCAATATGGTACATCCATCTAGTTCTTATTGGGCCACAATATTCTAGTTCATGTTCTAGATGTACAAGAAGATGCATAAAAATATTGAATATTTTGTGTGCAAATTCGCATTCCAATAAGAAAAGGACTTCAACAACCTCTTCCCTAAAATTATTGAAGTTTGAAGGATATAACGCGTGCTTAATCATTCTATTCAATATTAGGAACAACCTTATAGTTTCCAATCTTTTCCCCTTTTCCAAACTTGATATGACTTCAATAGGTAAAATATCCTCAATTATGACATGATAGCCATGGGTCTTGAGGCCTCTTAAGACATTAGTGTTAGTTTTCCTTCTAAAATTACTACTCACATATCCAGTAGGAAAGCAAGTCTCAGACATCAACATTAAGAATTGTGCACATTGTTCTTTTATCCACGCACAAGACGCAATAGATTTTCTAAATTTTCCATCAACATATTTTTCAACCCAAAGAATTCAACTAATCTTCAGTTCTTGGAGGTATAGGTGTGATGACATTATATCATATGCATGAAAAATAGTTTCTATAATAGAAAAGGCTATGTTTTTCTCAGTATGCCTAATGGTTATATGCTTAAAGTATGTAAACTTATAGAATATGCACAATCATTTTACACCACTATCATTGAGTGTATCATTTTTACTACCAACAAAGCCATACCATTTTCAATAAATTGCATTCTTTTCTTTTCATTCTCAATAATGTAATCACTTATTATTTCCAATGGTGCTTCACAATTATCTTCCTGACCATTGAAACATGACTTTTGTCGACGATATGGATGCTCCATTTTAAGGTAATCATGATGTCCACAATAAATACACTTATGCAAGCTACTTGATTTCCTCACAAAAGGCTTAAAGATGCAAGTTGGACATCCATGGTATCCATGGAAATTGAGACTATTCAATGTGCCATATGCAAGAAGATTGTCTATCATAAGCAATAATAAATCTCTTAAATTGAACTAGATTGAATCATTGTCCCTTCAAATTTGAATTGCTTCAATTCCTTTCCACAATTCTTCTAGCTCATCAAATAATAGCTTTGGTTTCTAACCATGGAGGAAAGTTATGATTTATCAAAAACACTAGACAAGTTGACCATTTAGTACTCTGATCGAAGAATGGGTTCACCCCATCTAGAGCTAAACCCAACCTTATATTACGAGGATATTGGGAATAATTGGGCCATTTTTTGTCAAATTCCATCCACATCTTAGAATCAACCACATACTGTTGTTTTCCATAGGTGCTCTTATTTTTGGCATGTCATTTCATAAGCTCAACAATGTATCGACATCTATATATTCAAAGTAACTGTGTGATTACTGGAAAGTGGTGAAGAATCTTTCTAGGTTTTGAATTAGTTTTCAACCATGGTCTATACCTCGTTTCTTTACATTTCAGACATTCAGTCTCACTTGAATTATTTTTGCGAAATAATACACAACCATTCACACATGTGTGGATGTTCTCATACCCTAAGCCTAGATTAGTTATTTTCTCTTTATATGCACTCCATTTTTTTGGTAATGTGGAGTGAGGTGGTAGAAACTGATGTAACAATGCCAACAACTTATCAACACTCTCATTTTTCCAACCATGCACTATTTTCAAATTAATAATTACAACGATTGTTGTCAAATGACTTAACTTGCAAGTACCATACACAAGTTTTGAAGCATCCTCCATCAATTTCTACCAATCATCCTTGAAACCCTGATTGATCATTCTATTAGATTCAATCCCTTCGCCTAACATTGTTTCATGTTCATCTACATTTGTTTCCTCTCCGTCTATGTTTGGTTCCTCTATGTCTCTCATGATTTGTGATGGTATCCTATTTGGATAACTATTTTGAGGGAAAAGGCTTATACAACTATGACCAAATCTCAACATATGTTAAAAAATCAATTTTATTCTTATCATCTTCCCTTTGATACAATCATTAAAAGGACATGAATATTTCTCCAAGATCTTATCATCGTCTATTCTCTCGTCATGTGCATGGTATTCATTCATTGACAAAATTGGTCGTTGAATCATCTTCAATTTTCTGCATTGAATTATGACACCAGTATGTTAATCTTACTTTCATCTATCTCATCTTGAATTGAAATGAAATATCAAAACCAAATCCTAGAGACTATATATATATATATATATATATATCATGTTAGAGTATACTTATCCAATTACTAGGTTGTAGGCATAACACCGATTGTAGTACTATTTATTTCTTGGAAAATAAGTCTGTCCATGTGCTTGGGGATTACTCCCTTATGACCTTTCTCACATTCATTGGAATGCATGGTGTAAATATTCCACCTAAAGCACTACCTAGGTTTGTACATGAAATCCTTATTTTGTTTAAGATAATTACACATATGGATGAAGAAATAAAATATGGTAAAGGAAATCAAAGAGTTGGATGTGTTGGAACCCTCCCAAGACCATAGGTCTGATGTATATACTTAGAAAATTAGTAGTAGATCTGATCTTTGGCATTCACATAATGATCCAAATTCTATAATTATTGATGTATCTTTATATGTCCCTATATCTATTGTTATGTAAGTGCTTATGTTCCAAAATCAACACAAAAGTTTCATATTCAAAGTAATTCCCCAACAAGAGAATCATGCAAGCACAAACACATCTATAAATAGATTTATATTGGGGTGTCTAGAGTCTATTTTCATTTTATAATCTCTCCATAATATCGCCCCTTGAAAAAAACATTGGCTTGAACAAAGAATCAAGCAAGAACAAACATTACTATTAATATAAGTCTAATAGAAATTTTAGATTATATTTACATTTCAAAAGAAATGAACTGCCCTTTCAAAATAAAAACTTTGATCTAGCCAAATAAGCATGCAAGTACACACATTTTTTCTACTACAAATGTGGTAGTCCCTCTATATTCTAATTGTATTTTAGAGTATCAATACACATAACCAACCAAAATGAATTGCAGGCCTTCAATCTAAAACAATATGATAATCTTGCATGCAAACAAAAACCCTACAAAATAGGTATAAATCCAAATACAAAATTTCTCTTAGCCACCAAATCATACAAGTGAAAACAACTTTATAGGTAGAGATCTGGTAGGTCTTGTAGAATTTGATTATATTTTAGAATTAGACAAACTATGCCACCAACAAAAAGGTTAAGGCCAACCATGAAATTCCTTGTTATCATGATTTTTAATTGGAAAACATCTACTTCAAACACTAATATTTTTTCCTAAAACCCACTAAGTTATTTTTGGTATTTCACTGAAGAACTTATTGTTAGAATATAATAATATTGAATTCAATATACTTTTTGTTCCTTTCACATTAATCAATTGAAGAAAAAATTGTAATGCTCATAAGCATGTATCAAGACACTAAATCATACAAGTGAAAACAAATTATTAAGACACATAAGTTATGCCCTATTTGAAATAAGAGTATCAAGACACGCGACCAACCAAAAGGAATCAAGACACCAAATTGTAATGTTCATAGGTATGTAAGTTATTCCCTATTTGCAATCAGAGAATCAAGACACTAGTAAATCATACAAGTGAAAATAGAGTATCAAGACACACAATTTATGCCCTATTTGGAATCATAGCATCAAGACACCCAAATTATGACCTATTTGGAATAAGAGTATCAAGACATGAAACCAGCCAAGACTATTAAGACATGTAAGTTATTCCCTATTTGCAATCAGAGTATCAAGACACACAACCAACCAAAAGGAATTGCAAGCCTTCAATCTAGAACAAAACGGTAGTCTTGCATGCAAACAAAAACCCTATAAAATATGTATAAGTCCAAAAAAAAATATTCTCTCAGCCACCAAATCATACAAGTGAAAACAATTTTATGATTAGAGATGTGGTAGGGTTTGTAGAATTCGATTATATTTCAGAATTAGAAAAACTATGCTACCAAAAAAAAGGTTTAGGCCAACCATGAAAATTCCTTGTTATCATGATTTTTAATTGGAAAACATATAATTCAAACATTGTGAAAGAGATCATGAAGAAATTGCATAATGTATGTGGTAGGTAGTTCACAGCCAAGAATACCACACACATGATACTTTGAGTAGGTTACTTCTGACCAACCTCGTTTTCTTATGTAAATCAATATGTTAGAGCTTGTAAGCCTTGTCTGTGTTTCATAGGAAATTGGAAGTTTCCAACATTATCTTTGGAACCTGTAGTGGTCAAAGCTCCTTTTCAATAGTGGATATTAGATTTTATTGGTGAGATGGATGTTAAGTTTTAACTCTAGTAATGTTGACCTTGCATGACAACTAATTTTTTTTCTAGGGTTTTTGTTAAATGAAGTTAACAATTGGATTAAGGATCAAATATTTAAGGAGTTAAAGGAAGTAGATCACTCATTCCTCTAGTTTCACCTTTCTTCTTGTCTTTATCTTAGATGTGAAATTGAGTCTTTTGTATATCATTGAGTCTCTCACATTGCTTCCATAGACATTATCATTGAGTGGTGTGAGTGAAAAAAAGTCTTGAGGTATGCTCTCCAGATCCTTGTAATACTTTTTCATGGATGTGAAGTCAATCTGCTGTTTCTTAGATCCATGTACTTACTTCTCTTTTGATAATATCAGAAAAATCATCATCCTTGGAGACCAATTCAAGCATATTGATGGTATGAGAATTCTATCTTGTAATAGCTCTCACTTTAAGACTTTTTGGACCTTAAATATTCTATTGACTATTAATACAAAAAAATGTACTTTGAGCTTTAAGACTTAAATTTGTATGTTCCTTTTGCTAGTGAGATATTTTTCCTTGTTGGTATTTCTTGTGTCCATATTCCATGCCCTTATCGACTATGGAACCAATGAATGAATGAGATTATATTAGAGTAATTTACTCATTGTTTGAATATTTTTACTCATCGTTTTAAGATAATTGTTTGCTAATTTTTCCAAGAGACCTTCAGATCTCAAGTTTTTTCCATTGTCTTTGGAATATCTTTCTATGAAATTTGCTTAATTACATTGCATATCTACAAATTTCTTTGCAGAACTAGCTAGAGTAATAAATTAATATTTATGTGATTTTAAATATTGATTTGAGAAGATCTAGTGTTCTTTCTTTCTGATTGTGAATTAGTATTGTAGATTTTGAATTATTTGATTGTAGAGAAACATGTATAATTGCAGGTTCAAAGTAAGTTATACATTAGTAATCTAACAAAAAATCATTGAATTGCTTAGGGACACCCCCCTTGGACTAGTATGCACTATTCCAGAAATGAGAGAGAGAATATTAGTGACGTAAGTGATTTGTTTAAATTATTACTGGATGACTCCTTTCAGGACAATTCTGAGTGACTACACCTACAAATAGATATTTCGTGAACTAGTATTTATGTAGAGATCCTTGTCATCCCTTTGAGGTAATATGCACATATTTAGAGATTTTCCTTTCAATAATGATTAATTTGAAATATACCTATGTTGTTGTCTATTTATAAGAAGTATATTTTATTTAGTTCCTAATTATTTCAATTCCAAATACTTCCAATATGCACATACAAGTGAAAATAGAGTATCAAGATACACAAGTTATGCCATATTTTCAATCAGAGTATCAAGACATGCAACCAACCAAAAGGAATCAAGACACAAAATTGTAATACTTGTAGGCATGTAAGTTATGCCCTATTTTCAATCACAGTATCAAGAAACATCCAGACATCAAAGTAAAGAAATCATTGCCAACGTCCAACATAACTAGATCATAGAGAAAAATGTCAATTAAATTAATGTGAGCACATACCACTAAACAAGTAATGAGGTAGACATAAACCTCTGAAAACAATTCAATATAAATTAATATCCAAACAATTCAATTCAATACAAACCTATTCCCTAATGCATAAATTCAATGCCTACCATAAAAACCAGGTATAAAACACTAACCTTTATTTTTTTTCGGGACATTTTTTTGAGAAAATTATAAAGAAATGGGTTGTTAATAAGGAAAAAATAAATTACCTAACATCCATGAGATTTCTCTTCTTGAATTGAGCTTAGAATCCATGATATTTCTATGAATTCATAAATTTAACAAATACAGAATACTGAGACCAAATTGACTAACCTCAGAAGAGGAATCCATGGATTTCAACTCTGCTACTAAAGAAGCCTTCACCCGCCTCTTCAAAATGCTCCAAGTTCTGTCTATTGAAATTTTCTTCTCCATTTATACTACCATTGGTGAATATATAGCGTAACCCATGAAACAAATTCAACGATCGTCACTTAATAACAACCCTAAACCCAGTTATCATGCCCTTCCCGCCAATTACCCAATTATGAACAACATAAACTCCATTAAACCTAAACCCTTTTATCATGCCCTTCCTACCAATTAACTAGTTATGAACAACATAAAATCCATTAATGAGTGGAGAACTTAGCCATTGAATTGAGTAAACCACTCCCACCAATTAACATGAAATCTACTGGGTGAACTCCATTAATGTATGGAGAAGCCAACCATGACATACTGCATATGTAAAACCATCCTATCTTCCCCATGTTAGTCTATAATTCTCTTTTCTTCCCAAGGTCAATAGATAAGCCTCCTCGCTTCACTATAACCCTCATCGCTTCCCCAAGTCGATCGATACAAGCTTCTGGTAATGGAGTAATTGCATTGTCGAAAAATTATGAATCAAAATGTATTATCATTCCACGTGCTCTGAAAATGCCTTAGCTACTTTCCAAGTAAGTAAGTACAATACTAATTTTATTTTATGTTATAAAAAATAAAATAAGTACAATACTAATTTTATTTTATATTATAAAAAAAATCCAAATAATTTTATTGCATATTATCAAATTGTAATATTTTATATTATAAACTTCCAATATTGGTTCATTTCTTGATATGGTAGATTAATGAACAACCCATTTAATATACACATGTTTTATGAATAATTTTTATAACTATGCCTAAGCCCCTCAAATTAAATCACTCAATCTCTAATATAAAGTCTAATAATTCACTATATGGAGTAGTTTACCATGGTTGGATATACTTCAAGGTAATTAGTTCCTAGCGGACTTTTCAAGATGTTGATATAAGACTTATAAGATGGCTAGCTAGCTACGTCGACATCGTAATGATATATAGCTAATTCAGTGTCAATTTCCTAAGCCCCCCAAAATTAAATCTCTCAATATCGTGCAATATAAAGTCTAATAATTGACGATATAGAGTAATTCTCATGGTTGGCCAATATAGTAATTCAAAATAATTTATTAGTTCCTAATTATGGAATTAATTTCAAGATGATGATATATTATCCATAGCAGCTCGCAACTAGGACATCGTCATGATAGCAAATTTGGTGCTAATAGTTGAGTTGTGACACATGAGGGGGTCTACAATTTACTAAATTCTAACACTACAGATGGATTTAGAGACTCACTAGAAAGGGGTCTCTGAATCCATCTGCAATGTTAGAATTTAGTAAATTGTACAAATTCATTGTCAAAATTTCAACTTTCCATTGTCGAAGTGATCCACAACTAAAAATGACCAAATAAATGACCAATTGTTATGTGATCATTTTTAGTCTAGATATCCCATGACCAAATTTGGTGATTTGTATTGGTAATTTTTAGTTTAGTTTTATCCTATGACCAAAAGTGGTCATTTATCTTAGTATTTTTTAGTTAGCTCACTTAAATTTATCAATTTTGTTCATTTATCCCTTGAAAAAAACTGTGATGACCAAATTTTTTGGTCGTGATCATTTATCTCTCATTTTGTACTAGTGTACATGAATATCAAAGAAAATTGCATAGGATATCCTCTACATTGTTGTAATATTCAAATAGAGTGTGTCTCAACTACTATCCACAATAATGGATAGTATATCCAATGGGACTCATAATGAACTTGCATTGAAACTATCTATTCAAACTCATTGAGAAAACCTACCAAAATTTATGTGTTTGTGTCAAAATAGAATATGTCATACTTAATATTACAAACATATATATTTTTGTAAGTAAGTATCTTCTATATTAATATGAAAAAAAATTATAGTAGAGTCTAAGTTGTTTCAATTACCAAAGAGACCATGACCATCTCTTGAGATAAAAAAAAAACAAAAAATCTACTTTCCCCAGTGGGGAAGCCAGGCTAGAGATTGCAGTATAAGTATTATAATATAGAAGTTACGAATTACATAGAGTTTACCATTGCTACTACCACTCCTTAAAACATAGAAAAATAGATATAAAAAAGAGGAATATGGACTTTAAATCCTACAAACATGTAACATCCCGCTCTTGCACGCACTGAGTAGAATTATTCTTTGAAGACACTTGCGTGCAAGTGATCTAGTTCTTCATACAATTGGTTGATTTGATTATGATTATGAGATATTGTGCATTTGATCATATGTTATTTTTGTTTTATTTACATCAACAAGTGTTATTTATTGAGTTCTCCTGAGTGTGCAGGACTCTGTATGTTGAGGATGTCGAGGCATCGATGAAACTCTATGGAATTTGGATCGAGTCCAAGAGTGTACTATTAGGGTTTGAATTTTGTTGATGTGACATATGTACATACGATTAGATGTTATTATGTTGATTATTATTGCTAACATGATTCGTTGATGGGTGCAGGATGACGATAACTTGTCGACCATACTCACATTTGGAGTAGAGGGGTCACGCACGACAACTAGAGACATTGAGGGAGAGGTGTAGCAGAAGCCATGCCACAACCTACTAGAACTCTCATCATGGCTCGAACTATAGGTTAATGATTACCTAGTTCGAGAAGACCCAAGATGTTGTGAGGGAAGATTGTGATAGTCACTCACGATGATTCTAAGGGGCACACAATAAAGTAGGGTCCTTATTCCTTAGAGGCCCTTAGTCTCCCACAATATCACCTGATGAAGTATTGACTCCAGGGGTTTGGCATCTACCAAATTCAGTCAAGAGGCGAGTGACACCCTTAGAACACGTAGTGCGTCTTGAAGGGAACATCACGCAAGTGAAACGAAAAGAGGCGAGTGGCACCCTTGGTGCACCTAGTGCATTCTGAGGGGCACGTCGTGATTTTAACTGTGGTAATTTAATAAACCTAGTGCCTAGAAAACTATGCCTCCTTAGGACCTGGTCGGCCCTAAAATGAATGATGTGATAAGTAAAGTTTAATAACTAATGTTTCCCTTAAGAATTGTCACCAAGCCTAGTGAATTGAAAACCTAGGTCTGAGTAGAACCTTAGAACAGAAAAAAACTAATTAGACATATAACAAGAAGGGGATAAAGAAAATACAAGCATTAATAATTAAAGTGGAAATTTTAATAAAGGTTTAATTAATAAAAGGGGTATTTGGTTGTTTTTGTCTAAACCTGCTAACTTTGAGCTTAGTTATAAAAAGGGGAAACATTAAGAAAAAGGGAAAACTTAAAGAAAAGGGGGAAACCTAAGAAAAAGGTAAAACTTAAATAAAAAAGTGGAATGTCTAACTTAGTAAGAAATCTAGCCTTTGGAGCTTTCTATTTATGAACTCAACTAGGAATTAAGTAAGGCATAAGTCATTTCAGAATTGTAAGGGAATATTGGGACATCGAGGAGCATTTTTAGGAACGCTTTTGAGTGGGTGAGGGAAATAGAAATATTTAATTAATTAATAAATTGATTTTTCTAGTGCAAATAGGGGATCGTGCGACATGTGTACGGGGGAGGTTTTTCATAATTAAATAAATGAAAAAGGAATCTAATGAGGGTATTGGGAAACTAATGACTAAGAAAACTCTATAAAAAGGATGGCGGAGGAGGAGTGTGGATCACATATGGCGTGTATAATATTACACTGTTGAAATTTCATCTTGACTGAACCTTCTCTTGTGGGAGTTGGGATACCCAGCTTGGGTAATGAGTGGTAGTTCGACCTTGCAAGGTGATTTGGGTGCTAGCATTCTTTGGTATCGTGTGAATGGCCCCTTTGCGGATCGAGGGGCTCAGGGGGGAGAAGAGTACCCCTAGCGTTGGTTGGGAGGTACCGATGAGGTCTCATTGCTCGAAAAGAAGGATCTGGATGGAGTGAATGTGTGGGAGGACATCTTCGCCTCATCGTCGTCGGTAAAGGTATGCATGTTAAAGTTGTTACTTGTAATAAAATTCAATTTTACACTTGTTATTTTACTGTATTTGGATGATGATTTCATTTCCATGATATTTCCTTGAGAATTATGTTATTAACGTGATTCCCTTGTCGCTTGATTCATCCTGTAAGAAACCTTTATATCCACAGTATCTTTTATTTCTGAGTTACTGTCTAATTGCGTGTGGCCAAAATGATCCCTGGACTCAAAACCTTTCCCATGATTTTGAATCTCCTGTCTGTGTTTTCTTTATTCCTTAATTTCATTTTTTCAGTATTTTTTTCTCCATGGAGAAAGTATGGATGCAGATTTATATTTTCATCTTTCGTTCCTTTATCGTTTAAGTTATTAGTCTGTTCCTAAGAAGTCATCCAGGAGCCGAATCAACTGTCTTTCACTCTGGTGTTAAATATTTAGATTCAAATTCCCTACTTTCATGTGCATGGATAATAACTGTAGGATCATCTCTCTGCCCAACAAGGAATTATCTCCTAGAAATTTATTCCCTCCTTAGCCTCTGTGACTATTGTGAATTTTTTTTCTCTGGGAACTCGTGCTACCACACAACGATTTTGGGGAGGTCTCTCCAGTTCACCAACGTTGTTTCTAAGTGCTTGGATTCTCTACGTTTTGATTATGAGTGTTGTATTGATTATCTGTGTTTTGATTCTCAAAGTTGTGTTGATTCTCTGTGTTTTGATTCTCAGAGTCATATTGATTCTATGTGTATTGATTCCTTGCATTTTATTTTTATTATTGTTCTCCACAAAGAAGATATGGATGCAAATTCGGTGTTGACAAATCATTGATATTCCTTATATATTCTTCATTTTATAACAGTCAGTTTAAAATCACCTTGTTTAAATTTTATACCAGTCACTTTGATTTCTCCTTACTTAAAATCGCATTTATACCAGTCAGTTTATAATCGACTTGTTTCAATTTTATACCAGTCACTTGGATTTCTCCTTATTTAAAATCGCATTTATACCAGTTAGTTTATAATTGCCTTATTTAAATTTTATACTAGTCACTTTGATTTCTCCTTATTTAAAATCGCATTTATATCAGTCTTTTATACCAGTCAGTATAAATCACCTTGTTTAAAATCGCATTATAGTATGGTTTGTATTTTGCTTGGGCATGCCTTGTTTATTTTATAGATGTAGGTGGAATCTTTTTATTATCGTAGTACTGGATAAAAATGGCGGTGGTTACCATTCCAAATTTCAATTTATGTTAGTCATTAATAATGGAGATAAACTAAATATTATTTTTATTATGAGTATTGAAATTGATTTACCATTGAATATTTATTTAAAATTATAAACTGGGAGAATGGTTTACACTTGATTATCGATTGGTGTTTTTACTTTTATCTTCCTTAGATGGACGGTGCATCCGTCACGATATTTTTGAGTTATCGAATCATTGCTACTATAGTGTTAGAGTGGCGGTGGAATCGAGTTTCATCTCCCCATTTTCTATCCAGTTTCAAGTCTTTGCACAGCTCCCCAACGCACCCACTGTACATGTGTTGTTGTAATAAGTACCACATGTTATCTTTTGGTTCAAGTTTGTGATTATATTTTGGTGGGTGAGAATAACCTATAGCCTATCAACCTTACCTTTATCAACCTCACCTTTATTCTGGATCGGGTATAACCAACTTCATCTTGTTGACAGGGAATTGTGACCCCCATTTTATTAATTGAGAAATTAAAATGAGTGGTTACTTGTGAATAAATGCAACCTCTGTAAGCAAATTCTGGCAGGAATTAAGAAGCGTTTTATTTAACTATTTCATTGACTTAATTATGTTGTTTTTCATTCAGTTGTTATCATAAATTAGGTGTTGCCTCAATTGTTATAATTAACTATGTTGTTGCCATTTAGTTGTTATCATTAATTATGTGTTGCCTTAGTTTTTATTATTAATTATGTGTTGCCTCAATTATTATCATTAATTATGTTGTTTCCATTTAGTTGTTATCATTAATAAACATTAAGTGGTTAATGGTTTTAAGTGAATTGCAGTGGGCCCCATGGGTGTAGACTCTTCAGAGATGGGGTGCGTGACTAATGAGATCCGTCATGGGATGCTTGTTTGCATCGTTCAGTTTATTTCTAGCGCACAAAATTTTAATTGACGAATGATAGATTTAGTTGATAGATGAGTTAATTAATTTGTTGTTTATATGAATGACAGTCCTTGATCAGATATCCCTTGGGTGCCTTGAAGGGTCACTATAACACTGGGTTGTTGAATATTTATTTGTGCACAAATTGGTTGAGTTTATGATTTCTATTTCTCGCTTGCTTTGAAGGTTCTTGTTACATGTGTCAATTGATATTGTTGCATTAGGTTGTTGATGTTATCTATTAGCTTAGTAGGCGTGGCCTTTCTTGTGTCAGGCTAGGTGTAGACACCTCCTTGTTTTTAATTTTCATTTGATTGAATGTTGTATGTTGTTTTGTGCTACATGATATGCTAGTATGCTAGGTCGTTCTATTCATTTTTGCGTGATTTGCATGCATTGTGTTTTTCTTTGTGTTGTGATGTTTGAATGTATGGTCATTATTAATTTCTCAAAAAAAATAAAAAAATTGTACAGGTTGTGTCACGTGTCGTCGTAACGATGGGGGTCGTCACATATGGTATCAGAGTGGTTCAACCGGTGACTTGGGATCACTACGACATCTGTTGATTTGATAATTGATTATAATGTTGATAATTAAGTTAACTTGTATTCATGTAGATAACCATGGTTAGAGGACATCCCAGAGGTAGATGATGGGGTGTTAGGGGAGGAGGCACGACACCCCCAATAACATGCATGCCTGAGGCATCTAACCCCCAGGGAGACGAACAGGTTATCGGAAAGGAACAAATAGTGGTGGGCTATGTGGTTGGGTTGATGAAGTCCTTTCAGAGGATGTATGAGGCAATGATCAACTATCTGGATAGAGATGAGGCCAGAGCGTCGGCACCCCCTGAGGGTCCACCACGCACTCTGGTAAATACTAGTATCATTCACCAAGAAATCGAGAAGGTCAAGTTTCTCAAGTTCTTTGGTGCCCTGAACGACGCAACCGCCGAGGCATGGTTGAAGAATATGTCGATGTGCCTTGCACTTCGCGAATGTACCTCCAACATGAAGGTCTGCATGACGGTGTTTCAAATGAAGGGGATCACTCTTGTATGGTGGAAGATGCTCCTGCCACAATTGAACATGGTCGTCGAAGATGTGTCATGGGAACTGTTCAAGGAATGGTTCTGGGAGAGGTATCTATCTGAGGAATTCATTGAGCATCAACTCAACGAGTTCAACGCCTTGCGACAAGGTGGTCGTACAGTGCCCAAGTATGAGGCCCTCTTTATAGAGCTACTCCGGTATGCTCCACACCTGAATAGCAAGAAACTTAAGGTCAACAGGTTCATGTTTTTCCTTAATGTCAGCATTTGTTCAAAGGTTAGGATTACGATGCCTCAAAACTTGCATGATGTTTTCCAGAAGGCCCTCATAGAAGAGTAGGAGCTTATCAGCGAAGGACAGAGTAGGACTCTAGCAGGACAGGAGTCATCTGGTGCGAAACAACATTAGACACTAGTTATACATTCACCAGGATATCGTGGTTTCCATAGAGGATCCACTTTCACTACACCTCGGTGACCAACGCCTCAGCAACGAACTCCTTACAGACCACCACAACAACATTGACTGCAACATCAACATTTTAGGGATGTTCAAAAAAATAGACTAAGGTTCAAGGCTGGTGGGTATTCAACTTCTACTTCAGGTACCAGGAGCATTGGAGCAAAGAAAGGGTGTTGGACATGCGAAGAGCCACATTACCAGCGTGACTTCCCAGTGGAGAGGACCAAAGCATTTGGATCATCCAAGCCCACTACCATGGGAGATTTGGGCAAGGCCCATCGGATTCATGCAGTGGTTAATAAACTCCAGGCAGAGAACCAGTGGACTATGCTTGATACGTTAGGTACCATTCTTGACTAGACCCTTAGTATTTTAATAGATCCAGGTGCTACCGAGAGTTTTATTTCTGGTGCAACACTAAAAATAATTAAGGTAAAGGCAGTCAAATAGGAAGAGTTTAGATTTGTAGAAAAGGCTTCGGGAGACAAACAAAATGTTGGTGGGAAGGTTACGGGTTGTAGCCTTAACTTGGGAGAGTTTGTCACTAGGGCCAACTTGTATGTCACAACCTTAGGGTCTTCTGACATTGTGATCGATATGGACTAGTTTCTATCGCATGAGGTGATACTCAACTGTAAGACAAAATGGATGAGCTTGGTCGATGATGAGGGTCAGATATGCATGATTGTAGGTCAGAACCAGGGAGTTTCCTTGAGGTTCATCTCTTCCTTGAAACTATGGAAGAGCATGCGCAAGGGATGCAAGCTTTATGTGATCCTTGCATTAAACAAAAAGGGTGTGGTTGAAGGACTAGAAAACATTTTGGTAGTACAATAATTTGTGGATGTTTCCCTAGAAGAGTTACCAGGGTTTCCTCCTGAGAGGGAGGTGGAATTTACCATCGACCTAAAACCGAGAACTGAACCGATAGAAAAAACACCTTATCGGATTTCGACCCTATAGTTACAAGAGTTGAAAATGAAACTGAAGGAGTTGTTGGGACTAGGACTTATACGTCGAAGTGTGTAAAGAACCTCCTCGTTACGACCACAACTCTGATAACATGTGCAATTTTTTTTTTCTTTGTTTAAGGTGTGTGCACTCGTGTAAAAAGAAACAAACACAATGGAACCTACGACGCCACCCAACGACTAACAAGACGCACCCACGATGGTCACAATAAGAAGACATAAGGCACCCACCAAGCAACTGCAAGCATGATCGACCATAGACATAAGGCGCACAACAAGTGACTGCAAACGTTTGACGACATACTAGGTTATGAATGGTACGGACACAAAAGGAAGAATTTGAAGTAGTATATGTTACTATTTCTGCACAGGAAAGCAGGGCATTTAATCTTAGTTCTCTGCTACAGAGAGAGAGAA
Source organism: Picea glauca (assembly GCA_000966675.3). Taxonomy (NCBI): domain Eukaryota; kingdom Viridiplantae; phylum Streptophyta; class Pinopsida; order Pinales; family Pinaceae; genus Picea; species Picea glauca. The sequence continues at coordinate 100,261 of JZKD02S1599011.1, forward strand.
GGTCAGATAGTCTCCTAGTCGTCTGCTCAGGCAGAAACTAGTAATCTCAGTCAGGTGTGTCGCAAGAGTGGAACCCTGCCTTTAAGGCGCCCAAGACTCTTGATACGGCACTGGATTCTTTACATAGAAATATTTAGACACACCAACTTATGTACTAAGCTACATGGAGGTGTCTACATCCCACCCGACACAAGCAGACCAAGCAACCAATGATTACCAACTAGTATAACAATAATCAAGGAATCACCACGTCCTCTATGGAAGGCGCAAGTCAGAAGGAATCCGACAATTTCGGACCATTGTTAGGACAAGACGTTCTCTAAGACACAAGGGACATTAAATTACAGACCAGTTTCTCCATTGATTCCATTAATTGTTTATCTCGATTACTAACTCTTGACAACAGATTGTACTTCGCTCAATGACAGTACATTATAAGTTACGAACTCAACAAAATCTCAACAATACCACCATAACTAATACCACATTCGCTACTGTTAAAAATAACTCTTCAATAATTTAATCAACCTCTTATATGTTACCTATACCATAAAATTTACAATAACATTACCGTCCATGATAACCAATTCGCCTTTTATATTTCGAAAACATTGCAGCACTTACGCTTTCCATACATTTGAGATGTTTCAAATAACTACAATATTAATTTTGATCTTAACCATTAGATAATATGCTATCCTTCGTTCAACTATATGATGAAAATGCGTTACTAATTATCTTACTGCATGATGATATTTTGGCTTTAAAGATGAAATAACATTGCCACCATATCAACTTACCAATCAATAAAATTACAATCAACTTACCAATCATGTTACCCACACCAACCTTATATTTTATTTTATATTTCCATAAAGTACTACCCTTCCATATTACCCACCAGATATTTTAATGAAGTTACTCCACACATATTACAATAGCAATAGGTTACAGTATGGTAACAATTCCATTACATACTATTAAAATAACTTAGCAATCTACACTATCCACAACAATACTTGGGTATGTTTCTAACCCTAACTCACTTTCTATATCACAATAACCCTTCAATTAAATAGTAAGGATTTTACATTTTACTATTATTAATTAAAAATCAAAGTGGATTGAAAAAGTAAGAATTTTTATTTAGAAATAATTTTCAAATAGAAATTGAGTATCCTTGCAACTGCACTTTCTCGGACTAAGTGAGGATTTTATATGCGATGTTTTCCATTGTGGGTTTTTCCACGGAAATATTTCTCTATATACTCAACAGAAAATAATAATTTACAAAAATCGACTGTAATAAGCACAGAGGCTTGTATGTGCTTCGTTGTGGGTTTCAGAAACCAAAATAAACAAGAAGAGACTTCCCCGAAACAGGTCATTGCAAATGCATGAATAAGAAGAAGAACAAATAATAATTAAATGCATTACAATAGGCCAAAACACTATCAAGAACACATCCCGCCCGCACGCATCTGCGGATTCTATCCAAACATACACAAAACATATGATGTAAACAATGCGTATGTACTGAGAAAATATTTACAAGATTTACAAGAAATATGTGGATGTCAATTTAGGGCTAGGGTTTAAAAATAACATATCGCAAAGGATTGTAAACGATATCAAGAACATATACTGCCCACCAGCATCTGCAGCATATCCCCAAATTTGCACACACGCGCAGGATTGTAAACGATAACATGAGCATCTATGACTTCTATCAAAATTTGCAAACACTGTTTTGATGTAAACAATGCCTCCTCGCCTAAGAACACTGGCAAGCAATCAACAAAGGATAACGTAGAGGTGTTACGTCGGCAACCTCTAGGCAAGGGAAAATGAGAATGCCCACATTACAACCAAATGCCCATAGTCATAGTCATCGCCAACAATAATATAAAACACCCCAGTCACAAATGAAAACGCCCTCACTCAACGAAAACGCCAGCAATAAAATAAAACACCCCAGTCACAAATGGAAGCGCCCACAGTAAGGTAATACACCACAACAAATTGCAAAAACCCCCACAGAAAGGTAGAACGCCCACGACAATGTATAAACACCATGGTTGAATGGTTAAACGCCCACGGTGAGATTGAATGCCCACAGAGAACGAATTCGCCCTCAGAGAAAATAAAAACGTAGAGATATAATCAAATTGCGGAGACACCGTTCGATTGTTGGGCGAAGAGGAAAATGTAGTTGAGTAAAGCAGGGAAAAACGGAATAGAAACACCAGGTAGTTCATGGTTGGGGGCTTCAAGGGTTTGCGTGCATCAATCTAAGGGTAACTTAAAATAAAAAGTTAAAAAAAAAACGATAGTCTTCACATACTCTTCGGCGGAGGTAAGAGACAACAGGTTTTCCTAAAAATTTGTTAACTCGCAACCATTCATTTAACATACGCCTTATTGCCAGATCTGAATATAATGGCAGTAAGTAAATTTCAGAGCGTAAAATCTCATTCCTAAAGTTCATTACAATTTCCAAACAAACTTCATTTCAGCAATGCATAGCAAATCTTTACAATTTCCAAACGAAGCTTCATTACAGAAATCATTTTGCCAAAAACACAAACGCAGAGATGTATAGCAGCAATACCAAGAAATCCTTTCACCAAACATAGAAAAGGGTTCATATACAACTTTAAGCATTTCACATTATTCTTAACAACAAACCTACTTGCGTACCTGTGACCGACGGAGAATAACCTGAAGGCGCAATCCCGCACTTGAGATCCGTGCCGCTCCCGCTCGCCGATCGTCGAGACTACACCGGTACCTCCCAGCCAATCACTAGGGGTACTCTGCTTCCCTTTTAGCCCCCCGAGCCGCAAAGGGGCCACACAAATCCAGAAGGTATGCCTAGCTTCCCAGCTCGCCTCCAAGGCTGAGCTACCACTCGAATACAAGCTGAGAAATTCCCAACTCCTCACAAGCAAACAGTCAAGTCCAAATCCGGCAGTGTAACGTTACACTAATAACCGATCCCCCATCTTCCTCATCTACCTTTCCTTTATAGAATTTTTAGACCCCCGCTTTCCTTATATCACATTTCATTTAAGTTTTAATGAAAACCCTCTAAAAATTCTTTGTCTTACAAGTGTCACTCATCCCCCACATTTCTCCCAAAATTATTTTCTTTAACTTATTAATTGTCTATGTTTCATTTATTACTTAATTTCAATATTTTTATTTATCCCTCCTTTTTGTTTTTTAAACCAAAAAGGTAAATGCGCTAATTAATCTTTTCATTTTATTTTTAAATTCGTAACTTTTTATACTCTCGCACATTAAATAATTTTATTACTTATTAATTGTCTATGTTTCCTTTATTACTTTGTTTCCCTATTTTTATTAATCCCTTTTTTTCTTTTTTTTTAAACCAAAAAGGTAAATGCGCTAATTAATCTTTTCATTTTATTATTTACTTAATTATCTTTTGTTCTTTCACAAGTTAGGAAATAATTTCTTCTTTGCAAAATTTTAAAACCATTAGTTTTAATTTAATTCTTACTCTCATTATTTACCCCAAGAATTTTATGAGGACCTAACTATTACTTAAGTGGGTTTTTGTTTGAATTTTTATTTTTATGCTAGGGCCTTTTTCTTTAAGGTTACACTAAAATTTTTACCCTAGAAAAGTCTTAGGCTTAGGACTTAGATTCTGAGCTAGGCGACAATTGGTTAGGGAAGTTGTTTAAGGATTTATTAAGGCATTAATGTCTTAGGGCCATCTAGGTTTGCTTCTTCATCATCATCAACACGATGTGCCCTTCAGGACGCACTACGTGCTCCAAGGGTGCCACTCGCCTCGTTAGTTTCTTTCGCGCGACGTGCCCTTCAGGATGCACCACGTGCTCCAATGGTGCCACTCACCAACTTGACTGATTGGTAGACATCTATAACCCCTGGAGTCAACACTCCACGAGGTGAACTTGTGGGAGACTAAGGGCTCTAAGGAATAAGGCCCCCGCCTTATTGCGTGCCCCTTAGAATCATCGTGAGTGACTGTCGTAGTCTGCCCTCACAACATCGTGGATCCTCTCGAACTAGGTAATCGTTAACCTATAGTAAAAGCCACGACAGGAATGCTAGTAGGTTGTGGCATGCCTGCTGTCCACACCTCTCCCTCAACCTCTCTGGAAATCATGTGTGGCCCCTTTACTCCATATGTGAGTCTAGTCGGCAAGTTATCGTCAGCCTGCATCATCAACAATCATGTCAGAACATGTCAACATCATATCATCAAATCAATGAAATATCACAGAAAATAAATCAACCCAAATAGCACACTCCCTGACTCAATCCAGAGTCCAAGGGGTTCCACCGATGCCTCTGCATCATCAAGGTCCAAAACCCTGCACACTCAACAAAACTAATTCAATAGCACCTGTCTACATCAAATAGTAAAACCTCATGTCATCTATCATAACGCATCATAATCAAGTTAAATGTTAACATCAGAAAAGTCCAGATCACTTGCAAGCAAGTGTCCTCAAATAATAAGTTTTCTCAGTGCGCCAGAGCGGGATGTTACATACACCCCCTCTTGGTCTAAACTTCGTCCCGAAGTTTCTCAGTATAAATGTCGAAATAAGAGTATCACAGTATCATAAGTCTATCTATCAAACAAAAATGGAAACTGTTGACGCATATCATATGCGTCCTCCAAGGTCGCTGAGTGCGGACTATAACTGTCGCACTGGACCTTGACCTGATCTACCGTTCGACGTCGTAACTGTCAAACGCGATGATCTAAGATGCGGACCGGCTCAGCCGTGAGCGCTCCCTTGTCCGATACATGCATGGAACTCATGTCAATCACATGTGTAGGATCACTAATATAATGTCTCAGAACAAATACATGAAAAACTTCGTGCATACGCCTCAAAGAATCAGGCAAGGCTAGTCAATAGGCCATGGGCCCCTTTCTCTCTACAATATCAAAAGGTCCCACAAACCTAGGAGAGGGTTTATCTCCCTTTCCAAACTTGATCGAACTCTTATGCGGTTTAACCGGCAAGAATACTCGATCGTCGACCTTGTAACTATGGTCGACTCGGTGCGCATCGGCATAACTCTTTTGTCAATCTTGTGCTTCTTTTATCCTTTGTGTTATGGTTTGCATTTGCTCTTCCATTTCTTGGATTGCTTCTGGTCCCACCAGGACCCTATCCTCAAGCCGATCCCAACTCAAGGGCGTCCGACATGGTCACCCATAAAGAAACTAAAAAGGCGCCATCTTAATGGTGCTTTGGTAACTGTTGTTGTAAGCGAACTCTACTAGAGGCAAGAACTCCTCCCAACGCTTTTGTTGGTCCATCACGTACATGCGCAACTTGTCTTCCAAGGTTTGGTTCATTCGTTCGGTATGTCCGTCAGTCTCTGGGTGATATGCAGTACTAAAATTGAGTTGGGTTCCCAAGGCCTCTTGAAAACTCGTCCAAAATCGTCCAATAAACACCGATCCTCGATCAGATATAATCTTCTTAGGCACGCCATGCAGCCTCACAATCTCACTGATGAAAACTCTCGCTATGTCAGGTGTCTGATACTTCATATGCACAAGAATAAAGTGAGCACTCTTCGTCAGAGTGTCTACTACTACAAAAATCGAGTCGTGTTTCCTTGCCGTCAGTGGCAATCCAACAATAAAATCCATCTAAATAACTTCCCATTTCGATTCCGGAATGGCATGTGGTTGAAGTAATCATGTTGGGTGTCTATGTTCAGCCTTTACCTGCTGACACTCTAGACATCTGGCCACATAGTTGACTATGTCAGCCTTCATTCCCTTCCAGAAGAATAATGGTTTAAGGTTTACCCTCATCTTCGTAACCCCCGGGTGAGCCATGTAAACTGCTCTATGAGCCTCGCTCAGGATCAACATCCTCAACTCGTTGTTTGGCAGTACATAAATATGACCTATAAACCTCAATAACCCATCGCTATCAAAATAAAATCCCTCATATCGTGGTGCCATGATTGTGTTTTGTCCGATAAAATCATCGACTTCTTTGTACTAGTCATCGTCACGCTATAAAGTGAGAATCTTCTCACGTAGATTCGTTGGAAGAGGCAACACCAAAAATATGCGTGGCCTCTGACTCAAAGCATCCGCCACTCAGTTCACTGTTCCCTTTATGTAAGTAATCTCGAAGTCGTACTCGCTAAGCAATTCCGACCAACGCCGTTGTCGCGCATTCAGGTCGCTTTGCGTGAAAATGTGTTGTAGCCCACAATGATCAGTCTTTAATTCAAATTTTCGTCCAACAAGGTAGTGTCTCCAAACATTCAAGGCATAAACGATGGCTAATAACTCCAAATCGTGCGTCGCATAGTTCTCCTCATGTCTTCTCAGCGTCCTCGAAATGTAAGCAATCACTCGTCCGTCTTGCATCAAGACTCCGCCTAATCCTTCCTTGGATGCGTCAGTTCATACCAAGAAGTCCACGTCCATGTCAGGGACCTTTAGTATCGGCGTTGTCGTCAACAACTCCTTAAGCCTCTGAAATGCTTCCGCGAATTTCTTGGTCCAGACAAACTTCTTGTTTTTCTTCTGCAATTTCGTGATCGGATTTTCTATCTTCGCAAATCCCTTGACAAACCGTCGATAGTATCCTGCTAAACCCATAAAACTACACACTTCTGTGACATTCGTCGGTGCAAGCCATTCCATAATAGCCTCAACCTTGGCTGGATCCACGGCGATACCTTCTCCGGAGATGGCATGCCCTAAGTAGTGAATCCTCGATTGATAAAAAGAGCATTTGGACAACTTCCCATACAATTTGTGTTCTCGTAAACATTGTAGTACCAAGCGCAAGTGCTCTTCATGCTCCTCCATCGTCTGAGAGTAGATCAAAATATCGTCAATGAATACTTGGACGAACTTGTCCAAGTACTCGCGGAACACCCCGTTCATAAAACTCATGAATACCCCTAGGGCGTTTCTCGATCCAAATGGAAAAACAGTAAACTCATAATGTCCAAATCTCGTCTTAAAGGTGGTCTTAGGGACATCATCCTTCTTGATCCGTAACTGGTGATACCCTGATCGCAAATCGATCTTGGAGAACATTGTCGCATCCTTCATTTGATCGAACAGATCATCAATTCTTGGTAAGGGATACTGATTCTTGATCGTAGCCTTGTTTAGTTGACGGTAGTCAATGCAAAGCCTCCATGATCTGTCCTTCCTTCGTATGAAAATAACTAGTGCACCCCACAGTGACACACTAGGACGTATCAGTCCTAGGTACAACAACTCCTTCAGTTGCATTTTCAACTCTTGCAACTCCAGGGTCGACATCCGATAAGGAGTTCTTGCTATCGGTTTGGTCCCCAGTTTGAGGTCTATGGTAAACTCCAGTTCCCTTTCCGGTGGCATCCTAGGAAAATCCTCTGTAAATACGTCCGCAAACTCCTTCACCACCGGAAGGTGTTCTAGAACTTCCGCTACTCCCTTCTCATTTAGCGCGAGGATCGCATAAAGTTTCACCCCTTGCGCATACTCTTCCGTAACTGTAAGGAAGAGACGAACCACAGGGAAACTCCCTGTTTCCTTCCTACAATCACACGTCTTTGTCCTTCGTCATCAACCAAGATCAACCGTTTCATCTTACAGTTGAGTATCGCCTCATGCGATTCCAACCAATCCATACCGATCACGACGTCATAAGATCCTAAGATCGTGACGTACAAGTTGACCCTCGTGACAAAATCTCCCAGGTTAAGGGCACAGCCCATAACCTTTCCTCCAACCTTCTGTTTGGCTCCCGAAGCCATCTCCACGAAGCTAAACTCATCCTGTTCGACTGCCTTTACCTTAATCCGTTTTAGCATTGCACCAGAAATGAAACTCTAAGTAGCACCTGGGTCTATCAAAATACTAAGGGTCTAGTCAGCGACAGTACCTGTCGTCTCGAGCACATTCAACTGATTCTATGCCTGGCGGTTATTCATCGTTGCATGAATCCGATGGGACTTGCCCATATCTCCCACTGTAGTGGGTCTGGCTGATCCAGATGCCCTGGTCCTCTCCACAGGACAGTCGCACCGGTAGTGTGGCTCTCCACATGTCCAACACCCCTTCTTCGGCCCAGTAGTCCTGGTACCCGAAGTAGAAGATGACTGCCCACCGGCCTGAAACCCTGGTCTGTTCTACTGAACAGGCCTAAACTGTTGCTGTTGCAAGAGACGCTGTTGTTGGTGCTGTGTTCCTCGATAAGGTGTCCGCTGCTAAGGCAGCGGTCTTTGGGGTGTTGCAAAAGTGGATCCCCTCTAGAAGCCACAATATCCCGGCGTATGTCTCGCTGGTGTCTGATGCTGTGGCGTACCAGATGAACCCTGCCCTGCTAGTCTCGTTGGAGTCCTGGTCTGACCCCCACTGATAATCTCCTCCTCTACTATGAGGGCCTTTTGGACAATGTCGTGCAAGGTTTGAGGCATCAAGATCCTAACCTTTTCATGCAGGCTGTCGTTAAGGCCAAACACGAACCGGTTAACCTTGAGTTTCTCCGTGTTAAGGTGTGGAGCATACCAGAGTAGCTCCATAAAACGTGCCTCGTACTCGAGCCCCGTACGCCCTCCCTGCCGTAACGCGTTGAACTCAATGAATTCCTCTGAAAGGTACCTCTCTTGGAACCGTTCCTCGAACAGTTCCCATGACACGTCTTCAACGACCATGTTCAGCTGCGGTAGGAGCATCTTCCACCATAGAAGAGCTCTCCCCTTCATTCGAAAGAACGCCATGCAGACCTTCATGTTGGAGGTATAATCACGAAGTGCGAAGCACATTGCCATATTCTCCAGCCATGCCTCGATGGTAGTGGCATCCGGGGCACCAAAGAACTCGAGAAATTTTACCTTCTCGAGTTCATGGTGAATGCTACCTATAACGGCCGGTGCACGCGGTGGAACCTCAGTGGGTGACGGCACCCTGGCCTCGTCTCTGTCCAATCGGCTGATCAGTGACTCAGACATGCGTTGAAAAGATCTCATCATCCCAACAACATCGCCAAACGCTATCTTCTCCTGTCTGAGAGCCTGCTCGCCTCCCTAGGGGTCAGACACCTTAGGCGTGGATGCTACTGGAGGCGTCACGCCTCCTCCCCTAGCACTCCGTCATCTGCCTCTGTGGCATCCTCTAACCATGATTACCTGCATGCAACAATCAACTCGATCAACAATAGTATAATCAGATCAAATCCTGTCAACCAAAGCCGTAGCGAATCCCAAGTCGCGGGTCGAACTTGGCTCTGATACCATATGTAAAGAACCTCCTCGTTACGACCACAACTTTGATAACAAGTGCATATTTATTTATTTTCTTTGTTTAAGGTGTGTGCACTCGTGTAAAAAGAAACAAACACACTAGAACCTATGACGCCACCCAACGACATTAAGACACACCCACAATGGTCACAATAAGAAGACATAAGGCACCCACCAAGAAACTGCAAGCATGATCGACCATAGACATAAGGCGCACAACAAGTGACTGCAAACGTTTGACGATATACTGGGTTATGCACGGTACGGACACAAAAGGAAGAATCTGAAGTAGTAGATGTTACTATTTCTGCACAGGAAAGCAGGGCATTTAATCTTAGTTCTCTGCTCCGGAGAGAGAGAAGGTCAGATAGGCTCCTGGCTGTCTGCTCAGGCATAAACTAGTAATCTCTGTCAGGTGTGTCGCAAGAGTGGAACCCTACCTTTAAGGGGCCTGAGACTCTTGATACGGCACTGGATTCTTTACACAGAAATATTTAGACACACTGACTTATTTACTAAGCTACATGGAGGTGTCTACATCCCACCCGACACAAGCAGACCAAGCAACCAACGATTACCAACTAGTACAACAATAATCAAGGAATCACCAAGTCCTCTATGGAAGGCGCAAGTCAGAAAGACTCCGACAATGTCAGACCATTGTTAGGACAAGACGTTCTCTAAGACACAAGGGACATTAAATTATATACTGATTTCTCCATTAATTCCATTAATTGTTGTTCCCGATTACTAACTCTTGACAACAGATTGTACTTCACTCAATGACAATACATTATAAGTTACAAACTCAACAAAATCTCAACAATACCACCATAACTAATACCACATTCACTACTGTTAAAAATAACTCTTCAATAATTTAATCAACCTCTTATATGTTACCTATACCATAAAATTTACAATAACATTACCGTCCATGATAACCAATTCGCCTTTTATATTTCGAAAACATTGCAGCACTTACGCTTTCCATACATTTGAGATGTTTCAAATAACTACAATATTAATTTTGATCTTAACCATTAGATAATATGCTAGCCTTCGTTCAACTATATGATGAAAATGCGTTACTAATTAGCTTACTGCATGATGATATTTTGGCTTTAAAGATGAAATAACATTGCCACCATATCTTATATTATAATAACTAGCAATTAAAATTACAATCAACTTACCAATCATGTTACCCACACCAACCTTATATTTTATTTTATATTTCCATAAAGTACTACCCTTCCATATTACCCACCAGATATTTTAATGAAGTTACTCCACACATAATACAATAGCAATAGGTTACAGTGGGTTTCAGAAACCAAAATAAACAAGAAGAGACTTCCCCGAAACTGGTCATTGCAAATGCATGAATAAGAAGAAGAACAAATAATAATTAAATGCATTACAATAGGCCAAAACACGATCAAGAACACATCCCGCCCGCACGCATCTACGGCTTCTATCCAAACATACACAGAACATATGATGTAAACAATGCCTATGTACTAAGAAAATATTTACAAGATTTACAAGAAATATGTGGATGTCAATTTAGGGCTAGAGTTTAAAAATAACATATCGCAAAGGATTGTAAATGATAACAAGAACATATACTGCCCGCCAGCATCTGCGGAATATCCCCAAATTTGCACACACGCACAGGATTGTAAACGATAACATGAGCAACTACGGCTTCTATCAAAATTTGCACACACTATTTTGATGTAAACAATGCCTCCTCGCCTAAGAACACTGGCAAGCAATCAGCAAAGGATAACGCAGAGGTGTTGCGTCAGCAACCTCCAGGCAAGGGAAAACGAGAACTCCCACATTACAACCAAACGCCCACAGTCCCAGTCATCGCCAACAATAATATAAAACACCCCAGTCACAAATGGAAACGCCCCCAGTCAATGAAAACGCCAGCAATAAGATAAAACGCCCCAGTCACAAATGGAAACGCCCACAGTAAGGTAATACACCACAACAAATTGCAAAAACCCCCACAGAAAGGTAGAACGCCCACGACAATGTAGAAGCACCATGGTTGAATGGTTAAAACACCCTCGGTGAGATTGAATGCCCACAAAGAACGAATTCACCCTCAGAGAAAATAAAAACGCAGAGATATAATCAAATTGCAGAGACACTGTTCGATTGTTGGGCGAAGAGGAAAATGTAGTTGAGTAAAGGAGGGCCAAACGGCATAGAAACACAAGGTAGTTCATGATTGGGGGCTGCAAGGGTTTGGGCGCGTCAATCTAAGGGTAACTTAAAATAAAAAGTTAAAAAAAAACGCAGGTCTTCACATACTCTTCGGCGGAGGTAAGAGACAACAGGTTTTCCTAAAAAATTGTTAACTCGCAACCATTCATTTAACATAGGCCTTATTGCCAGATCTGAATATAACGGCAGTAAGTAAATTTCAGAGCGTAAAATCTCATTCCTAAAGTTCATTACAATTTCCAAACAAACTTCATTTAAGCAATGCATAGCAAATCTTTACAATTTCCAAACGAAGCTTCATTACAGAAATCGTTTTGCCAAAAACACAAACACAGAGATGTATAGCAGAAATACCGAGAAATACTTTCACCAAACACAGAGAAGGGTTCATATACAACTTTAAGCATTTCACATTATTCTTAACCACAAACCTACTTGCGTACCTGTGACCGACGGAGAATAACCTGAAGGCGCAATCCCGCACTTGAGCTCTGTTCCACTCCCTTTCGCTGACCGTCGAGACTACACCAGTACCTCCCATCCAATCGGTAGGGGTACTCTACTTCCCCCTTATCCCCTTGATCCGCAAAGGGGCCACACAAATCCAAAAGGTATGCCTAGCTTCCCAACTCGCCTCCAAGGCTGAGCTACCACTCCAATACAAGATGAGAAATTCCCAACTCCTCACAAGCAAACAGTCAAGTCCAAATTCGACAGCGTAACATTATGCTAATAACCGATCCCCCATCTTCCTCATCTACCTTTCTGTTATATAATTTTGAGACCCCCTCTTTCCCTAAATCACATTTCATTTAAGTTTTAATGAAAACCCTCTAAAAATTCTCTGTCTTACAAGTGTCACTCATTCCCCACGTTTCTCCCAAAATTATTTTCTTTAACTTATTAATTGTCTATGTTTCATTTATTACTTAATTTCCCTATTTTTATTTATCCCTTTTTTTTTTTAAAACCAAAAAGGTAAATGCGCTAATTAATCTTTTCATTTTATTTTTAAATTCGTAACTTTTTATACTCCCGCACGTTAAATAATTTTATTACTTGTTAATTGTCTATGTTTCCTTTATTACTTTGTTTCCCTATTTTTATTAATCCCTTCTTCTTCTTCTTTTTTAAACCAAAAAGGTAAATGTGCTAATTAATCTTTTCATTTTATTATTTATTTAATTATCTTTTGTTCTTTCACAAGTTAGGAAATAATTTCTTCTTTGCAAAATTTTAAAACCATTAGTTTTAATTTAATTCTTACTCTCATTATTTAACCCAAGAATTTTATGAGGACCTAACTATTACTTAAGTGGGTTTTTGTTTGAATTTTTATTTTTATGCTAGGGCCTTTTTCTTTAAGGTTACACTAAAATTTTTACCCTAGAAAAGTCTTAGGCTTAGGACTTAGATTCTGAGTTAGGCGACAATTGGTTAGGGAAGTTGTTTAAGGATTTCTTAAGGCGTTAATGTCTTAGTGCCATCTAGGTTTGTTTCTTCATCATCATCAACACGACGTGCCCTTCAGGACGCACTACGTGCTCCAAGGGTGCCACTCGCCTCGTTCGTTTCTTTCGCGCGACGTGCCCTTCAAGATGCACCACTTGCTCCAAGGGTGCCACTCAACAACTTGACTGATTGGTAGACATATATAACCCCTGGAGTCAACACTCCGCCAGGTGAACTTGTGGGAGACTAAGGGCTCTAAGGAATAAGTCCCCCGCCTTATTGCGCGCCCCTTAGAATCATTGTGAGCAATTGTCGCAGTCTGCCCTCACGACATCGTGGATCCTCTCGAACTAGGTAATCGTTAACCTACATTTCAAGCCATGGTGGGAGTGCTAGTAGGCTGTGGCAGGGCTGCTGTCCACACCTCTCCCTCAACCTCTCTGGAAATCGTGTGTGGCCCCTTTACTCCATATGTGAGTCTAGTCGACAATCTATCGTCAGCCTGCATCATCAACAATCGTGTCAGAACATGTCAACATCATATCATCAAATCAATGAAATATCACAGCAAATAAATCAACCCAAATAGCACACTCTCTGACTCAATCCGGAGTCCAAGGGGTTCCACCGATGCCTCTGCATCATCAAGGTCCAAAACCCTGCACACTCAATAAAACTGAGTCAATAGCACCTGTCTACATCAAATAGTAAAACCTCATGTCGTCTATCATAACGCATCATAATCAAGTATAAATGTTTTAACATCAGAAAAGTCCAGATCACTTGCGAGCAAGTGTCCTCAAATAATAACTTTTCTCAGTGCGCCAGAGCGGGATGTTACAAAGTGTGCCACCGTGGGGTGTTCCTATTATCTTCATACAGAAGAAGGATGGGTCGTGGAGACTTTGCATTGACTATCGTTAATTGAACAAGGAAACGATCAAGAATCAATATCTGCTGCCAAGGATTGATGGTTTGTTTGATTAGATGAAAGGTGCGATGATGTTTTCAAAAATTGAATTGAGATCAAGGTATCACCAGTTACAGATCAAGGAGGAAGACATCCCTAAGACCTCCTTTAAGATGAGGTTTGGACATTATGAGTTTACTATTTTACCATTTGGACTGATGAATGCCTAAGGGGTATTTATGAGTTTGATTGACGGGGTGTTCTGCGAATACTTAGACAATTTCATCCAAGTATTCATTGATGATATTTTGATTTACTTTCGGATGATGGAGGAGCATGAAGAGCACTTGTGCATGGTACTACAATGTCTATGAGAGAACAAATTCTATGGGAAATTGTCTAAATTATCGTTTTATCAATCAAAGATTCACTACTTAGGTCATTCCATCTACGATGAAGGTATCATTGTGGATCTAGCAAAGGTAGAGGCTATTATGGAATGGCCTGTGTCGATGAATGACCACGAAGTACATAGCTTCATGGGTTTAGTAACATACTATCGACGGTTCATCGAGGGTTTTTTGAAGATATCAAATCCGATCAAAGAATTACAGAAGAAGAACAAGAACTTTGTTTGGATCGAGAAATGTGCAGAGGCATTTCAGAGGCTCAAGGAGTTGTTGACAACAACACCGATACTAAAGGTCCTTAACATGGACGCAAATTTCTTAGTATGCACTGACGCATCCAAGGAAATCTTAGGCGGATTCTTGATGGAAGACGGTTGAGTGATCGCTTACATATCGAGATAGTTGAAAACTCATGAGGAGAACTACGCAACGCATGATTTGGAGTTGTTAGCCATTTTTTATGCCTTGAGATTTTGGAGACACTACCTTATTGGACAAAAATTTGAACTAAAAAAGGACCACTATGGTCTACAACACATATTTACGCAAACTGACTTGAATGCACGACAATGACCTTGGTAAGAATTGCTTAGCGAGAATGATTATGAGATTACTTACATAAAAGGAACAATGAAAAGAGTGGCGGATGCGTTGAGTCGGAGACCATGCATCGTTTCGATGATTCCTGTTCAGGCGAATCTACATGAAAATATCCTAAATTTACAGCATGCTGATGACTAGTACAAAGAGGTCAAGGATTTTATCGGAAAAAACACAATGATGGTACCAAAATTTGAGGGATTTAGTGTGGACAATGATGGATTATTGAGATTTAAAAGTTGAAATTACGTACCACCGAACGACGAGTTGAGGAGTTTTATCCTAAACAAGGATCATAGAGCAGTGTACATGGCTCATCCTGGAGTCATGAAGATGAGGGAAAACCTTAAATGCTTATTCTTCTAGAAAGGAATGAAGGCAGACATAGTCAACTATGTGCAAAGATGTCTAGAATTTCAATAGGTGAAGGTTGAACATAGACATCTGGCAGGATTACTATATCCACACGCTATTCCAGAATCGAAATGGGAGGTCATTTCGATGGATTTCATTGTTGGATTACCACTGATGGCAAGGAGACACGACTCGATTTTTTTGGTAGTCGAACCTATGAAAAAGAGTGCTCATTTTTTTCTCCTGTGTATGACGTATCAAGAACCTGACATAGATAGATTTTTCATCACTGAGAGGATCAATGTTTATAGGACGATTTTGGACTAGTTTCCAAGAGGCCTTGGGAACCTAACTTAACTTTAGTACTTCGTATCACCTGGAGACATACGGGAAGACCGAACGAAAAAACTAAATCTTGGAGGATATGTTTCATATGTACGTGATGGACCGACATAAGCTTTGGGAAGAATTCTTTCTACTGGTAGAATTTGCATATAACAACAATTATCAAAGCACCGTTTAGATGGTGCCTTTCGAGTTTCTTTGCGAGCGACTGTGTCATATTCCTTTGAGTTGGGATTGGCTTGAGGATAGGGTCCTGGTGGGACCTGAAGTGATCCAAGAAATGGAACACCAAATGAAAACAATAAGAAAAAGGATAAAGGAAGTGCAAGATCAGAAGAAGAGCTATGTCAATGCACGTCATGTCGATCGTAGTTATGAATTTCGCGATCGAGTCTTCTTGTGGGTGAAACCACATAAGAGTTCGATAAAGTTTGGAAAGGGTTCTAAAATCTCTCCTAGGTTCGTGGGACCCTTCGATATTGTGGAAAGGAAGGGGCTTGTGGCCTATCGACTAGCCTTGCCGGATTCTTTGAGGCGTATGCACAATGTTTTTCACGTATCTATTTTGAGACATTATGTTAGTGATCCTACACATGTTATTGACATGAGTTCCTTGGAGGTATCAGACAAGGGTGCACTTACGATGGAGGCAATCTTCATCCTGGACCATCGCATTCGATAGATACACCATCGAACATTAGATCAGGTCAAGGTCTAGTGGGATAACTATAGTCCACACTCGGTAACATGCGAGGATGCATATGATATGCATCAATAGTTTCCAGTTTTGTTTGATAGATCGGCATATGATACTGTGATACACTTTATTTCGACACTTTTATACTGTGAAAATTTGAGACGAAATTTAAAAAAAGAGGGGGTGCATGTAACATCCATCTCTTGCACGCACTGAGCGAACTTATTCTTTGAGGACACTTGTGTGCAAGTGATATGGTTCTTCATACGATTGTTTGATTTGATTTTGATTGTGAGATATTGTGGATTTCATCATATGTTATTTTTGTTGTATTTACATCGAAAAGTGCTATTGATTGGGTTCTCCTAAGTGTGTAGGACTCTATATGTTGAGAATGCCAAGGAATAAACGAAACTATGTGGACTCCAGATCGAGTCCAGGAGTGGACTGTTAGGGTTTCAATGTTGTTGATGTGACATATGTACATAGATTAAATGTTATGATGTTGATTCTTATTTATGACATGATTCATTGATGGATGCAAGCTAACAATATCTTGTCGACCAGACTCACATTTGGATTATAGGGGTCACGCATAAAAAACAAAGACATTCAGGGAGAGGTGTGGAAGCAGCCCTGCCATAGCCTACTTGCACTCCCGTCATGGCTCAAACTGTAGGTTAACGATTACCTAGCTCGAGAAGACCCACGATGTCGTGAGGGCAGACTGTGACAGTCGCTCACGATGATTCTAAGGGGCACGCAATAGGGCAGGGTCCTTATTCCTTAGAGGCTCTCAGTCTCCCACAAGATCACCTGACAGAGTATTGACTCTAGGGGTTTGACATCTATCAAATTCAGTCAAGAGGCGAGTGGCACCCTTGGAGCACGTAGTGCGTCTTGAAGGGCATGTCGCACAAATGAAACAAAAAGAGGCGAGTGGCACCATTGGAGCACGTAGTGTGTACTGAAGGGAACGTCCCAATTTTAAGTATGGTAAGTTAATAAACCTAGTGCCTAGAAAACTATTCCTCCTTAGGACCTAGTCAACTTTAAAATGAATGATATGATAAGTAAAGTTTAATAACTAATTTTCCCCTTAAGAACTGTCGCCAAGCCTAGTGAATTGAAAACCTAGGTCTAAGTAGAACCTTAGAACAAAAAAAAACTAATTAGACATATAACAAGAAGGGGGTAAAGAAAATACAAGTGTTAATAATTAAAGTGGAAATTTTAATAAAGGTTTAATTAATAAAAGGGGTATTTGGTTGTTTTTGTCTAAACCTGCTAATTCTGAACTTAGTTATAAAAAGGGGAAACTTTAAGAAAAAGGGAAAACTTTAAGAAAAGGGGGAAACCTAAGAAAAAGGGGAAACTTAAAGAAAAAGGGGAATGTCTAACTTAGTAAGAAATCTAGCCTTTGGAACTTTCTATTTATGAACTCAAATATGAATTAAGTAAGGCGTAAGTCATTTAATAATTGTAAGGGAATAATGGGACACTGAGGAGTGTTTTTAGGAACAATTTTGAGTGGGTGAGGGAAATAGGAATATTTAATTAATTAATAAATTGATTTTCTAGTGCAACCAGGGGATCGAGCGACATGTGTATAGTTGGCCCTCGACCAAGTTTTGAGGAAATCTTGGTCAGGTTTGACCACTTTTTGGGCTTCGATGCAGTGATAGAAGATGGAGCGCCCAGATCGAGCTGAAATCATGGATCCCACTTGTTTTGTGGCATTTGTGGACCCAACATGGGGTTCTTAGGGTTTTGTAATGGGTTATGGGATGTCGGTCGATGGGTTTACCCATGATTAGGCCTTTTTCTAAATGTAAAAGTATAAATAAGAAAGAATGTAATGTAGTGAGGGGGATGTAATTGGCTAAGTGGAAGAGGAAATTAGTTTTGAGTTGCTTTGTGCAAAAGAACATGTATGTAAGGCTTCGTTCTTGATAGAGGAGTTGGCTATGTGCCTTGACCTGATTTTGGGAAGGTGGATCTGGTGCTTAGTACGCAGATCACCTATCCGGTGTGAATCTTGGCTCTGTGGCTTAGTTCACAAGAGAAGACAAATGTAAGAGATTGAAGCTTAATATAGAAGAAGAAGTAGTTGGTGGACATAGCCCCACACTGGGGTGAACCATGTATATCATATGTTGATGGTTTTCTTTGTGCTATGATGTTTATGCTGTGAATCTACTTAGTGAATTGATTGTTATATATGATAGATAGATATATGAATGCTTAGTGATTTATTTATGTTGAATGTGCTAGATATAACTTATGATGTTAAGTACGATGTGTATTTTGTCATTGTTACTGCATCGATCTATCCTTATGGTTTGTTCTGCGATGTGATTAAATTTGATAAGCTAATGCATGTTATCTTTTAAGTACTTTGTGAAATTTTATAATCACATATATGTGTCCCAGCTTGGTTATAGACACATGAGTCCTATAACACCCCCTGCCTCTACCTCGGGTGAGACTTCACTTGCTTCGCAGGTGTTTCCGAAAGGGTTGGTAGTTAGGGTTTTATTGGTGCACTGTTGAAGCATTGAACCCTGGGTCTGCCCCTGTGCCAACAAATGGTTCCATTACCGGGACCTAAAACTGTGATTTTTGGGAAACTAAAGTAAAGAAAAGAGAAGATTTGTGCATATATGTGTTGTTGTAGCACGCCGTATTCTACTTGACTTGCAAATATTTGTGCTAAGAAAGAAACCTGATTTGAGAAAAGAGGTAAGATCTTGAAAAAGTAAAATCTGTGTGCTTTGATAAGAGTAAGATAATTGGAAATTTTTGTTTCGAAAGCATGAATTTAAGTATGTTTAATAGATTATTTCCTAGTCTGAAAGCTAGGGCACAACAGGAAGAAAGAGTTGATCTAAGTAAGGCTAATATAAATGAAGAAAGATATGTTATTCCTATGCATTGAAATAATTTTTGGACAAATAATTGGATGCAAGAACCTAGAAAGAATTTTTGCAGATTGTAGGTCCAACACTGTGATCCCAGTGCACGGTAAAAGAGGAAGAGAGGATTAACCCTACGTTATAAATGCAGAAGACCAAGATATATTGCTAAGAAATTCCCTGGTATAGGTCCTATTTGTCTTTGTTGTTAAATTGTTGGTCATGAGGTTGAGGATTGCCCAAGGATGATTGCTAAAGTTGAACAAATGAACATGAGTCAAGAGAATAAGAGCATGTTTGAAGATCAGAAAGAGAAAGGATCAGAGGAAGCTCAGACTACATTAGTACAGTTAAAAGAAGAAATGAATGATTATAAAGATGTCATTTTACCAGAGATCGTGAAAGAAAAACAACACATAAGTGAAAGAATAGGAGACTTCGACATAGACTGTGTCTTGGATGAGGAAATACCAGTGAATATTATGACAAAAGGCACTTGGGAAATTTTGGGAAAGCCTACTATGGTACCTTCATTGGGAAGGATACGATTGTTTAAAGGAAATATGATAACCCTATGTGGAAGAGTTACTGATGTACCTTTTATTATTCATGGAACATCGACAAAAGAGGAATTTGAAGTTATTAGTTTTATTGAGAACATCACCCCGTTCCCACTTTTGTTAGGAAAGACTTGGATTGAGAAGGATCAGATTGGAAGGAAAACATAGGAAGAAGAAATAGAAAAGAAAAATCAAGAACTAAGGGATTTCATAGCTAGTGAAATAGATCGACTGATAAAAGAACAAGAAGGTAAGTCGAAGTAGCAAAAGGAAAGAGAATTAGTTGTTGAGGTTGAAAGAATGCAAGAAGGTTTGAAGGACCTATCCATGAAAGAAGAAAGTAAATCCACACAAGAAGTGGTAAGGGAAAAAATATTAATTTCGAACCAATTGGAAGTACATCAACACTGCGAAGTCATTACGATAGGAGAAACTAAGAATAAGAATGGAAAGAGGAATCCAAAAATAGTTAGAGAGACTCAGATCACGAGAAAGAAGGAAAGGAAGCTCAATAAGAAGAAATTCAGGTTGGAAAAACTACAGGGAGTTACAGAGAAGACTTTGCAGGAGGTAGTTTGCAGGATTTGAACCTTGGCAGAATAGGTAGAATGGGGTTTTGCCTCGGCGAAGCTATATGATCGTTGGAGGTGCCCCAACCATTAGAACGATGCTCTGAAACGGATAGGAAACACATTTATGGGAGAATAGATTGCATTTGGTAGGTTGAGACCGCGCCATATCGGACAAATTCACATTGATGGAAGCAATCCATCTCGTTGGAATAATCTGTTATGATGTTTGCTTATTTAACCCATTTGATGTTGCGTCGAGACCACTTTTCGCCATCCGTTATTAACATTGATAATAGAGAACTAATTGTGTGTCGAGCGGTGATTTCAGAACCTAGACATCACCATCTGCTTGTTTACCCCATTTGTTCATTCACCTACCCCGCCTTATCAGTTTAAAAGTGAGAATGTCGGGCGAACAAAATGAGTTAGAGAAGTCCGTCAAAGAGGTCCTTAAGAAGTTTATCGCTGACAGAGCTATTTCTAAAGGTGTTTAGGCATCGTCGACTAGGGGACTGAAGGCTTCCCCTTCTACTGCACAATGTTTGGGCCGTACTAACCCTGCGACTGAGAAGCGATGTAAGCATCGCGATGATCTTTCTAATGCAAAGTAGATCCTATCAATATTACCTGATTATATCCCTCCTTTGGCTGGTGCAATTAACCAAAAAATCATCCCACGGGACTATGAGTACACTTTGATCACCGCGTACATCCCGAAGAGGACACACATAGTTGGAAGCTAGTTGGGACAGATCCCATCCCTAAATAATAGTGACTTTAACCTTGGAGACAGAAAAAACTATGCCATCCTCGCCCCTCATAGATACCTGATGAAGATAACTGGGAAGAAGCCTCACATAGTCTCCCAATCTTGGATTAAGGAGCTGGTGCAGTCCACTATACTTACTGTAATGAAAATTCCTCATTTTGGCCGACATCAGGAGGTTAACTCTTGTGTTAAACTCCTCTTGTCATGCTATCATGGTGGATACTTCTAGCTCAATATGTTGATTACTGTGGATCCAACACTGATACTCCTGATCATAGGATTGAGCATGCAGGGACCCAACCCTTAGTAGTTATACCGATGGAAGACCTCATATTTATGTTGGCACAATGCATTAAGGAGGCATATGATGAAGTTGAGAAGGGAAAGCGGGGCTACAAGGTATCCTCTATCCAGGATCACGCAGTGCACCTCATTTTCCAACTCATAGCTAGAAATCTTGTAAGAAAGAATAGCCCCACATAGGTCACCGGGTTCGTGGTGGACCTCGCAGGGAAATGCATGGAGGGAAAGAAGATGAATCGGGCGAGCTACCTCGTCAACAAGATTGAGAAGGACTATCGCAAAGCATAGGATCAGGGATATGAGTTCCACTTCAATTGGCTACTTGTGTTGATTGAATTTGTCACTTGGAAAATGCTGGAAGGAGATACCTTCCCGTAGATTGAACCTTTGGAGAATTGGCCGCAGAGTTATCAACCTTATGGTATATGAATGACATGTCAAATCAATGGCAGTTGAACACGGTGTTCCATGCCTACTATCATCTGATGAAGGTTTCCATTGATTCATTCCCATGCATGACACCATGCACATTGCACCAGTATAGACCACTAGCCAAGTTCCACACAGATCCACATTTTATTTATATCATTGTGCGCAGGGATGAGAGAAAGTAAGAATTACAGTCCTATTACAAGATGACCGACGAAGACATGGAGAAGATCACCAAGGAGTGGTTGGATGAGTTATGTGTACCATTTAATGATGCCAAAATATCTGACCCTGACATCTTAGGAAGCCCCTTGTTCACCCGGTTTGAACATGCAGGACAGTCAAGTGAGAAGAATAAAAAGAGAAAGGAGGAAGATCATAACATAGAGACTGATGAGGAGGACAACGCCTCGGAGGAAAATGGACCTGGATCTCCCACAGGAGGAGAAGGAGATGAATTAAATAAAGATGTAGGAAGGGAAGAAGGAGAAAAGAAAGGATAAGGAGAAGCTACATCGTTGAAGGATCCCCTTACTGGGATAGAAACACTGAAGAAGAGTAAGGTTTCTCCACAGAAACCTTCAACAAGGAAGAAAACCTGCACCAGTAAGCCCCAGCTAGAGGCTACACTCACATAAGATGATATCAGTCTAGTCCGTAGAGAAATGGAGGATGCGTCCAAAGATATCTTGCAGAGATAGGAAGCGAAGAAGGACGAACTATATGGTAGGAAAAAAAATAAATTGAGCGAAGTAAAGGAAACTATTCGCAAAGTCCGCGTAGTCCCTACTACGCCTTCCTCTTCAGATACTGCACAATTGGGGGATGAGCCAACCCAACTTTGAAGAATTGCAGATGCAACAAAGACTCGACATTAGTGAGTCCAAGAACAGAAGGAGAAGGCTATAGAATCCCTAAAGAAAGAGAAAGAGGAAGTCTTAGAGTAACTACGATTTGTGCGGTACTATGTAACCACATATGAAAATGAGAAAGATGAGTTACGGGCGATGCTCGAGGAGAACAAAGAGAAGATACAGAGTGAAAAGGACCAACTGCAAGTAGAGAAAACTGCAGTCAAATAAGTGGTGAGCAGAGCACTTCGCTTTATGCCAGGCTTGACACAAGAGGAAAATGAGGCAGTCGAGGTTCAAGTGATGAATCTCACTGAGGCTATCCAGTAGCTTCAAGAAAGGGTAACAAAGTTGGATATCCAAGCAGTACCAAGAACTCTGTAGGAACTGAACGACCAGAGGGAGGAATCCACTAAGAGCGCAGTCAAAAGGATCAGAACCCTCGCTTAAGAATGCAAGTAGCTGAACAAAAGAAGTGTGCATACCTACGGACAGCTCATAGAATATCTAAAGATTAGGAAGCTAGAAATGAAACTACAGGAGGAACAATAATAGACACTAACAGTTCAAGTGTAGATGAATTCACTCACAACATTCGAGAGAGCGAAGAGATCAAAAAAACATTGCGTGGCCCAACAACATATTACTTCCATTCATGGCAGAGTAATGGAAGTCACATAGAGAATACAACTGGTGCAGGAGGAAGCTTGCACGATGTTTGAAGAAATTGAAGGAAAAGGTTTGCAGCTAGACCAAGTGGTTGCGACAGTCGAACAAGTCCTGGAAGGGTCTGTTACATAGAAAATGATCTAGGAGTTCACCGAGTAGGAGGCTTAGGCGAAGCAACAAGTCAAGGCAACTCGAGCTAAGATTGAGGCCTTCAAAGAAGCGTTGCCCAAATCTGAGTGACTCGGGATGAGTCATAGGTGAGTGTTGGGGGCCTATTGGACCTCGACCAAGTTTTGAGGAAATATTGGTCAAGTTTGACCACTTTTTGGACTTCAACGTAGTGATCAATGATGGAGCGCCCAGGTGGAGTTGAGATCACGGATATCACTTATTTTGTGGGATTTGTGGACCCAACATGTAGTTCTTAGGGTTTTGTAATGGGTTATGGGATGTCGGCCCATGGGTTTACCCATGATTAGGCCTTTTTGTAAATGTAAAAGCATAAATAAGAAAGAATGTAATGTAGTGAAGGGGATGTAATTGGCTAAGTGCAAGAGGCAAGTATTTCCGAGTTTATTTGTGCAACAAAACATGTATGTAAGGCTCCGTGCTTGATAGAAGAGTTGGCTCTGTGCCTTGACCTGTTTTTGGGAAGGTGAATATGGTGCTTAGTGCACAAATCACGTGTCCAATGCAAAGCATAGATCTATGGCTTAGTGCACATGAGCAGACGAATGTAAGAGATTGAAGCCTAATAAATAAGAAGAAGCAGTTGGTGGATGTAGCCCCACACTGGGGTGAACCACATATATCATGTTTTGATGGTTTTCTTTGTGCTATGATGTTTATGATGTGAATCTGATTAGTGCATTGATTGTTATGTATGATAGATAGATTTATGAATGATTAGTTCTTTATTTATGTTGAATGTGCTAGATCTAACTTATGATACTAAGTGTGATGTGTATTTTTTCATTGTTACTGCACTGATCTATCCTTAGGGTTTGTTCTATGATGTGATAAAGTTGATGAGCTAATGCATGTTATCTTATAAGTACTTTGTGAAGTGTTATATTCATAGATCTATGTCCCAAATTGGTTACACACACCTCAATCCTGTAACCCCCCCTACCTCTACCTCAAGTGATACTTCACCTTCTTCACAAGTGTTGGTGAAAGGGTCAGTAGTTAGGGTTTTTTTGGTGCGTTGTTGAAGCATTGAAACCTGGGTCTTCCCCTGTGCCAACATGTATGGGGGATTTTTTTCCTAATTAAATAAATGAAAAACGAACCTAACGAGGGTTTTGGGAAACTGATGACTAGGAAAAATCTATAAAAAGGATGACGTAGGAGTGTGGATCACATCTGGCTTGCATAAAATTATGTTGTTGAAATTTCATATTGACTAAACCTTCTCTTGTGGGATTTGGGATACCCAGCTTGGGTAACGAGTGGTAGCTCGACCTTGCAAGGCGAGTTGGGCACTATCATTCTCTGGTATCGTGTGCATGGCCCCTTTGCGGCTCGGGGGGCTCACGGGGAAGACGATTATAACTAGCATTGGTTGGGAGGTACCGATGAGGTCTCATTGGTCGAAAAACAGGATCTGGACGGAGTGAACACATAGGACGACATATTTTCCTTATCTTCATTGGTAAAGGTATGCATGTTAAAGTTGTTACTTGTTGTTGACACGAAGATTAAATTTTTCCACCCTTTAAAAATGAAGCTTCATCTTTTCCTGAGCCATGGAGCCGCCCTTATTCCAAAATAGAAAGGAGTCAGAATCACCTATTCCTTTTCGGGTTTCAAAATTTGGTTCCTCTCGAGGTGTGATCTTCAACTATCCCTTTTTCCTGATGCCAAAATCTCGAAGCTATTTCAAAATATTAAGAAATATAAAGTAAAAATGGGGAAGAAATGAACATTACTTTTTCCATTGTTTACCACAAAGCACTCTTTAATTCATAATTAATCAAATCCATAAACACAATTATCTCTCCCTTAGTCTTTCACGATTCGATTTTCTGTCTACTAAAGCGTTTTTAGACTCTTCTCCTTCGAACTCCCGGCCCTCGATTTTCCGAAAAGTAAAAATTAAAAAGTAATTGTCCACTAATCATGATTAACTAAAGTTTTTTAATACGAATGATTAGCACCTCTCTAATCCCATCACAATTTCGTAATTCAGGGTTTACTTGTGACATATCCCCTTACGGTAGGATCCCTGAAGTTCCGAAATGCGAAATCGTATTTTCTTTAAACAAACCATAAGATTAAAAGATTAAGCTATTTTCAAAACATGATTAATTATCACTAAGCTACATTTTGCTTTTCGGGAATTAAGGAAGGTAGTGATTTTCAAGTTTTCAATTTCGAAATCACCAATATATGGCAGTATTAATAACGAGTAAATGCAAATATTTTTTACGTGAGTTCGTATCTCTAAGCATATCTTTCAAATTAAAAAATATATTTTCCATCGATGGTATCAGTACACTCACTACAACACAAATTTAGAGATTAATAAAGGTCCTGTGTGTCAAAGTTCATTCTTAACCTTTACCTCTGTAGCGAGTCACATTTGTACGTTTTTATACACTTTTCTCTGTAAATAGGTTTCTAGTCTAGTATAACCACCATGGAACCCAAGAAGACCACCAAGAAAAACGAGGAAGTTGCAGAGGTATCAAGTCCAGACGGAGATGTTGTATCTAATACAATACCGCATGCCATTGATTCCATAAAATCCTGGAGGCAGATTTTTGAAACTCTCGATTATGAAATAAAGAACTTCCCCCATGATGCCAAAAACAAACTCCAGGATATAGTAGAGTCTGAACTTCACAAGGTGGCTAAATAGTCGCGACTCCTGACTTAAAACGACATGATCAATTGGGCTTAAGAGCGAGCGAACGTGCAAACGAGGAGCATTCTAGACAACCGAGGGGTCGTCATCATCTCCTTCAGATCAAAACATATACAAGTAATGTATAAACTGTGTTCCTATCCCAAATACATTTATAATAAATATTTCGTCAGTGATTTTTAGAGGAAATAATGTTTTAAGTCAGACCAAATGTAACCTGACATAATAAAAGACTAGTGGAGAAACGAAGAAAAGTTCAGGGCTGACACACATGTTGTTTACGCCACGACGTCTTTAAATGAGTATATGGCTTATGTGGTGATGATGTTATGTAGGTGTTTTGGTAGGAAATGTCCTACCCACTTCCCAGCGGAATGGGTACCTCTTTTGCATGAGGTCGCAAAAGGTTACAACTTCAATTGGGATAAGATTTTATCCGATAACATAGCGAGAGAGGTTATGGAATACCAAACTGCAATATCAAAAGGCCAACCGACATCCTTTTATATGTCCGCATACATCATGGATGCTATATGCTTCTCAACTCCTTTCCCTTTGATGAATTGGAGTTGGAATCCGACTTACCCAGAGCCTATTCATGAATATCATTCTAAAATTTGAGTAGAAAACGCCAAGGATTCATTCTATGATATTTTTCATTTCGTGGTAATACCACTACACCAGATGCTATACAACTATGCACCCCCCCCGCATTTCAGATTTGGTCATAGGGAGACTTCGGGAAATTGTTGACTGGTTTATACAGGAGAATTTCTCCTACATCAGAGTTTTCGGATGTTCGATTCCTCCACATGCGCTCCCAAAATTCCTCCATAATAGACTAGTGTGCAGGGAGGTAGCTTATCAAATATTAATAGGTGGAATCAATATAGAATTAAAGACATCTCAAAAGAAATCTTGGCCTGATTTTCCCGTTCAGATTGGAAAATTTTCACTTCTCAACTTGGGTCATTCCAAGGTTGAAGTGGCAGCACTGAAAGAGGTCAAATTGGTAGACCTTGGGCACAAGAAGCATGATCCTTACCAGTTAGTGGGGAAACACATGGCCCACTGCAATATGAAAGAATATGAACATGAGCAGTCCCCTTGGGATGACATGTTCAAAGGGACTAAGACTTATAAAGAGGTGTTAGAATGAGTACAAACACTGTCGTCCAACTTGCAAGATAGTTTTCGGACCTTTCAGAAGCATATACAGAGTTGTCTACCCAAAGTATTGCAAGGAGAACCAATCACCCTTCCCCATGAACAAGAAAATACTCCCCCGGGCTTCGAAGAGGAAGCACGAGAGAAGGGAAATCCCAAAAAAGTCCCATATGGTACTGAAAGGCCCCCACAAAATAAAGAGGCCTTACAGACGAAAAAACTAGAGACAGAAGAAGAGAGGAGGTTCGGGATACTTCGTGAGTCTAGTAAGCTTACTCCCCATTCATCACCTGTTGTTGATGTAAATATTCCTAAGGCAATAGAAGGAAAAGGATCTAAAGATCTAGAAAGTCCCATAGCTTCCTTAACCCTCTTACAGTCCTCCTTTGGATTCCCACAGATGAGAGCCATATTTGTTGATGACCTCACCTCTATCTCCATAGATGAGATTCCTCCTTCTGATTGTTTTTTCAGCAGAAAGAGGAAGGTTGTCCTAAAATAAGAGATGTATATGAAGGAGGGGGGTATGGTAAAAAAACATAAAGTCTTACTAGATGGAAAAAATTTGGAGGAAGAGGATTTCACTACAAAGCTAGCAGGTTCCATGGGAGCCATGGAAACAACACAATTTTTTACCATGGGAAACATCAGAATGAGGATAAAAAAGAGTAATAACATGATAGCTCAATTATAGGATCAGTTAAAGAATGCTGAGAAGAACATCAAAGAAGAGGTGAGTAAAATCTTGGAGTAGACCAGGGCTGTCGAAAGGCTAGAAATTCAATCATTCAAATCAATCTTGGATGAAATTAACCAGAGGATACAAGCAAGTTAGGTGTAGGTTTCTTAGAAAAAGGAACATGCAGAATAGTTACAGGCTAAGTTAAATTTGATGGAAGGCCGGGTTATAGATTTAAAGGATTTCCAGACCCTCTCGCTGGAATTGCATACAAATATAGAAGCCAAGCAACAGAGACTGATCTCCAAAATAGGGATCATCCATAATTACTTTCAAGAGGTAAGCAAATCTCTTGATAATATTATTTTACTAGAAAAGGAAGCTAAAGAAGCAAGGAATACTTTCTAGAAAGCAGTTGCATGTTCAGGGAATAAAGAGGCGACAAAAAATATAAAGCTCTCTGTCACGGAACAAATAAAAGGAGACATCATGCTCAAGGTATGGGAAACAAATATATTTGAGAGCAAGAAGATAGTCAAAGAAATCAAAGATGATTGTGAAGGAATCTTCGATTCTTTGGATAAGCAAGCCTTAGGCATTGAAAAAAATGACTACTCCGAGTCACTGGGGCAGATAAACATTGAAAATCAGTAGTTGGACTGCAAATAAGCTTTGAAGAAGATTCAGATTGAAATTTTACAATTGAAGGAAATCGATGCCAACCTAATAAACAGATGGTTGGTACAACCTAGTTTAAAATTGCAAGTGATCAATTTTTTTGACCAAGGTTTTGAAGACCAGTTCCCAAAGGTGCAAAGAAAGTTTTATCTGTTTGAGACTAAAGATCTTCCAACACCTCCTAGAAACTTTCTCCATTTTCTGGAGAAATGTATTGAATGTGTAGCATCAAAGGAGGGAGAGACTTCGACTAAGCAATGAAGTATCGTTTCTAAACTCATACTGTTAGAATGATAGATAAACAAAAGTTAATCGTGCAATGGTTAAGGTTGCAGTTTTGTAAGTATTTTTCTTCTAGAAAGTAGGATATTGTTAACCATCAAGTATGGATGACCATTGTATAAATACAGGGAACGAAGACTAAAACATGCCTTTTTGATCTCTCTAAAAAAACATTTTTGACGAAGTAATTTTGAAGAGACTCTAAAGTAATAGAAATGTAGATTGAAGATTCCAGATCTTGTCACTTCTGAGTTATGCGTTTCTCTGTCATCTCATCTTTATTATATATGTTCAATTGATGAATTCTTAGCTACAATTTAGTACAACCTCTACTGTGGAAATTATTATTCTTTTTATTTCAAATCATTTACAGTTTTTCCTCTGTATCCATTATCAACAGACACAAGACCTGTAGATGCTTAGATTTCAACATCATATGCTTCATTAATATTTTTCTCATTTCATAGTCTTCTGTTACAATGTGAGATTCCTCTAAAATTGATGCCTCACTTTGCTAATAGCTTTATGTTTTTCTCCATATCATGCATGTCTCTTTTCTTTAAAATTTAAATCAGATACAAGAAAGGGCCTACAATTTGGTCATACTATTTATTTGTGTTTTGACATCATTCTCATTACATTGTGGAATAGAGATAACCAGCCTAAAAAGAAAACATAGAACTTTATCCTCCTTTACTTTCATCCTTCATGACAATACTAGTTGCAAGGCAGCCTAACATCGAGCCTAGTCTCTTGGATCAAACCAACATTTCTCTAAATTTATTTAAAATTATTTTACAAACAACAAATAACCGAGTTGACTTAGAATGTTCATGGGCTACAATTGAGAGAGATATTAGTATCCAGGAAAATTGGGAATTTCAACAAAGACAGTTGAGAAACCAACAATAGCCTTTACCTTTTTATCAATCTTTTTTATATTCTTAGCTCCCTTTGTTTTTTCATATGCCTTTATAGTATACTTTAAATACTTAAAGTATAAACTCAGGAACAACATATTTCTGGCATCATTGCTGGGGAATAGAGAAACGAAGTTTTTTCCCTCGGGAGAACGACATTGACGCTTTCTTTCTTTGATAGTGAACAAAGTTTGAAAACCTTATAAGGATACCTTTGTCTTTCACTTGGCTACTCCACATTGTTTAAGTTGGATCTTAACCAGAAAATCACCAGAAAGAATCCATACAACAAGCATATTTCACCTTTTGCAGACCCCGAAAAAATTATAAAATCAAGAAGATACTTTCGCCAGACTCTCTCGTCCACAAATAAAAATTTCCGACCTAAGTTGACACAGCTTGACTCAGAAGATCAATGCGGTGAATCAAGTATTCCACCCCTTTACAGGAAATACCACGTTGATAAAGTCACACCCCATGAATTAGATCTGGTTCTTCCGGTATTTGAGACCGAGGCTTTCTCGGCCTTTTCCCACACCGATATAAAAATAAGAGTTGCCTCACTTCCTGTAGCGACTCATTCTCCCTCTCTTCTCAAAGTTCAGTTTCCTACATCTCAAAACTCAAACAATTATCCTATATATCTTGACTCAACTTATGTTGATTCTCCTGTATTCTCACCCTGTGGTTCTGAAGGAACTAGTCCACATTCCCCAATCTCTTCTTTCTCAAGTTTCTTCCCCTTCGATAATCAGTTTCTTGAAACCTACCCTTACAACCCCTAGACATTAACAATTAACTCCACAATGTCCGGGACTGGAGGAGGTGGGGATGGAGGTGTTGCCGCGGGTAGTCAAGGAGGAGGAGTGGGTGGCCAAGCACTGCCTCTTTGGATATTTGCAAAAGTTGCTGCAAGATATGCCCCTCTAGTTCTAACGGTCCCTCTCCATGATTTACCAGAAAATTACATGAAAAACCTGCCTAAGTTCATGGGAGAAGGTGACTTGACAGCAGCCGAACACATAAATTGTTTCGATCAATTCGCTGAAATTCTTGGATTGGAACATGAAGATGTTTACTCCAGACTCTTGGTTCAAACTTTTGAAGGGAAATTAAGAACCTAGTTTCGAGGCCTAGCCGTCGGATCTATATCGTCATATGATGAACCTGAAAACGCTTTTATCAGACAATGGGGTGAACGGAAAGACCATCTTTATTATCTGACCGAATTTGGAGCTCTTCGAAAGAAAAACTCTGAATCGATCCTCGAGTTTACACAATAGTTTAACAAATTGTACAATAATATCTCAACCAAGGTCAAGACCTCACAAACTATCACGAAAGTGACTTTTGCTGGAGCTTTTGACCCCGACTTCGCCCTATTATTAAGGGAGAGAAGATCAGTAGATCTTACCAAGATGCAATATGATGCCCTCGAAATCGAATCTAATATGATGGCATCAAGAAAGATGAAAGCTAAATTCGATACGAGAAACAAAGAAATCAAGAGATATAAGGAGCAAGGAGGACCCTCTGGATCAGGAATATCTTGAAAGGAAAAAATGAATGATATGGATAGAATCATCAAAGAACTGTCAAACAAAATATCGAGAATGGAACTAGAACAAGCTAAGAATGAACATTACCCTAGAAAGGAGTTCAGAAACAACCCTAACCCTCAAAACCACCAAAAACAAATTTAGAATGAAGATCAAAAGATCCAAACTCCTTTTAAAAGTGAAAAATTTGTAGGAGGACAAGACTTGGAGGATTTCGAGGAGTTAGAAGAGGATATGAACAATCTTGGCGATGATTTCCTACAACCTTACATAACAAGACACGATTATGAAAAGTTTTTGACTACAGAGTATGGGACCGAGAGTAGCAAGAAAAACAATGTTTCAGAATATTTGACCTATCAAGGAATAGCGGATGGGATAATGGCTGAACTTCACCAGAAATACAACCCGAGACCTAGAAACAGGATTTCCGCAACCGTTCCAGTTAAAAAAATACTGTCGAGCTTTGAAATTGATGAACCAGTTTCAAAAAGCACTGAGAAATAGACTAAAGGGACTAAGGATGCTAACATCTAGTTTACTAAAACAAAGATAGCGGAAACGCCACCCTTGAGCATGCAAAAACTAGATATCCCTATTACTGAAACAAAGGCCCCTCAGCCAAGGAAAACTGAATAGAAAGGGTTGGAGGTTCAAAACATGGAAATCGACAAAACCATTGGAAGTTTCAACCTAGAAAATGAAATCAATAAGATCAAAATTCCTATTCCTCTTGTAGAACTGGCTAAAAACACGATATACCGAAAACAAATTGCTAAAATGAATAATTTCTTGAAAAATGAAAGTTAGGTCGATGTTATAAAATTAGAGGATGAAAAACATAACATAGTTTTTGGCCCACACTTCGAAGGTGCCAAAGACACTGTTGCCCCTTTCTACATTACTTTGACCGTTCGCAACCATGTTCTCCATAAATGCATGTTAGATTCTAGGGCATCTCACAATGTGATGCCTAAAGCAATCATGGATAGAATCGGCCTTGAAATCACTAGGCCTTATGGATATTTATGTTCTTTCGATTCGAGAAAAGTCAAGTGTATAGGTATGATAAAGGACTTAGTTGTAAACCTTGCACAAGTACCTTCAAAAAGTGTTTTAATGGATGTAGTTGTCACAGATATACCCCCAAAGTATGGCATGCTCTTGTCCTAATCTTGGGGTTCCAAACTTGGAGGTTCCCTTCAGCTTGATATGATGTATGCAACAATTTCAGTTTTCGGGGGGCAGTTCACATGGCTGTACAGGGAAACCAGGTTAGCATTTACGATCAACAATTCTCTCAGCCCAAAACATTATCCTGTATATATTGTTGATCAGGATTTAGGTAATTGTATATTATCTATAGATGATTATGTGGATGCGTGTATCAAAGAAATTTGTACAGAAAATAAAAAATAAAAAGAACAAATAGAACAGGATGTGTATAACATTGGTTTTTGGAAAGAAAAAAAATTGACGGTGCCTCATCTTATCTTGGAGCTGGGGCTGGAGTAATTTTTGTGGCACCTGATAACCAATTTGTTATCCCTTTCTCTTATAGGATTCAATGGAACATAGACCACACCAATAATGTATGTGAGTATGAAGCTCTAGTGTTAGGGTTAGAGGCCGCTAGGAAAATGAAAATTAAAAACTTGGAAGTTTTTGGTGACGCAGAATTGATCGTGAAACAGATTAATCGCTAGTATCAGGACAAACATCCTAGGTTAAGGTCATATCAAAATTGTGTTTGGAACCTAATCGAAAAAACTTTCTCCTCTGTTAATGTTCATTTCGTCCCAAGAGCCGAAAATCAGCAGGCAGATGCTTTAGCCAAAGCAGCTTCGACTTTCGCACCTGCCACTGCTTTCAAACTTAAATATCATATACAAATGAGACATAGACCTTCCATACCCAATAACATACAACATTGGCAAGTCTTTGAGGACTATGGACAACTCCAAAAATTTCTAAAAATGATAGACGAGTTTGCCGAAACCCATGTTGTCCGAGAGAACCAAAATGATCCTATTTGGATCATGCAGGAAGGGGAGGACCCCCAAGTGTTCGAGGATAAAATCACAAATCACCAGATGTTGGTTTTAAAAAATAATCAGATATACAAGGGCCTAATTCCATTAGAAAGGTTTTTTAGTCATGATGACATCCCTTTGAATACTACCTTACAGCCTCAGCCGTAGGAAGTCGAAGATTGCAATATTTGTTCTGATGAGAGTCCCAGACTAGTGAAAGTGTTCAGGTACCTGTCTCCCGAAATCAAGAGTAAATATGCTGAGTTTCTTAGAAAATACAAAGATTTTTTTGCTTGGTCTTATGATGAGTTGAGAACTTATGATACGACCATCATGGAACATAAAATCCCACTAAAACCAGGGGTCAAACCTTTTAAATAGAAACTCAGGCAAATTAATTCTATCATGTTACCAGTGATAGAAAGAGAAGTCAAAAAATTCCTGGATGCTAAAATCATAGTTCCACTGAGATACTTTGAGTGGGTAGCCAACTTGGTCCCAGTAAGAAAGAAAAATGACGAGATCAGACTGTGCGTCAATTTCAAAAACCTGAATCGATCATCACTCAAAGACAGTTACCCATTGCCTAAGATAGATCACATCTTAGAAAAAGTAGTTGGAGCTAACCGAATGTCTATGATTGATGGCTTTTGAGGTTACAATCAGATCGCAGTGCATCAAGACGATAAAGAAAAGACTGCTTTCACTACCCCGTGGGGTACTTTTATGTACGATAAAATGCCCTTTGGTTTGATGAATGCAGGGGCTACTTTTCAGCGAGCTATGGATATATTTTTCGTGCATGAAAGGGATAAATATGTTGTTATCTACCTTGACGACCTGACCGTGTTCTCCAAATCTGATGCCAAACATCTAACGCACCTTAGGCAAACCTTTGAGAAATGCCAAAAAAATGGTTTGTCACTCAACCCCAAGAAATCTCATTTCGTGATGCAAGAAGGTAAGCTCTTGGGCCATATCGTGTCTAAATAAGGAATCAAAATCGATCCAAAAATGGTTGAAGCAATAGACACTATAAATTTTCCTAGAAATGTAAAAGAAATCCAGTCTTTTTTAGGAAAAAAAAAATTCTTGAGGAGATTCATTCCTAACTTTGCTGAGATTGTGAAATTGATAACAGATATGCTCAAAAAGGACAGCGGGGTGATATGGACTAGTGAAACCAAAGCGTCATTTCAATTCATCAAGAAAGTAATAAGTGAAGCACTAGTCTTGGCAAGTCTAGATTACACGAAAGAGTTTTTGATTTTTTATTTTTCCTCAGAACATACCATTGCAGTTGTCTTGTTACAAAAAAATGAAGAAAGTTTTGAGCAGCCTATTACGTTTTTTAGCAAAAGCCTCAGAGATGTTGAGTTGAAATATGATATAATGGAGAAATAGGCCTACGCAATGGTGAAAGCTCTGAAGGCTTTTAGAACTTATGTGTTAAATTCAAAGATCATAGCCTATGTACCCTCTAGCTCTATTAAAGACATCCTGGTGCAACCAGACAACGATGGAAGAAGATGTAGGTGGTTAGCTAAGATCCAGGAGTTTGATCTAGAATTCAAGCCAACTAAAATTATCAAAGGTCAAGGTCTAGCCAAATTGCTTGCCGAACAAAACTTAAAAGCGCTTGGGATAAATTGGTAGCAAGAGGACGAGGGATTCCTGGAAATAGACGAGCTTGATATCACTGTACCTACATCCGAAATCCAAGATAATTTTTTGGCTTCAGCCTGGTATCGCCACATTGTCCATTACCTACTCATGCTTCAATGTCCTAGTGAGTTAACCCCATCAAAAACTAGGACGCTAAAGTTACATGATGTAAAATACTGTATCATAGATGCTAAGTTGTTTTGGAAAGAGCCCTTGGATTTTCTACTGAGGTGCTTAGTTGAGACTAAAACAAAAGGGGTTATAGATGAATTATATGTCGGAGTATGTGGAGGACATCATGCTTGGTGAGCAACAATGTATAAAATATTAAGAGACAGATACTACTGGCCCAAATTGTTCACAGAAGTGAACACTAAAGTTTTAAATTGCGTCCCATGCCATTTGTTCACAGGTAAACAGAGAGTCCCATCTTTACCCCTAATTCCAGTTAAAACCGAAGCCCCGTTTCAGCAATGTGGACTTGATTTCATCGGAGAAATTCATCCACACTCCAATGCACAACACAAATGGATCCTAACTGCTACTGATTATTTCACTAAGTGGGTAGAAGCTATCCCCACAAGGAATGCAACTGACTGAGTAGTAATTGGTTTCTTGGAAGATAATATCTTATCTAGATTTGGTTGCCCTCGAAAAATAGCCACTGACAATGCGCAGGCATTTAAATCGATGGCCATGATAAATTTTTGTCAAAAATATAACATCATACTAGGGCACTCCACAACTTACTACCCACAAGGAAATGGTCTGGCTGAATCATCCAACAAAATCTTGATTACCGTGATAAAAAAAAGTTTTGACTAAAAAAGAAAAAAGCGTGGAATACCCATTTAAAATATGCTTTATGGGCCAACATAATAAGTACCAAAAGATCAATCGGGATTTCCCCTTTCCAGATGGTATATGGCACTGATGTCATTTTGACAATAAATCTTGCTCTGCCAGTAATGAAACTCTAGAAAGATTCCAATGAAGAGCCCAATGATGTTACCAGGAGAATAAACCAGCTGGTCAAAGTCCAGCAAAATAGGGCCGAAGTAAATGAAAGGTTGCAAAGGTATTAGGACAAAATGAAAGCCTTATTTGATCAAAAAGCGAAAGATACAGAATTTCTCCCTAGCGACTTGGTCTTAAAATGGGAAGCTAGAAAGGAAGACATTGGAAAACATGGCAAATTCGATCCAATCTGGTCCGGCCCATACAAAATTTCAGCCTTGGAAGGAAAAAATTCTTGGTTATTAGAAAACCTGGATGGAGACATTCTTAATGCCCCTGTAAATGGGCGACGTTTCAAACACTTCATGCAATAATATGTTTCTAAATTATCATTGTATATATCGGTTTGTTTTCATGCTTTTTGTAAATAAAAATAAATAAATATATATAAACATGTATATAAAATAAAATAAACAAAATCTTATTTGATGTCATTTCCTAAGGACTGTAATGTTATGTTATTCGCGAAAAAAGTTTATCGCGAGACAACGGACTTTAGGTACTGAAAGTTCCGAAATGCGCAGGTACTCATATCAAGCCTCTCACAATGAAAAAGGTAATGAACGAATAATCTCTGGACTAACAATATAAGAGCTCATAAAGGTATGAAATCCAATTTTTAAAAAAATTCCGGATAAAAACTCTGAAAAGTACAATAAATAAATCATCGTTGTTAATATATATATAAGAACAACCATATGTACAGTAGCTTGCCTAAACCTCTTTACCCTCCTCCTTGGCCACAATAAAGCCTTTTCTCGCCTGATCATAGATGTTTAATCAATGAATTTTCCTAAGAATGGAGGGATCTCGCTTCGGTCATTGGAAACTCTCGAACATATTTTCAAGAAAGAGAGCAGGTTTTGTTTTTCATTTTTTGACTCTGGCTGGATCGTAAACATGTCTAGGTTAATCCTAACCTTATTAGTTATCCTAACAGGAATAACTAATTGGTTTTTCTCAAGGAATCTCCCTAGACTAAAGGTCAAAAGGTTTTTGTTAAGAAGTCCTCTGAAACCCTTGATTTTTGAAGGCAGGTGAGAAGATTGACCCAAAGTGATTTAAATGAGTTTATAGAATTTTATCATTTTTCAAACATATATCTTCCCAAATGTATTTCATGCTCATTGATTTCCCCCACTTCAGATCTAAGAAAAAAAAATTATGGACAAATGGTGAAAGGAAATTCAATATTGATTGCCCCCATCTAGTTCAAAGAGATGAAGAAAGGAAAATCATACTTATTGATTGCCCTCATATCATCATTTAAATTATTTTGAAAAATGAAGTGGTGAAAGGAAATTCAATGTGGGAAGTCAGATAACTTCACCGGGGTACTGAACAGGCTTGCTAGCAGTGAAGAAATATTCTCATATCTGATCAAAGTTGTTATACGTGAGTTAAAAGATACTCTGGTAATTTCTCTTCTTTTCAGTTGGATTCTATCATAGGGTTCTAAGATCTCCTTATCAGACACAACGTAAATACTTGCCTTGATGAAAACATAATCATGAAAAGCTTGATAAGATTGGTTAATTGGGTTTTGATTATATTACATAGTTTTGAGGTCAACTTTAGGATAAGAAATCTATTGAAAACCTGGCTCGGGATAGTCAAAATTTTTGTTTTTGTAGAGTTTTCAAGGTTGACGTTGAGACCCTAATCTTGTTTAGTTTTTTCTCCTTATTTGTCTCACAGAGCCAAATCTTTGACTCCATTACCCAATGAAGGCACTTGGTCTACATGTTCTTTTTGTCCCACAAGGAGATGAGATCCCTAGATAAATCCTAATGTTGACATGAAGATTAAATTTTTCCACCCTTTAAAAATGAATCTTCATATGTTTCTGAGCCATGGAGCCACCCTTAGTCCAAAATAGAAAGGAGTCAGAATCACCCATTCCTTTTCAGGTTTTGAAATTCGGTTCCTCTCGAGGTTTGATCTTCAACTATCCCTTTTTCCCAGCGCTGAAATCCCAAAGCCATTTCAAAATCTTAAGAAATATAAAGTAAAAAGGGGGAAAAAATAAACGTTACTTTTTCCGTTGTTTACCAAAAAGCACTCTTTAATTCATAATTAATCAAATCCCTAAACATAATTATCTCTCCCTTAGTCTTTCGTGATTCGGTTTTCTCTCTGCTAAAGCGTTTTCAGACTCTTCTCCTTCGAACTCTCGGTCGTCGATTTTTCGAAAAGTAAAAATTAAAAAGTAATTGTCCACTAATCATGATTAATTAAAGTTTTTTAATTCGAATGATTAGCGCCTCCCTAATCCCATCGCAATTTCGTGATCCGGGGTTTACTTGTGACATATCCCCTAACGGCAGGATCCCCAAAGTTTCGAAATGCGAAATCGTGTTTTCTTTAAACAAACCCTAAGATTAAAAGATTAAGCTATTTTCAAAACATGATTAATGATGACTAAGCTTCTTTTCTCTTTTCGGGAATTAAGGAAGGCAGTGATTTTTGGGTTTTCAGTTTCAAAATCGTCAATATATGGCAGTTTTAATAACGGGTAAATTCAAATATTTTTGACATGAGTTCATATATCTAAGCATATATTTCAAATTAAAGAATTTATTTTTCATAGATGGTATCAGTATGCTCGCTAAAACACAAATTTAGAGATTAATAAAGGTCTTGTGTGTCGAAGTTCATTATTAACCTTTACCTCTGTAGCGAGTCACATTTGTCCAGTTTTATACACTTTTCTTTGTAAACATGTTTCTAGTCCAGTATAACCACCATGGTGCCCAAGAAGGCCACCAAGAAAAATGAGGAAGTTGCAGAGGTCTCGAGTCCAGACAGAGATGTTGTACTTGATACAATACCGCATGCCATCGATTCCATAAAATCATGGAGGCAGATTTTCGAAACTCTCGATTATGAAATTAAGAACTTCCCCCATGATGCTGACAACAAACTCCGGGATATAGTGGAGTCTGAACTTCTCTATGTGGCCACGCGGCCATGACTCTTGAATTACAATGACATGATCAGTTGGGCTTTAGAGCGAGCAGACGTGTAGACGATGAGCATTCTAGACAATCGAGGGGTCGTCATCGGCTCCTTCAGACCAGAACATATACAAGTAATGTATAAATTGTCTTCTTGTCCCAAATACATTTATAATAAAGATTTCATCATTGAGTTTTAGAGGAAAGAATGTTTTGAGTCAGACCAAAGGTATCCTGACATAATAAAAGACTGGTGGAGAAATGAAGAAAAGTTCAAGGCCGACACACATGGTGTTTACGCCACAACGTCCTTAAATGAGTATATGGTTTATGTGGAGATTATGTTATGTAGGCTTTTTGGTAAGAAAAGTCCTACCCACTTCCCAGTGGAAAGGGTACCTCTTTTGTATGAGGTCGTAGAAGGTTACAACTTCAATTGGGATAATATTTTATCCGATAACATAGAGAGAGAGGTTATGGAATACCATACTGCAAGATCAAAAGGCCAACCAACAGCCTTTTATATGTCCGCATACATCATCGATGCTATATGCTTCTCAACTCCTTTCCCTTTGATAAATTGGAGTTGGAATCCGACTTACCCAGATCCTATTCATGAATATCATTCTAAACTTTGGGAAGAAAACGCCAAAGATTCATTCTATAAGATTTGTCATTTCATGGTAATACCACTACACCAGATGCTATATGATTGTGCACCCCCCCACATTTTAGAGTTGGTCATAGGGAGCCTTCAAGCAATTGTTGACTGGTTTATAGAGGAGAATTTCTCCTACATCAGAGTTTTCGGATGTTCGATTCCTCCACATGTGCTCCCAAAATTCCTCCCTGACAGACTAGTGTGCAGGGAGGTAGCTTATCAAATAGTAACGGGTGGAATCGAGATAGAATTAAAGACAGGTCAAAAGAAATATTGGCTTGTTTTTCCCATTAAGATTGGAAAATTTTCACTTCTCAACATGAGTCATTCCAAGATTGAAGCGACAACACTGGAGGAGGTCAAATTGGTAGACATCGAGCACATGAAGGATGATCCTTACCAGTTAGTGGGGCAACACATGGCCCACTGCAATATGAAAGCATATGAACATGAGAAGTTCCCTTGGGATGACATGTTCAAAGGGACTAACACTTATAAAGAGGTGTTAGAACGAGTACAAACACTATCGTCCGAATTTCAAGCTAGTTTTTAGACCTTTCAGAAGCATAGACGGAGTGGTCTGCCCAAAGTATTGCAAGGAGAAGTAATTACCCTTCTCCAGGAACAAGAAAATACTCCCCCAGGCTTCGAATAGGAAGCACAGAAGAAGGGAAATCCTGAAAAATTCCCACGAGATACTGAAAGGCCCCCAAAAAATAAAGAGGCCTTACAGACAAAAAAACTAGAGATAGAAGCAGAGAGGAGGTACAGGATACCTCTCGAGTCCAGTAAGCTTACTCCCCCTTCATCACCTGTTGTTGATGTCAATATGCCTAAGGAAATAGAAGGGAAATGATCTACAGAGCTAGGAAGTCACATAGCTTCCTTAAATCCCTTACAGTTCGCCTTTGGATTCCCACAGATGGGAGCCATATTTTTTGATGACCTCACCTCTATCTCCATAGATGATATTCCTCCTTCTGATTATTTTTTCATCAGAAAGAGGAAGGTTGTCCTGAAACAAGAGATGTATATGAAGGAGGGGGGTATGGTAAAAAAGCATAAAGTCTTGCTAGATGGACAAAATTTGGAGGAAGAGGATTTCTCTATAGAGATGGCAGGTTCCATGGAAGCCATGGCAACAACAAACATTTTTACCGTGGGAAACATGAGAAAGAGGATAAAGAAGAGTAATAACATGATAGATCAATTACAGGATCAGTTAAAGAATGTTGAGAAGAACATCAGAGAAGAGGTGAGTAAAATATTGGAGCAGACCAGGGTTGTCAAAAGGCTATAAATTCAATCACTCAAATCAATCCTGGACAAAATGAACCAGAGGATACAAGCAAGTCAGGTGCAGGTTGCTTAGCAAAAGAAGCATGCAGAATAGTTACAGGCTAAGTTAAATTTGATGGAAGTCCGGGTTATATATTTAAAGGATTTCCAGACTCTCTCGCTGGAAACACATACAAAGATAGAAGCCAAGCAGCAAAGATTGATCTCCAAAATAGGGATCATCCAGAATTACTTTCAAGAGGTAAGAAAATATCTTGATAATATTATTTTACTAGAAAAGGAAGTTAAAGCAGCAAGGAATACTTTCCAGAAAGCGGTTGCATGTTCAAGGAATAAAGAGGCGATGAAAAATCTAAGGCTCTCTGTCACGGAACAAATAAAAGGAGACATCATGCTCAAGGTATGGGAGACAAATATATCTGAGAGCAAGAAGATAGTCAAATAAATCAAAGATGATTGTGAAGGAATCTTTGATTCTTTGGATAAGCAAGCATTAGGCATTGAAAACAATGACTGCTCTAAGTCACTGGAGCAGATAAACATTGAAAAATAGCAGTTGGATTGCAAAGAAGGTTTGAAGAAGATTCAGATTGAAATTTTACAATTGAAAGAAATCGATGCCAATCTAATAAACATATGTTTGGTACAACCCAGTTTAAAATTGCAAGTGATCAATTTTTCCGACCAAGGTT
The DNA here is from genome assembly GCA_000966675.3 of Picea glauca. NCBI lineage: Eukaryota > Viridiplantae > Streptophyta > Pinopsida > Pinales > Pinaceae > Picea > Picea glauca. Next base: position 142,107 of record JZKD02S1599011.1, read on the forward strand.
TTGAAGACCAGTTCCCAAAGGTGTAAAGAAAGTTTTATCTGTTTGAGACTAATGATCTTTCAACACCTCCTAGAAACTTTGTCCATTTTCTGGAGAAATGTATTGAATGTGTAGCATCAAAGGAGGGAGAGACTTCGACTAAGGAATGAAGTATCATTTGGAAACTCATACTATTGGAATGATGGATAAAAAAAAGTTAAACGTGCAATGGTTAAGGTTGTAGTTTTGTAACTATTTTTCTCCTAGAAAGTAGGATATTGTTAACCATCAAGTATGGATGACCATTGTATAAATACAGGGAACGAAGACTAAAACAAGGCTTTTTTATCTCTCTGAAAAAACATTTTTGACAAAGTAATTTTGAAGAGACTCTAAATTAATAGAAATGCAGATTGAAGATTCTAGATCTTGTCACTTATGAGTTATGTGTTTCCCTGTCATCTCGTCTTTCTTATATATGTTCAATTGATGAATGCTTAGCTACAATTTAGTATAACCTCTACTGTGGAAATTATTATTCTTGTTATTTCAAATCATTTACATTTTTTCCTTTGTATCCGTTATCAACAGATACAAGACCCGTAGATGCTTAGATTTCAACATCATATGCTTCATTAATATTTTTCTCATTTCATAGTCTTCTGTTACAATGTGAGATTCCTCTGAAATTGATGCCTCACTTTGCTAATAGCTTTATGTTTTTCTCCATATCATGCATGTCTCTTTTTTTTTAAATTTAACTCAGATACAAGAAAATTCCTACAATTTGGTCATACTATTTGTTTGTGTTTTGACATCATTCTGGTTACATTGTGGAATGGAGATAACTAGCCTAAAAAGAAAACACAAAACTTTATCCTCCTTTACTTTCCTCCTTCATGACAGTACCAGTTGCAAGGCAACCTAACATCGAGCCCGGTCTCTCGGATAAAACCAACATTGCTCTAAATTTATTTAACAATATTTTACAAACAACAAATAACCGGGTTGACTTAGAACGTTCATGGGCAACAATTGAGAGAGATATCAATATCCAGGAAAACTGAGAATTTTGAGAGAGACAGTTGAGAAACCAACAATAGCCTTTACCTTTTTATCAATCTTTCTTCTATTCTTAGCTCCCTCTATTTTTTCATATGCCTTGACAATATACTTTAAAGCCTTAAAGTATAAACTCAGGAACAACAGTTGTAATAAAATTTAATTTTCAACTTGCTATTTTACTGTATTTGGATGACGATTTCATTGCCATGATATTTCCTTGAGAATTATGTTATCAACCTAATTCCCTTGTCGCTTGATTCATCCTCTAAGAAACCTTGCTATCCAAAATATTTTTTATTTCTGAGTTACTGTCTAATTGCGCGTGGCCAGAATGAGTCTCGGACTCAAAATCTTAACCGCGCTTTTGTATCTCCTGTCTACATTTTCTTTATTCCTTGATTGAATTTTTTTGTTATTTTATTCTCCACAGAGAAGGTTTGGATGCATATTTTTGTTTTCATATTTCGTTCCTTTATCCTTTAAGTTATTATTTTGTGCCTCAGCAGTTGGCTAGGAGCCAAATCAACTGTCTTTCACTCCAGTGTTAAATATTTAGATTCAAATGCCCTGCTTTCTTGTGCATGGATAATAACTGTAGGATCATTTCTCTGCCCATCAAGGAATTCTCTCCTGGGTGTTTATTCCCTCCTTATCCTCTGCAACTATTGTGACTTTTTTTCTCTACAAACTCGTAATTCCACACAACGATTTTGAAGAGGTCTCTCCAGTTCACCAATGTTGTTTCTCTGCGCTTGAATTCTCTTTGTTTTGATTCTAAGAGTTGTATTGATTCTCTGCGTTTTGATTCTCTGTGTTTGATTCTCTGCGTATTGATTCCTTGCATTTTATTTGTATTATTCTTCTCCACGGAGAAGATTTGAATGTAGATTCAGTGTTGACAAATCGTTGATATTCCTTATATATTCTTCATTTATACCAGTTAGTTTAAAATCGCCTTGTTTAAATTTTATACCAGTCACTTTGATTTCTCCTTACTTAAAATCACATTTATACCAGTCATTTTATACTAGTCATTTTATAATCGCCTTGTTTAAATTTTATACCAGTCACTTTGATTTTTCATTTAAAATCACATTTATACTAGTCAGTTTATAATCACCTTGTTTAAATTTTATACTAGTCACTTTGATTTCACCTTATTTAAAATCACATTTATATCAGTCTTTTATACCAATCAGTATAAAATCGCCTTGTAGTATGGTTTGTATTTTTTCTTGAGCATGCTTTTCTTATTTTATAGAAGTAGGTGGAAGCTTTTTATTATCGTAGTAGTGGATAAAAATGGCGGTGTTTACCATTCCAAATTTCAGTTTCTCTCAATCATTAATAATGGAGATCAACTGAATATTATTTTTATTATGAGTATTGAAATCGATTTACCATTGAATATTTATTTAAAGTTATAAACTGGGAGAATGGTTTACACTTGATTATCAATTGGAATTTTTACTGTTATCTTCCTTAGATGGAAGGTGCACCCGTCACGATATTTCTGAGTTATCGAATCCATGCTACTGTAGTGTTAGAGTGGGGGTGGAATCGAGTTTCATATCCTCATTTTCTATCCAGTTTCAAGTCTTCGCACAACTCCCCAACGCACCCACTATACATGCATTGTTGTAATAAGTACCGTGTGTTATATTTTGGTATGAGTTTGTGATTATCTTTTGGTGGGTGCGAATACCCTCCAGCCTATAAACCTCACCTTTATCAAACTCACCTTTATTGTGGATCAGGTATAACCAACTTCATCTTGTTGACAGAGAATTGTGAGCCCCATTTTATTAATTGAGAAATTAAAACGGGCGGTTACTTTTGAATAAATGCAACCTCTGTAAACAAATTATGGCAATAATTAAGTAGTGTTTTGTTTAACTATTTCATTGACTTAATTATGTTGTTTTACATTTAGTTTTTATCATTAATTAGGTGTTTCCTCAATTTTGATCATTAATTATGTTGTTTCCATTTAGTTGTTATCATTAATTATGTGTTGCCTCGGTTGTTATCATTAATTATGTGTTGCCTCAATTGTTATCATTAATTATGATGTTTCCATTTAGTTGTTATCATTAATTATGTTGTTTCCATTTAGTTGTTATCATTAATAAATATTAAGTGGTTAATGGGTTTAAGTGACTTGCAGTGGGGCCCATGGGTGTAGACTCTTAGGAGATGGGGTGCACGACTAATGAGCTCCATCATGGGATGCCTGCTGGTGTCGTTCAGTTTATTTCTAGTGTGCAAAAATTTAATTGAAGAATGATAGATTTAGATGATAGATGAGTTAATTAATTTATTGGTTATATGAATGATGGTCCTTGATCAAATATCCCTTGTGTGCCTTGAAGGGTCACTAGAATGTTGGGTTGTTGAATATTATTTGTGCACCATGCAAATTGATTGAGTCGATGGTTGTTATTTCTCACTCGCTTTGAAGGTTCTTCTTACATGTGTTAGTAGATGTTGTTGCATTAGGTTGTTGATGTTTTCCCTTAGCTTAGTAGGTGTGGCCTTGGTTGTGTCGGGTGGGGTGTAGACACCTCATTGTTCCTCAGAACAGTCGCCATCCTTGAGACATTAAATGGTCAAAATCAATGGGAACCTAGGCTAGAGCATTTCTTATGTGTCCTGGAGGTCCTAACCATTGCAGGGTAGGAAGGGCGGGTAGTCATTTTTATTTTTCATATGATTCAATGTCATATGTTGTTTTCTATTGCATGATGTGTTAGTATGCTAGGTCGTTATGTTCCTTGTTGAGTGATTTTCATGCATTGTGTTCGTCATCATGTTGCAATGTTTAAATGTATGGTTGTTATTACTTTTTTAATAAGAAAAAAACATTGTATGGGTTGTGTTACATGTCGTCGTAATGACGGGGGTTGTTATAAAACACTAGACATGAGTAACATATGAAGGATATGGGACCAATCCCTCTTTGCGTGTGGTTGTAGATGAATATTTGGCACCTAAATGAACCCCAACAGGGACATGGAAGACACCTCCATGAGGATGCACTATCCATGTCACCACCTCTTGAAACTAAGCATTATCAGCTTCCAATAATTTCATCCGGATCTTCAGTTGATGAAAGTCCTCATATTTTGGCAACATTCCTAGAGCCACCATAGTTTTGGTGTGACAATACAATTCCAAAGTGCGATATACTTTTGAATTCCTCATCCTAGTGCAACCAAGATTGGGAATTAGTCCTCCCACCTGAGGCTCCACCTCCACGTTGTCCTTGAATTGTTGCAGTCGACAAACCTCAGCTTCCAAATCTAATATTGAGGAGTTTTTCTCATCAAGAACAAATCCCTCATAAAATTTTGTAGCAGACATCACTACCTTAGGGGCTTGAGACGACCCAGAAAGGAGAAGAAATGATTAATACCTCAGGAAACCATAACTAGATAGACCAAAGCAATTAAAAATACAAGAGAACTGCCCAAGAAACCACAACAATCCCAGACATACCAAATATGAGAAACATTCATATCATGGCATCAATTATTTATCCCCTGAGGGTCTTCAAGGATATCCTCTATCATTCGTACCCAACCTTCATATTTCATTTGGGCCATGAATGTTTGCATAATGAGTGATTGTAGGTGAATCCTCAGTCTCATGTAGTATATGACCCTCTACTACCGATCCAAAATTTCCATTATAAGTTATGATAATGCATATCTGCTCAGGTACAGACCCTTCATCATCCTATTCGGGAGGGTTGAACTAGATGTCAAGCCCATAATCCCAACACTCCCCTTCATCAATTCTTCTGGTCATTCAAACCCATCTAAGGACATCCTCCCATAGATCCATAGTGGGTCAAATGATAGGTGAAGGGATGGTTGTATCATCATGTAGGGTAGGTGAAACCACCAAGAGTCTTGGGATGGCACCCAATTATTCCATTCACATTGATAAGAGGAAAACAATATATTCCATCCGAGGAGGAGAGATAAACTTGTGCAAGATAAAAACAAGAATTCTTGAGGGTAAGGAGTGGGAGCTCTTTCCAGCAAAAATCAACAGACACAAAAAGGGTCATCACGGATCGCATTAACAAGGAGATATACCAGTTTGTTGGAATCATGTTTAACATGGGATGGGAAAAGAAAAAATATATAGGGTATGATAGAGGCCAAGAGGTCAATGAAATATTCTAAATGCCAATAAAGGAAGATCAACCTGATTAAATTTTAGTGAGCAAGTGAACAATGATCTTGGAATATACTTTTACAATAGGTTGAGATAAGTGAATCCTATGGGGATCTTAAAGACCTATGATGAGGGAGTACCAAGGTTCCATTTCATTGTTTTAATTGATTCCTAGGTGACCATAAAATACTTGAAGAATTTTTCTAGAGCTATCATAGAAATTTTTTCCATTATTGGTGGGTCTAAGATTGTCTTTGGAAGCACCATCAAAGATAATTTTAATGAACCTAGGAAGGGGGGACTAGGATCGGGGGATGGAATATTTTGGGGGGGGAACCAAGGAGGGAAGTGAGGGTGAGGTGGAAGAGGGAAGCCAAGAACATAGAAGGGTTTTCTATTAAGTTGAAAATTTGAGGTCTTCAGGGTCCCATTTTTATCTTGAGATAGTCTCTTCGATATTTTTCATAATATTACTCTAGACGACATTCAAAGGATGCAATTGAATCTAGGAAAGAGATACCAGATATGATTAAGAACATGTCCATTGAAGCAAGAGTCTCACCATTATATGATCGTGGTTTTGATGGAGTTCTTGACCTAGTCTGATTTCCAAAAAGATATGGCTCCTTGGTCCCATAGGGTGTTTCTCAAAGAACATGAGTTAAGGATGTGTTGCATGGATTGTTCATTTTTATTACATAATGTACATATCTTAGGTCCTTGAAAGCCTCTTTTACAAACACAATTACATGTGATAATATTCTTGTGGGAAACATGGAAAACGAAAGTGTCTACCTTGGGTCAAAGGTTCTCCTTTCATATTTCCTTCTATATGTCCTCTTTCAAGAAAGAAGAATGATGAGTTTCCAAATGATAAGATTGTTTAAGGGAAAAACTACTTGTAGATTGATAACCCCATATGAGTCTATCTGGATGGGAGCATACTTTGATTTTTCTATGATGAAGGAGCTACATCATAGATTATATAAGGGGCCAATCTTGGAGGGGAATGTGGTCAAGATATATGTGGAATTAATAACAATATGAATATTTAGAGGTTGGGGACCAATATTCCTTGAAAATAGGACCTCGAAGAGAATGGAGAGATATTTTCATTGGAATAGGCCATTGATCCAATTGAATAGTAGGAAGTTTCTACCAAGAGTCTTCCTAGAAAATATATTAGTTCCCATTACATATTTCCCAAAATATGTGTTGTTGGATGAGCCACCTGTATTTCCAAGCAGTGTTCGAGACAATGGATCCTAAGGAAGCATTCATTATTTGAATAAGCTTAGAGGAAATGAATTTATCTACACATTTTGGTTTCAAAAGGATACTCCATAGTTCTCCACTTTCTTCAATCCACTTCCACCATATTGTTTCTCCAATAATTTTGTTGAGAAATTCAAGATCCCTGCGTTCAAGTCCTCTTTTAACTTTGTAGGAATAATATATTCCAGGTAACTAAGGCCCACTTTTTAGAGGCTGGATCTCCCTACCATAGGAAGTTTATTTGAGGGATATTACTTCCTTGAGAATTATTTTTGGAGTTGATAAGGCCAAGAAAAAATAAATATGAATCACTTGGAGAACCGATTTGGGAAGGACCAAACAACTCACAATATGGAGGGGGAGAAAGGTCAAACTGTATAAATTGTTTCTTAGTTTGGTGAGGATATATTCACATGAGATATTGTGAACCCTATAGGTGAGTAGGAGGAAACTGAGATATTTGGATGGAAGGGAGCTCCTAAGAAAACTTAGGATGCAAGATACATGAAATTAAATAGAGAGGGGGGTGTTAAAGAAGAAAATATGGGACTTTAAATTATTGATAGAAGTGTCGGAAACTTCCATGAAGTCATCAAGAATTGTTTTGAAGGTTATTGATTCCATAGAATATGGGACACCCATAAACATGGTGTCATCAACAAATTAGTTGTGGTTCAAGGGATAAATTGATTGATGAAGAGATATGCCTTGGATCTTATCATCAACCATGGTAGCTCTAAGGCTACGACCCAACTAATTAGGCATAAGAATGAATATGAATAGAGAGAGAGGGTCTCCTTGATAGATACCATAGGATGGGAAAAAGGGAGGGGAAGGAGTAAAATTTATCAAGAGTAATAAAACAAAATAATAAATAATATCCATTATCCATCTGACCTAATCATGGTGAAACCCAAAATCCAACAAGATTTTTTGAATGTACTACCAACTAATATTATCAAAAGATTTTGACATTTCCAACTTAATGAGCATGCCCAGAGTTTTGGTGGTTTTTAAGGAGTGCACAACTTCAAGGATTAATATGATATTGTATATAATATGGTGACCCTCCACATATCCATAATTTTTTAGGGCTATAATATTTGGAAAAATGAGATTGAGGTGCATGGCAATGACTTTGGAGATAATTTTGTAAATGAATTTGCAGGGGGAAATTAGGTGTAATTTGTTAGGCTCAGCCACTTTATCCTCTTTAGGGATGAGGGTAGGAAAGGTGGCATTAATAGATGGAATAAATATTAATATTCTTTGGGATTCCTATAAAATATCCCATACATCCATTTTGATGATGGACCATCATTAGTGAAAGATGTTTGAGGTGAATCCCTCGAGGCCAAGTTATTTACCAACAACCAAACTAAAATTAGTTGCCTCAAATTTCGGTAGGGAAATGGGATGCATAAGACTATAATTTTGTTCCTCATATCTTAGGAGGGGGATATATTGAGAAATGGAATGAATAACAACTAAGAGATCCGATTTAGGTTCTATGACAAGATCCTCAAATAAAGAGGCGAGCTCCTTTTCAATATCAGAGTGAGAAGTAAGCTTGTTAGCTTCACCGGAGATAAGATAGGTGATGTGATTAGAGTGATGTCACTAAATCATGTATGAGAGAAAGAACTTTGAGTTTCAAACTCCCTCCTTTAGCAATTGGATCCACTATTTTTTACTCCATAGGATTTCCTCTTGTTTGTTCCTTTTAACAATTTTTTCATCCAAATATTTTTCTTGTTAATCTAGCTCTGGTGATATACCATTGGATATAATTTATTGTTGAATAGCTTCCATTTTGGATTCAAGGAGTCACTAAGCTTGAAAGATATTCCCAAAGACTCTTTGGTTCCATATTTTGATGTTTTTCTTGAGAATCTTGAGGTGGGGTTGGAATCCATACATGAGAGATTCATTGAAAATTTGGGCCTCCTTCCACCAAGTTTGAACATTTTGAAGAAATTTGTTATGGATACGAGACACAAAAAATTTCAAAAATAAAAGGCTTTTTTGAGGGTTTGTTGAGGGTATCAAGAGAGAGAAAAATTGTCAAGTGATTCGATCATGTTGCAGGGAGGATGGTATCTTCCATATGCATACCATAGATCATGGGAGATTATGAGATCAAATAATGATCCAATTTCCAACACAATTGTTCGCAAACTGCGTGAAAACTGTTCCAAGTGTAAATGCCATTAATGGTATTCAAATCAATTAACTACTAATCTTAGATGAAATCCTTGAAAGAGAAATGTTCTTAATCTAGGCACCTAAGGTCCCCTTTATTTTCCTCCAAGGAGGGCATAAGATTAAATTCATCCCCCATTAACCATAAATGAGGAAGGGTTAGTTCTGAAATGTGTTGTAATTGTTGCAATAACTAAAGTTTTTTATGAGATGTTGTGGTCCATAAACATTAGTTATGAACCTTGAGGTTTCTTCACCTAGAGGTTGAAACTTTGTTGAAATGTTAAATTTAGTACAAAAGAAATTTGAGACTAGAATCTTGTCTAAATTCCATAGGAGTGCTAAACCTCCCACTAAACTTGTAGAATCAATAGCGATAGAACATCTCGTTTTCCAAAATTTTGGGAGAATTTTCCAAAGAACTTCTCTAGAACATTTGGTTTCCTAGAAGAGTACTATATCTGGTGATTATGATTGCAACTTGTCTCATAAGATTCTGTGTTTAATATTACCATTAAATCCTAGAATATTCCAAGAGATTAATTTCGTTGGAAAATAGGGGATGGTTGGAACGTGACCATGATTAGATAATTTTGTCCTAAGTTGACCATGATATCACCAATTTCCTCTAAGAACCAAAGGCTGGATTTCTGAAATCTTATTTTTTCTTTCTTGGGAGTTTTCTTAGGCTTAAGCTTATTGGTTTGAATCCGAAGATTCAGATTTGGAATAGTGGTTTGTTGGATTACTAAGAGGGGGGGTGAATCAGTAATAGAGAAATTTAATCATCTTTAAAAATATAATCCAAGTGTTATATCAATGTATCATTATCATCCAATAACTGGAGATTAAATAAGTAATGAACAAATGAACAAGCATACACATACACAATACACCAGTGTTTTACGTGGAAACCCAAAGAGGGAGAAAACCATTGAATTCTTTATCTTATATGTCTTGAAGAATTACATTCATTGGAAGCACCAACTTCCTTTGTTTTCTAGCTGCAACTGGAAGGAGGCTACAAACCCCTAGTTTCTTAGGATACAACCTGAGGGAAGCTTCAACTCCCCAATTCTCTGGATACAACCAGAAGGAGGCTACAACCCCCTATGTTCTCCAGCTACAACCGAAAGGTGGCTACAACCACCTATCCTTGCCCAATCCAACCACCCTAACGTATAAGTAGAATTATGGAACCACTATCACACTATCACTGTGAGATATACTGATGTAAACCTGTACCAATAAGCCTGCACCAAATAACTTGTACCAATAACCTAAACCATGCATCAACCTGTACCTCAAACTGTAATCAACTTGTACCATAAACAAGTGCATCAACCATGCACCAACCTGTACCAAACAACCTGTAATCAACTTGTACCATAAACAAGTGCATCAACCATGCACCAACTTGTACCAAACAACATGTAATCAACCTGTACCATAAACAAGTGCATCAACCATGCACCATCCTGTACTTCAACACGTACCATGAACAAGTGCATCAACCATGCACCAAACCTGTACAAATAACCTGTCACAACTACTTGTCCAAACAACATATAACAACAACCTATCTCATCAATGTTATCAACCAAATGAGATCAATCACCAAGACAACTCTCAAAGATGTGCATCAACCAAGCATAACACAACAACTCATAATCATCACCAAGATCAATATGTGCTTCTAATAATACAAGTATGCTACATCAT
>JZKD02S1599011.1:152584-168064 GCA_000966675.3 Picea glauca
CATCAACTATGACTCATCAATATGTACCAACATCATCAACTATACACCTCATGTATGTGTCAACTCATCAACTACTTGTCTCAACCATGTACCCGACATGTACCTCAACAAAATGACCTCATCAATTTCATCATCCAAATATGATTTGTAACTCTGTAATATACCCATGGATGATTTTAGGGGCTAAATTTCGCTCGTGGGATAATTTTCCATGGTTTTTACCAAAATAAGATTCCCTATTCTAAAAATTATTCACCCAAATTCTAAAGGATAAAATTATTTTACTTTAAAAATCGCCAAAATTTTATACAAACTAAGTAAAATCCATAGACATTTGAATAGTTTTACAAAAATATCGCCAAACATGTTATAGTTGGCATATGAAGGATTAGTAAGATTCGCCAAGGTTTATACATTTTAAAATAAATTTTCATCCTTAAAATCATCCCTGAATATACCTGGTGTATATGATCACATACCTGCAAACCTTCCTTAACTTTAACAACAAGAGACTAGCATTTTCATCAAACATTTCTTTAGTCTCACAAGACTAGTTTTGGATTAGTCAACAACCCTAACTCGAAACAATCATGTCTTTGTACATATAATGAATAAAGATATGAAACTGATACACAATGTTCTTCAGTGTGTTCTATTCAATTCTTCCAGGTGTCACTACTTGGAACCTCTCAGAAAAGGACTTATGGAAAAAATGGCACATCTTGTTGAATTCTGGCTTATTCTAGAGAGTGACAGTGTAGAACGTGCCCCGCATGGAATGTTTGTTAAAATGATATGAAATTGTTACAAAGAATACTAAAGAATGTAATATAACCAAAACATTTTGTCTTACTAAATTTGGATCTGTTATGAAGAAGTTATGATGTGTTTACCCGAAACACCTGTTTTTGACTAGTTTCAGGACTAGCCACAAACCCTATTTTCCACAGAGTGTAAATCCAAAAATACAACGAACTGGAAGATTCATTTTTTACCACAAATACTTGGATATGTTTCCTCAATGGAATAGAAATTTCATGGTCTGAATCATTCTACAAAAAAATTTATTGCAAAAATGGTGATATGACCTAAACAAAAAAACACCTTCGAAAGCATCATCAAAAGAATTTATCCTTCCTTGAATTCCGACCTTCTTTTCTTTACTTTCCTTAGAAATTCGGCTTAGATATCCTTTGGATATCTTAGACACCTATATGTATTCAATATGCTCAAGAATATTTAAAATGAGAGAGTCTTGCCTTTTATTTATACTCTCCAAGTAGCTTCCTTAAAAAGATCTTCTAGGTCACTTTACCGAGTTTCCTTATTTTAGGATTAATCCACTTCTAATTTATACATTAAATGTATTATTTAAATAATTTATTTTGTATTCATTTTGAATTATAGTACACTCATCACTTCACTTTATTATTTACCTTCTAAAATCTCTTAAACCACTTTGACTACTTTGACTTTTTGGGGCTTCTAGATGACATATGAGGGTCCTCCAACTTCGTAAGGCCATAACTCTAAAACTTTGAGGAGTTATGTGACGTTCCACATACCACCAGAAATGGAATGACATGTAATATCCATATATAATAGTATTACCTACAAATATATCAAAACTCATACCATTATCCATCAATCAAACTTGGGTCCATTACCCAAACCTGGGTTCTCCAACTTCTCATGGCCATAACTTTCTAACCGTGAGGATTTATGTGATGTTCCACATACCGCCAGAAATGGCATGACAAGCACTATCCATATAGAATATTTTCACTGACAAATTCACCGACCTTCATCTCATTATTCCACAAATAATCATGGGTTCTCTTACCATACTTATAGGATAACTCAATCCCCAAAGCATCTTCCCATGAGAGCTTTCACCATAAGGGATAGCTTTGGACTTCACCCATTTGTACTTATCATCAACCATGACAAGGAAATAATGAGTCATCTTTACATCAAACAAAATTGGGTCCATTACGCAAACCTTTTTGCCACTGAGATTTCTTTATCGTACTTTCTCCAAGGGTTGAAATCAATCACTAAGGTCTGACATCAATCTACAATATCACTCTCCAATAGATGACATCAATGAAATCCAACAATCCATCAACCTAAGCCAACTGCCTAACAATATCTCCCTTTGGCATTGATGGAAACACCAACATTGATGGAAACACTTAGTCATGATAACATTGATGCTTATACTCTTCATCAATGTTTCTATCTCTCCCCCTTTGACATCAATGGAAAAGGGTATCTCCCTTTGAGGATGCTCCCCCTGAATGAACTCTCCTTGGGGTTGCTCCCTCTATCTACGTGCCTTTGATTTTTCTTTGTGTTTATAATCTGTTGATTACTCTCTTTCCCTTCATATGAATAATATCTCCCCCTTTGATAAAGTGTATCACTCTAAATTCATATCGCTCATTCTTCCCTTGTGACAATCACTCCCCTTAGAAACATGCCTCTATGCTCTCTCTCTCTCTAAGCATTTACCTTTTTCATATGATAAATATCTCCCCCTTTGTCCTATTTATGGTGCTTCCTCGTGTACATATAAGACATATAAGATAAGCATTCAAAAGTATTCATTTTGGAGTAGAAATTACTCCTAGTCTCAGGCGAAGATACTCAAGGGCTTCCCATGGAAGTGGTTTTATAAATATGTATGCCACTTGTTCTTTTTTTCCCACATATTCAACTTTGATTTTCTTCTCTGCAACCTGTTCCCGTAGAAAGTGATACTTGATTGGAATGTTATTCATATTGGAGTTCATCATCACGTTTTTGAGATACTGATGGTGCTTGTATTATCACAATAGATAGGAATGGGATCATCATAATCAACATGTATATCTGTCAGCGTTTGTTTCATCCAAAGAGCATGTGTACAACATGATGATGCTGCAATATACTCTGCCTCGACTGTAGATAAATATACTGATGATTTTTTCTTACTTAGCCATGATACTAAACACTCACCCAAGTAGAACATTGCTCCAACAGTGCTTCGTCGCTCGTCAATACAATCTGTCCAATCTGCATATGTCTAGGAAATAAGTGATAGATCCTTTCCTTTTGGATACCATAATCCAAACTCTTATGTTCCTTTGAGATATCTGAAAATCCTCTTCACTGCTAATATATGTGATTCATTTGATGCTACTTGAAATCATGCCACCTGTCCAAATGCCTACATTACATCTCGTCTGGATGTTGTCACATATAGTAAGCTACCAATCATTGACATGTATTTCCTCTGGTCTGTAGAATTTGAATCATCATATTTTTTCAACTTGCAACTAGTTTGGATAGGAGTGGTAACTGGCTTGAAATATTCCATTCCGAACCTCTTTAGCATTTCTTTGATATAGTTAGTTTGAGAAATAAAAACTCCTTGGTTTCTTTGACATATATGAAGACCCAAAAAGGAAGGATAGTCCTCCAAGTAATGACATTTCAAATTCATTGTGCATATCCTTTGCAAATTTCTATCTTAGCTTGTCATTAGTAATTCCAAAACAATATCATCAACATAAATTTCAATTAATAAAATATTACCTTGAGGTACCTTGATGTAGAGGTTGTTATCTGCAGTTCCTTTCCATAGTTCGTAGGGAGTTTTGCCATTGTTGTTTCTGAGAATTAATATGTTTTGAATTTGAACTGATGTATGCACTGCATGTGTCCAAATAATATATGCTAAGTGTTCTTACGAATCCATATCTGTCCATACTATCCAAGACTCTACTTGCACAATTGTCCATAATGTTGACCCATTTATCACTTATACTATCATGAAGTCTTGATTAATCTATCAAACTGTACTTCTACTAACTGATTGCTCTGAATCTATCTTCTCAAACTCTAAAAACTTCTCGAAGGATGGTTCTTTGGTTTGTCACAGCTATCACATAGACTACCCCTGTCTAATATTCATATTACTTGGGATTATCTAAGTCGGATGGATCAGAACAATTCCTGCTCTGATGTGTATTCATCATCATCTTCATTGGTAGATTCATCATCATCTTTATTGGTAGATTCATTATCTCTCTGAGCTCTGACTTCTTTCTTTCTATTTGTGGATTCATCTTTCACTACAATGCCTGAAAGTAAAATCTCTTGAACATGTTCCTTATTTACCTGCCCTTCCTTTCTTTCAGTTATTTTCCAAACATTTTTGTATCTGACATCTTTCCTTTTCTCTGTAGAATTTTCTTCATATCGTTTTATTGCCAATCTTGCGATATCTGGTACCTAGTCTTTGTTCACATGTTCTTCCGGTTTTCTTATCCATACTTTCCTATATCTAATATCAGAATTCTCTTTCATGGAAGTATCGATCATGCTTCTACAATCAGTGGCTATGTGTCCACAGTTGTGAAATTTGTAACACTCAATGTTACGTGTGACCATATAGGCACAGTCTTCTTGAACATTTCTTTTATAATCATTGCAATCTGCAACCTTATGTCCAAAGTTAGTACAATAAAAACAATGACCATAAAATAAATCTTCATACCTGGGAGTGAATGATCTTCTTTGTGGCATAGTCCTTATGAAGTTTTTCCTTGACTGATCATGATCATGATTAAAGGTTCTTTGTGGCTTGAACATGTATGGTATTCTTGAAGATGTATCTTCAATAGTTTTCTTAGATTCTGGTTGACCATGATTCCTTCCTTTGAGTACTTATGCATAACTCTTTCTATTTTCTTCATTCTTCTTTTCTAGCAACGTAGAGTGCTTCTCTTCATTCTCTATAACTAATGTGGATGTTTCTATCTCTTCAACATTCTTGTTGAGATTGACGATTTTGACTCTTAGTGTGACAACTTCTTCTTCAATATTCTCAACCTCTTATTTTTTTCTTCATTTTCTGAGACTTAATGACCTCTTCTATTCTCTTTGCTTCTTCAAGTTGAATTTTCAATATAATTATTTCTTCTTCCAGTCTTCTCTCTTCTTGACCAAACTCTTCCTCAAGTTGGTTTAAGTCATTGATTCTTTCCTTGTGATGATCCAATCAATATATTTTCTCTCATTTTTGCTTCTTCCTTCTGTGTTGCTATGTTGGTTTCAAAAAACTGCTTTTCATATTCAACATTTTCTTCAATCTTTCTAGCTTCTACAAGCTGAGTTCTTAAGTTCTCGATGACCTATTAGGATTCTTCAAAAATGTGAACACTTTCCTTTTGTTTCATAAATTCTTTCTTGAGTGAATTGTTTTCTTCTCTTATTTCTTCTAAAGAACTAATCAATTCTTCTTTATAATTGCCTTCCTTTTCAATTAGTTTTTTCTGTCGCATTTCCTTCATGGAATTCTATTTCAACATGTCCATGTTTTTCACAATTAAAACAAAAGAAAATACCTCTAGTGATTATGTAGTCTTCATCTTCTGAATCTTCTTGACATGGTGAACATAATTCTTCTTGATTTGTATCTGCATCTTATTTGACATTTTCTAAATCTGTGATGGGTGAAGAATATATGTCATGTAACTTATCCCAAATTTCTCATGTAACTTATCCCAAAGTTATTTCACTGATGAACATTTACCAACATTTTCTCTTACTGGATTAGGTAATCCTTCCTAGATGAAATCCATTGCTATTTTGTTATTCTTCCTCAATTCCTTCTTGGCTGCAGTTTTTGCCCTTTTTGAACAATCATATCCTGTAACAACTGATAGCCAAATATAGTGTCCATGTGCCTGTAAAAATACTTTCTTCCTTATGCTCCACATATCATACTTAAAACCATTATGACCATTAAACATTGGTACTCCATTCTTAGAATAATCCATGATCTCCTTCCAGTGGTTAAACTGTTTCCTGAAGGAACCTACTCTGATACCAATTGTTGGATTACTGAGAGGGGGGGTGAATCAATAATAGAACAATTTAATCCTTTTTAACCATATAATCCAAGTTTTATATCAATGTATCATTATCATCCAATAACTGCAGAGAAAATAAGCAATGAACACATGAACAATCATACACATACATAGTACACCAGTGTTTTATGTGGAAACCCAAAGTGGGAGAAAATCACATAATTATTTATCTTATATGTATTGAATAATTACATTCATTGGAATCACCAACTTCCTTTGTTTTCTAGCTGCAACTGGAAAGAGTCTCCAACCCCCTAGTTTCTCAAGCTACAACCTTAGGGAAGCTCCAACTTCCCAATTTTTTGGCTACAACCAAGGAGGCTACAACCCCCTATGTTATCCAACTACAACCGAAAGGTGGCTACAACCACCTATCCTTTCCCCATCCAACCATCCTGGCATATAAGTAGAATGATGGAACCACTGTCACACTATCACTGTGAGATATAATGCTGTAAACCTGTACCAATCAACCTACACAAAATAACATGTACCAATAACCTGAACCATGCATCAACCTGTACCAAAAACTGTAATCAACCTGTACCATAAACAAGTGCATCAACCATACACCAACCTGTACCAAAAAACCTATAATCAACCTGTACAGTAAACAAGTGCATCAACCATGCAACATCCTGTACCTCAACCTGTACCATGAACAAGTGCATCAACCATGCACCAAACCTGTACAAATAACCTATCACAACAAATTGTCCAAATAACCTATGACAACAACCTATCTCATCAATGTTATCAACCAAATCATATCTACTCACAAAGATCAATCACCAAGACAACTCTCAAAGATGTGCTTTAACCAAGCATAACACAACAACTCATAACCATCGCCAAGATCGATATGTGTTTCTAATAATACAAGTATGCTACATCATCCATAAACCATGTGTCAACAATACTACTAACAAGTGCCTCAAACCATGTACCAAGTATGTACCAATCATGTATCAACTACTCATCAACTATGACTCTTCAATATGTATGAACATCATCAACTATACACCTCATGTATGTGTCAACTCATCAACTACTTGTCTCAACCATGTACCCAACATGTACCTCAAAAAAATGCCCTCATCAATTTCATCATCCAAATATGATTTTTAACTCTGTAATATACCTGGTGTATATGATCACATACCTGCAAGCCTTCCTTAACTTTAACAACAAGAGACTATCATTTTCATCAAACATTTCTTTAGTCTCACAGGACTAGTTTTGGATTAGTCAACAACGCTAACTTGAAATAATCATAACTTTGTACATGTAATGAATAAAGATCTGAAACTGATACACAATGTTCTTTAGTGTGTTTTATGAAATTCCTCCTGGTGTCACTAGTTGGAACCTCTCAAAAAATGAGTTATGACAAAAGTGGCACACCTTTCTAAATTATGGCTTATTCAAGAGAGAGATATTGTAGAGCGTGCCTCGTACAGAATATTTGTTGAATTGATATGAAACTGTTAAACAACATAATAAATACTATAATATAACCAAAACATTTGGTCTTACTGAATTTGGATCTGCTATGAACATGTTATGACATTTTTACCGGAAACACCTGTTTTTGACTAGTTTTAGGACTAGCCACAAACCCTATTTTCCAAGGAGTGTAACTCCAAAAATACAACGACCCGAAAGCTGAATTTTTTACCACCGATACTTGGATATGTTTCCTCAATGGCATAGAAATTTCACGGCCTGAATCATTCTATAAAAAACATTATTGCGAAAATGGTGAGATGACCTGAAAACAACATACCTTAGAAAGCATCATCAAAAGAATTTATCCTTCCTTGAATTCTGGCCTTCTTTTCTTCACTTTCCTTAGAAATTAGGCTTATATATCCTTTGGTTACCTCAGAAACCTATAGGTATTCAATATGCTCAAGTATATTTAAAATGAGAGAGTCTTTCCTCTTATTTATACTCTCCAAGTAGCTTCCTTAAAAACATCTTCAAGGTCACTTTACCCACTTTCCTTATTTTAGGGTTAATCCACTTATAATTTCTCCATTAAATTTATTATTTAAATCATTTATTTTGTATTAAATTCGAATTATAGTACACTCATCACTTCACTTTATTATTTACCTTCTAAAATCTCTTAAACCACTTTGACTACTTTGACGTTTTGGGGCTTCTAGATAACATATGAGGGTCCTCCAACTTCGTAAGGCCATAACTCTCAAACCGTGAGGAGTTATGTGACATTCCACATACCACCAGAAATGAAATGACATGTACTATCCATATATAATATTACTACCTACAAATATATGAAAGCTCATACCATTATCCATCAGGCAAACTTGGGTCCATTACCCAAACCTGGGTTCTCCAACTTCTCATGGCCATAACTCTCTAACCGTGAGGATTTATGTGACGTTCCACATACCACAGGAAATGGCATGAAAAGACATATCCATATAGGATAGTTTCACTGACAAATTCACTGACCTTCATCTCATTATTCCTCAAATAAGCATGGGTTTTATTACAATACTTATAGGATAACTCAATCCACAAAGCATCTTTCCGTGAGGGATTTCACCATAAGGGGACCACTTTGGAGTTCATCCATTTGTACTTATCATCAACCATGACAAGGAAATAATGAGTCATATTTACATCAAACAAACTTGGGTCCATTACCCAAAGCTTTGTGCCACTGGGCTTTCTCTACCATACTTTCTCCAAGGGTTGACATCAATCACTAAGGGTTGACATCAATATACAATATCACTCTCCAATAGTTGACATCAATGACAACCAGAAATACATAAACCTAAGCCAACTATCTGACAGTGGTCCTAGAAGGTCCCAGGGCCTCCCTTCTTCTTTTATGAAGGGTTTTTTGCTTCAATTGAAAATTATACAAGGGGATCAATTTCATATAATATCTATGAAATACATCAAAATGATTTGAAAGTGTATTCCATATAGCTCCATATCAATTGTCTCTATGTCTAGGCCATACTCCATCTCATGGATCATAGGGCTATCCTCTAGGGGAGGCATATCAGAGGGGGAGACATAGGTAGTTTTTTGGGGTCTTCGAGATGAGATGGAGGGCCCACATATTTTATATTCTTAGGGTTGTTGGAGGTCAGAATCTCCTCAATGAAAATGGTGGAGTCGTGGGGAAGTGAGTTGAGGACGTCAAATCTATTTTTGAGATGTGGGTTTCTTAAAGGCCCAAAGGAGCATTAAGGGATAGGTTTTCTGTTTGAACGGTGACGAGAAGATATATTAGTAAAACCATCCTTGTCTTTTTCAATATAATATTTAGAGGGATTGGGAGGATTTAGTAGAGGGGAATTTTCATAGAGGTGACGATGCTCATGACAATGATGACAATGAAAATGGATGAATTCATAGTCCAGGGTTTGGATCCATTCAATATATTGAAAGTTTATGCAAATCGATTCTAGAATGGGGATAGAGACATTTATATATATGTCAATGTGAGCATAGGTAGTGTAGTGTCCTTGCTCAGTTTGTTTAGAGGACTTGTCATAGATCCCTAGGGTATTACCAGTACCTACAAGAATCTCTTCCTCCTAGTATTCCCATGGGAGTCAGTAAAGGAAAACCCAGACATGGGAAAAGGATAAGTATTCTTTGTCAGGGATAAATTTATCCTTCCAATATTAGAGATGTAACCCCATAGAACAAAAAAAATGGGGCCCATTCTTAAAGATCCTCTCTCACTCATGAGGGTTTTAAAAAATAGTAGTGAAGAAACCCTTGGAGCCAAGTATGAGATTAAAATGACAAGTGGTTTTCCAATGAGAGATGATCTAGGAAACCATATCTCTCTCAATTGGCCAAATACCTAAGAAATTACCAATTATCGCATGGTATTTTATGTATTGTGTGTTCCTGCTGATTCAATTTGAACAAATCTCATACTTTGGCTTCTCTGTTGTCTTTGGAATGCACTGGACCGGTTTCCACTTCACATTACCTTATGCATTTAGTTGGCCATATGTCATGGATTCCTCCAGGGGGGAGGGAGAAGTTGCGTCAGAAATTCCATTTCTTGCAAAGTTTGTTTTAGATGAATCGGGCCCAGAAGGACCAGATCTGAGACCCTTGCTACCAAGAGAGAGCGGTAGAGGGGGGCCAGACCCACTTGTGGCACCATTGAAGAATATTTGACTCTGTAATAGTAGTAGAGGAGAGAAACCCTATTTGATAGTTTTATATCATATCCCTATATTATATAAAGAAATATATATTATTAAAAGAGATGCGAAGTCATCACCTCCTTTTGTTTATTTTGTGTTAAGAGGTTCTTTCTACAACCTAGAATGGGGTAGATGTGTAATTCCTTGTGTTTTTAACTTGGAGTTGACATGAGACATTTAAGACAAAATATACAATATTAAGTATATAAATAATATACAATATCAACCCTCATATAAAATTAAAATAAAAAAATACAATATTTCTTTAATTTTAATAACGAAACTATGAAACTTTAATAATGTTCTAGCCATTTCATATATAGCTACTAGTTATGGCTAATTTAGAATTTTTTTCTCTAGGAGTTTAATGATCAACCTTACATGCTACCTTTTAATGAAATATGTAATAATAAGTTGAACTTCATTATTATAATTCTTTCATTCTTAATGGATACTACAAAATTAGGTGAAATATAATACTAGTAATAATTGAAAATGTGCCAATTCTTTTTTTCTTATTTGAATTTGGTAATTTTGTAATTTATATGCTATTGATTATATATATCCTATTAATTTATTACTATTCACCTTAATGTTCATGAAACTTTTGAAACGTCCTCTATAATAGTCCTTAGAGATAAGCTATAATTCTTAAATTTCTAATTACAAAGTATCGCATTCACTTGAAACATATAAGTATATATAATGATTATTCAAAATTTTAATAGTCTTTAGAGATAAGCTATACTTCTTAAACTTAAATTTTCAACTACAAAAGATCACATTCACTTAATAATTATCCAAAATTTTAATATAGGATTGATAAAACTTTATAGTTCCGTAGTTAAGATGGAATTAAACTATTTTTAATTTACAGATAAAATTAATGGTTATCTATATTTTTTCCAAATATAAAATTTAAGTTATCAAAATAGGTATAATAATTTAAATTTAGATGTTGAAGGAAATATGGATATAGAATATTCTTGAAAATTAGGGATGTAAATACAGTGGAGAAACACCAAGTATAAAAAACATATAATTAGAAAAAATAGAGTGAATAATCAAAACTAAATACAGTGGAGAAACACCAAGTATAAAAAAACATATAATTAGAAAAAATAGAATGAGGAATCAAACAATAATAAAACTATAAGTTATAACCCAAAATTGTTTTCTCATGCACATTAGTATTATCCATACATGTAACATAAATAATAAAAATTAATTTAATAAGTTAATGATTTTGTGAGTAACATAGACATGGACATATCAATATGAACTATGAAAAAATTAGTTTTATTTAAGGCTATGTCAAGACTAAATAACAATTTCCAAAGAAGTGAAAAATAGTGTAAAAATTGGTTTTATTTAAGGTTATTTCAAGATTAAATAACAATTTTCAATTTTTATAAGGAATGAAAAATAATATAACACCTAAAAATAAATTAGATGTTGATAATAGGCATTAATCATAATTATAGATCAAACTTTAAGAATGGGTCTTAATAAATCAAATTCTCATAGAAGATTTTAATAGATTTTGACATAAAGATATATTCATAGATGATTTTAGGGGTAAAATTTTGCAAATAGGTTAATTTTCCAATTTTTCCCCCCAAAAAAATTCACAAATTATCATTTTTTTCTAAAAACATTTCACTCCAATTCTATAGATTAAAATTATTTTACCTTAAAAATATCCTAAATTTTATAAAACCTATGCCAAACATTTTATATTTTGCATATTAAGAATAAGAAAATTAACCCAAGTTTCTACATTTTAACATGAGTTTTCGTTCTTAAAAATATCTTTGATGGATAATCCCTTTTTAAAAGTTTTTTCATTAAAATCTCAATTTCTTTTGAAAATCAATAAAATAAAACAAAAATATTTCAATGAAATCTGTTTCATGAACGCAACATTCATTTCCTTTCTCAACAATTCTGCTTCCATAAATGATCCATAGATCTTAGACACACGGATGACGGATTCAATAACATAATATAAAACATTGTATATTTTTCTTTTACTTTTAATTTAACAAATTCAAGAAAACAAAGGCATGTTCACACGTGATGAAATGGTATGTGTTCAAATATGGAAATGAATACTTTCTTGAAACCATTCGACGATATCACTTTGGAATGGACATCAATGAAGGATACTCATCTCTACGTCTTCATTAACAAGATTATGACCTAATTTACTTTTCATTAACGAGAATATAATATATTTAAAAGGTTATGTGATTTTTGTAATACAATATAATTATTGTTAATGATCTAACATACAATATGAGTAGGTTTAATGACTAATGGTTAAGAACAGATATTTCGTCTTAAGAGATCAAAATTTCAAATCCAAAAGGGGTAGGGTATGTATATCTCAGTAGACTTTACTAGTGAAATCCTTGGGTTGTTATTGAGAAGCATTCCAAGATCACCATAGTTTTTTTTTACTTAAAAAGTTTGGATGTTTAGTAGTGTGGCAAATCTTTTGAAATTGAGATCTAATATAGGTATACACTTGACATTCTAAGATAGAGTTCTTTTAGTCTTCAACCCTCTTAGTGTCACAAAGGTGATAGACTCTTTCATCCCATGAAATTTTGAGAATTGACTAATGCTTGTTTCACTATGGAGCTCGTTATAATTTGTTATTATTTTAACAATGTTTACTTTCTTCTAAATTAAGGTGGATTTCCAAAGGAAATTAAGGTATTATAAGGATGTAATCAACCCTAATCTAGAAGATCAAAATTATCTCTTTGTTTTGACAAGTATAAAGAAAAAATAATCATTGCTAAGATAAGAACAAATTCTCATGAGCTCCATAGTAGCTTATACCCACATTAGATCTCAATTTCAAAATATTTGTTAGAGTACCAACCTTCCTAACCTTTTAACTCAACAAAACTATGGTGATCTTGGAAATCTTCTCTTAATGTTTTCTGAGCACATAAACAAAATTCTAAATAATTGCAAGTAATCCCATACCCTCTTAATTTATGATAAACCAATTCTTTCTGAGTGGACAATCATCATCATCATCAATATATTATTTTTTTTCTCTAACTTTTCATCACCCTACATTTTCTCCTTAAATTTTGGAGGTAATAATATTTTTAATATTATCCTTGTTTTGCAATATGGCTCTTCCTTTATTCCCCAATGATTTGAAATATGGATCTTTCTTTATTCCCCAAGGATTTAACCAATATTGGGCATTCGTATGTCATCCATGCTTTCAAAGGTGGTTTTAATTATTGGAGTTCGAAATTTTTTTAGGAAGTCACAAGTCCATGTTTTCTAACTTGTTCTTATAAGTTAGGTATCTTGTCATAGTTTCTCTCTCAATGGGGGAAATAATTGTTTCTATGAGGAGGATAGGATCAAGTGTATTTCCATTAATTTTGAAATTATAGGTTATAAAATTATTTTGAATCTTATCTATATTTGTGCATGATTTTCTAGATGTATTGCATCCATATAAAATAAAAATAGTAACAAGAGTATGAAAGAAGATTTTTTTCTTATGTGATATCCAAAGATCCAAATATTTACAATTGTTTTCAAGCCCATAATATGATTTCCACCTCCATTTATCTTTTTCTCAATTTTATAGCTCACGTTCATCTTGTGATGAATATCAATTATGAGATATTTGTATGTAGTCACTTCCTCCAAGTTTTTATTGTCATATACGAAAGTACTGTACGTGATATTATTATATTTAATTATCATGAATTTAATTTTGTCGATATTAATAGTCATACCCATATTGGAGTAGAAATCCTTAAGGATTATTATCTACTTTCCAATATAATAGGGAATCCTCTCCATATGAATAATATCATTAGTGTAAAGAAGAGGAATGATGACTATACTGGCGAGAGTTGGGATGATGCATCCTACTTCTTTGAAAAAATATTATTACTTTTGAATGTATATGCCACAAAGGGTAGGGGACAAGGGGCAACCTTGCTTGGCTCCAATATTGTAGTTAATTTCTTGTGACCAAACCTCAATGTTCCTAACCTTCGAAATAATGTTCACATACAATATTTTTACATTATCTCTCAGTAAGTAACTTTTAACTCTTCCAACCTATTCCAAAGGTTTATCCTCGTACTATGTCAAAATATTTTCTAAATCCAATGAAATAACACATGAGATTGGTTTTATTATTGTGACACTCATTCACAAATATTCTAAGTGTAACAAGTTGGTCCACAATTGAATGATATCTCTTAAATCCAACCCAATGTTTAGCTCTTTTCCATGGCTTTCTAGCCATAGGATAATCTTCTTTTACAAAATAACTTTGTACAACTTGGCTAAAATGTGGCTCTTCATAATGATCCTATAATTAGAGGGAACATTTTTAATAATTTCATCCTCCATAGGAACATTTGGAATGGTTTCCATAGTGTTAGGGAATTAGTAAATAATTTGAATATAGGAATTTCATTTCTTGAAGGGATCATATTATTTTCTTTAGTTTTACAAATTAGGATTTTCCTCCAAAATTTATTAGGATCAAGATTAGATAGATGTAAAATCTGTCCTTGTTTTTTATTTATATAGTACATTTTTTTCTTGTTAATTAAGGATTTGTATATATTTCTCTTATCGAGACTTAAAAACTCATTAAAAAAATTCACTGTCTACATCATTTAAGAAAAGATCAACTTTATTTTATCAAAAAGCATGTACTTTTTATTATTAGAATTTTTTTCAATAATAAAACTTTAATGTATATAAAAATTGAGTAGAGTTAAAGATTTATGATTAGGTCCTCTTCATATATATTAGACTTGTTTTATAAAAAATAAATAAAACAATATAAATAATTAGGTCCTCTTCATATAGTTTTATGTGTTATAAATATACACATATAAATAAATTTTAGATTTGTTTTATAAAAAATAATTTAAATATATTTTTATTGTATTTTTTTTAAAATAATTAAATTATTAGATTCTCAGATTTGAATTATTATTTTTGTATAATCTATGTGTTTCAGGGTTTTTTCAGCATGTTAAATTTATTTTTACATTTAAAAATGAATTTTAAACAACAAAAAATAGTGATTTTATATAAATTTGTCTTACCAAATTCCAAGCATTTCTTAGAATAATTAAACAATATACTTTCATATAATGTAATTGCTACAGTTTTTTTTTTTTGTTTTTTTTTTCAAACTTTTTTTTTACACGAATATGTATAATATTAAACAGTTATGTTTCAGGTTGAAATTTTTTACAGGACAAGTGAAAATAATTTATATTAACATATATAAATAAATCAACAATTAAATGTGTCAAAATTAAATTTAT
>JZKD02S1599022.1:11692-31224 GCA_000966675.3 Picea glauca
GAGACTTGAACTCAAGACCTCTTACTTAATAAGGCAAGTTTTAACCAAATGGTCTAGCAAAACATATTGTAATGTTTAGAAGGAGGATTGGGGGTGTTGTTGTTGTTGTTGTTGTCGTTGTTGTTGTTGTTGTTGTTGTTGTTGTTGTTGAAGATGGCCTTGGAGAGCATGCTCCAAAAAAAAACTCTTTTCACACAAGAAAAAAATTTTGCTTCTCGATGACAACGAGGGTTAGATCTCGGTTAGCTTACCCAGAAGATGCACATTTTCCTATCTGTTTCTGATTTGCCAAGATCGAACAAGGCATGGGGAAAAGAGCATACACAGATCTAAAAGAGTAGCAGCCTGGAAATAAAAAATACAAACCGAAATAAAATCAAAACTTTGCAAAAATTTTAAAAAAATGCGTATTCAGACGTTATACCTCTAGATCTGACTGTACTGGCTGTATCTTGGGAAAACGGAAACCTTTTTGAGTGAAACAAAAAGTTTTCCTGAATGAAATGAGTTCTTTGAACGCAATGGAATAGTCCTCTCAGCCTAGAAATGTACAAAAATTCTAGAAAATGGAGATGAGACAACTCGGCTTCACGATTTCGATCTACAATAGGAGTGGGTCTTCAAACAGGCTCTGATACCATGTTCGAAAACACAGGTATTCCAAGAGAGGATGAAGACCTTCAGTAACCACTCACATAACCAGATCAAAGATCAACACACCAATGTTTTCACGTGGTAAAACCCCTACAGGGAAACATCCATGACCCCAACCAACGCGGCCACTTGGAGGAGTTTATTAATGCAAAGAAAAAGATTACAGAAGGATTTTACAAGAGAGTTTCTCACAATCGATCATCGGCAAATGACCCTCCATGCTCTTTAAATAGAGATCATGGACCAATCGGGTGTTAAGCCACAGATCAATGGCCGTTAAGATCGAGTAGAGTATGAACCGTCGGATCACTCTATGTCGGGAACATATCGTGACCGTCGGATTTCATAACTACAAATGCATACTAATGCATACTAAATAAACACACTTTTACCTAATGACATATTAGACCAAGTAGATCTTAACTAACTCCTAAGTGTCTAAATATCCTAACAAGATATATTTGTTAAATGTGCTTGATATATGTGTATGTTATAACATTGCTCATTAGACGTGCATTGTTCCTCTTGATCATGATGATATACTTAATTAATTTATATGGTGATGTTGATGTGTATATTTTTAGGTCATGTTAGAAATGTTTAATCTTAAATGTGCTTGATAGATGTGTATGTTAAATAATTCTTGTTAGATGTCTGTGATGATGATGTTATAAAATGAAAATCTTCTTATTGTTATTTTTATTATTATTTTGTAAGTTGATTGATATCAAATTTTAAATTACTTCATTAATTATGGTTTTACTGAACATCGGGGGTATAATTTTATAAATATTTTCAAAAGAAATGATAAAAGTATGTAAACTAACAAACATTACTTTTGTTAAAAACCAAATTTTCACAAATTCATGTTATAAATTTAATTTTTTAATTACAAACCACATTTTTTGTTAATCTTACTTTTAAATATACAAAATAAATGAATGGAAACGCAGTTTTTGAATCATCATGTTAACATATCCTCAAAAATGTTGTATTATTAAACATGCATATCAACCATATCATTACATATAATTATATTAACATCAAAAGTATAATTTCATATCCCATTAAAAGTTCAACTGGAAATTTAATCTTTTTCATGATTTCACAATTGGAAATACTTAAAGAAAATGAAACATTTTTAAATATATGCAACGACATATAAATATGTTCAAATAAAAATTGTTTCATGCAATCAAAAATAATTTGAAATACAAACATATTACACATCAAAATGACTATTAACCAACTAAAATTGTTCAAACATTTGTGAGAATTAACTTAACATTTCCTCTATCAGAAGATGAATTAAAAAAAACATAATTAGAGAAATAAAGGATATAAAAAAAGATACAAGAACAATATCAAATATTAACTAAAACATGTACATATCACTCTTTGTTTCCATCACCCTCATTATCTTCCTTTCTTGGCATGATAAGACTAGTGTTCTCAAAAATATGTTTTGATCTAGGGTGGTGTCTTAATACGAACCACCAATCCCTATCCAACAAATCCGGGTAAAAAAACACTTGGTTGCAATGTTTTGGGAAAACATAAGGCTCCTTATCTTCATCCCACATATTTCTAGAGTTGATACATATTGGGGGGGCCTATCTAGATCTTCCTTTATATTATTCCGATCAAAGTTGTCCCACCACTTGGACCTGAAAATAACATATTGGAAAGAAGAGAAGTCCACATGAATAATCTCTTGTATCTTTCCAAGATAAACTAATGCCCCTCGTATTATGTTTTTATTGTGGTGGCTAGCACGACTAGATTGGGAAAACTTCACTTCCACTCCATAGTCTTGTGTCATGCATACATCGTCGGAATCCTCTGTGCGAAAATGATCATATTCCCACATAGATGGCAACAAAGACACCTATAAAAAATTGAAAAAATCACAATGTCATGTGTCTAATAATTTTAACAATAAAATATAAAATATAGATGTTATAGTTCAAAGGTGCATTTAAATGTTACAAAATGTACACAAAGAGATTATTACCGAGTTGTTGCACCCATTTCCTATGTTTAGTGCATCCTCTTCAACACGTGGGTAATGAATGGATGCACTATATTTATCTCTGACTTGGTAAACAACCCAACTATTGGGTCATAAATACCTTTAACTATCCCATTTCCTCCTCTTTTGTTCATACAATGTGACCCATGAATATGTTTCTTCAAATTGTAAAGAATGAATTTATTGATGGCATCAATTTTTGAATTCCCTGATGTGTGTGTGTGTGTGTGTGTGATATCAAACTAACATATAGTACGTATCATATCAAAATATACATTATGAAGTTTAGCTTGAATAGTTACTTTGTAGAAATTTGAAAAACAACGAGTCACTTACTCTTTATCAAGCACCTTTTTAGGTTCATTTGTAGAAGATCCCCTTCTCTTTTGTCGTCATCCCTTTCATCATCGCAAATCACCACACCTAGTGTGTTTTCTATATTATTGATGTACTCACTAGCATAATAGAAAGACTCATATTATATGTACCCCTTTTCCATAGAACCCTCCATTTTTTCCCTTTGTTGAACAAATCCTTTCAATTTCTTCATGTACCTCTCTAAGAAGAATATATGATGAAAGGACACCAGTCTGAATAATTCAACCTCATCTACTAGGTGAATTATAAGATGAAGTTGAAAGTCCATGGAACTTTCCGATAGTTCTTTCTCAAATATACAAACAATCCTAGCTATCTCTTGACACTACTGTGGAATTCTAGACATATGAATCTCCTTTGATGTGATCCAACATATTGTTGATACTGAGAGGGGGGTGAATTAGTATCAAGTAAAATTAAAAAATGGTGTCAACTTATACTTAAAGCATTCAATTATATACAATGATAAATGAACAATAGTATAAGCGTTACACCAATACACCACAATACACCATGCACAATATATGAGAAATAATCAATAGTTATTGATCAAGGGAAGTAATGATTTCCAAAGGTAGATCCAGCTTCCAAATATAAAGGGAGGGATAAACCTGCAAAAGGAAGATACAATCCTCCAATATCAAGAGAGGGTTGACCTCTCCATCCTTGCCCCTTCCTTCCACCCAAGAATATATGAGAGAAAATAAAACTTTACATTAAATCATCACCATCAACTGACCATCACATAGAACCAGATAATGCTTCTTGAGACTTCTTCAACTTTTTTGATTCTTCACTTCTTAGAATAATCTGATCCTGTAGATAATATTACTCAATGTGTTCTCTGAAACTCCTCCAAGTTTCACTCCTTGAATCCTCCCCAAAAATAAGTTATAGACAGAATGGTAGACCTTATTCAATTCTGGTTTATTCAGGAGAGCGAACTTGTACATAATTCCCCACGCTCAATATTTAACATTAGATTCTAAAATTTGCACACAAGAAACTACAGATCGCACTCTTTCTATTGAAATTGGTCTCACTTAATTTGTATTCTCTATGAATAAGCTAAGACTGTTTTACCCAGAACACCTGTTTATGACTAGCTTCGGGACTAGTCAAAAACCCTATCTTCCACAGAGTTTATCTCCAAACGTATAGTGAATAAAGAGATGAAATTTTTACAACAAATACCTAGATATGTCTTCTCAATAGCATACCAATTTAACCATTTGAATAATTCTATAAATAATGTTATAGAGAAAATGATAATATGACCTGTAAATAACATACCTTAGAACACACCCGCACGGGTGTAGACGGATTGGAAAGTGCCGTGTAAATGGAAGGAAATTTGTAAAATGAAGTCTCATGTTCGATTCTCACTCCGATTTACTTGTACACCATTCTTGTGGGTTGGGTGGTTTCACCTGGGGTTATACTGGTAGCCGACGGGGATCGACCCCATGTCACGCGAGTACGAGAACCGCGAGTTGTCGATTCCCCCAGTAGAAAGAAAAAAACATACCTTAGAACACATCACCAAAAGACTTTATCCTCCCTTGAAATCCGTCCTTCTTTACTTTAGATTTCCTCTGAAATTCGACTTGTGTTTTTTTAAAATGAATGTATAATGAAATGTATTTTAACCGTTTATGCCACTTCCTTTTAACATTAGGGATGACCTGACACTTTCTTATTTTGTAATTATTTTCTTTAATTATCTTCAGGGTTGACCTATACTTCCTTCTTCAATTCACTTTGTCATCTTCAAAAATTAATTTCTCCTCAACCATGAGGATCCATGTGACGTTCCACCTACCAATGGAAACAACGTGATGTATACTACCATCCATGGATGTTGTGTATGCATGTGCATTTTCCTTCATGTCCAAATACTTCATCAATCTTGTATTCCAAAACCAATGATTAGGGTTAACATAAATAACAACAATGAATCTTCCAAAAATCTCTCTATTTGTCATTGATGGCAACACTCATGCTCCCCCTATCATCATGATTCCAAATTCTCTTCCCCGTTGACGTCAATGGAAAAGGGTGGGGTTTCTCCCTTGAGTTCAATGGAAAAATGTAACTCTCTTCTTTGGGGCTTCTCCCCCTAAACGTATAGCACTTAATAACACTTCATTTTTATGATCTCTTTCTTCCTTGGAGTTTTTTCATGTATTTAGGACATATATGTTACTTGGTATTATTTTTATAGTTGCAGCCAATATTCCTGAACCTTCTTCTTTGTTTTTTCATATTTGTGAGTCAAACCTGAGAGTATATCCTTGATCACATATTTTACTAACATTGAGTAGATTATGATTCAAGTATTCAACCAATAGAACATTCTTTGCTTTTACATTTTTTCGTCCAATCTCTACTACACCTTTTCCAATTATTTTAGCAGATGAGTCATCTCCAAATGCAACATTGCCACCCTTTCTCTTCAAGCTGATGAATTTGGCTTGATCCCCGGTCATGTGTCAAGAACATCCGCTGTCTATGTATCGTTCATATTCTTCTTTACATTCTTCAACAGTCAATGCTATTAAAACATCTTCATTGTTTGGAATCTCTTTCCTTCTCCATAATGTGGTTCATATAGGGACATCTTCATTCATATATCTTCAATCTCATGCTTTGTGACCAAGATAATTACATTTGTAGCATACAATATTTTTGTCCATTGATGGGGAAAATCAGTTACAACTTAATGAAAAATCCATAATTATTTCCATATCTTCTATTTACACCATTCATGTTTCTTGCATAGTTGTTCCTTTCATTGATTATGCAATTAATTTCCTATGTCCAAAAAGTTTGCAATTATAACAATGACCAACAAACAAATTTTGATACCTCAAAGGAAGTGACCTTCTTTGTGATGTAATCCATCTAGGTTCATGATCTACCCTTCTATATTTTCCTTCATACTAATTGAATCTTCTTTGATTCCTAAAGCTAGGAGATATTCTTCGATATTCATCTATTTTGTAATCATTCCTTCTTCTTGGTATCGTGGTCCACTTCTCATCAGCTGTTTGTGTAGCTCTTTCTTAAACCTACTTGTTGGTATTTTCATATTCTTTGTATGAAGTTTCACCCATGCATCCAATATGTGTTAAGTCTTTTGAAACTTGAGATTTTCTTAAGCTCTTCAACAATGAGACAACTTCTTGTTCAAGTTTCTCACAATCTTCTTCTTTATTCATAATTTGGACATTCCTTACTTCTCCTATTCTTCTTGATTATTCAAGTAGATTTTTCAAGGAAATGGTTTCTTCTCTTAGTTTCTCAAAGTATTCTAACTGTTTCTTCAATATTACAACTGTCTTTTCAAAACTACCCAATTCACTTCTTAGTTTTATATGCATGTCTTTGAACTTGCTATTTTCAATCTCAACATGCTTCAATTTTTTAAGATTCTCATATTCTTATTGAATCATTTCTGCTTCATGATTTTCTTCTTCTTCATTGGAATTTTCTTCTTCTATGTCATATATTTCAATCCTTCGATGAGGACATTAAAATTCAGCATGTCCTACTCCTTCAAAATTAAAGAAAAATAACTAACCTCTATTTGCTTCTTTGAAATATGAGATGTTGTAATTTTCTTCAACTTATTCTTCTTCTTCTACTTCTTCCCTTGCATAAAGGTCTTGTAGCTTGTACCGAATCTCTTTTGTTGATGCACATGATCCCACCTTGGATTTCACTGAATCTGTCAATCCATTCAAGATGATCTATTTCCAATTTCTTGTTCCTTTTTTCTTCCTTCTGAGCTGCAATCTTTGGATTCTTCAAAGCATTGTATCCTGAAGCAACTGAGAACCAAACATATTCCCCAAGATATTTCAAGTAAGTTTCCATTCTAGTACTCCAGTATTCAAAATTTCTTCCATCAAATGGTGGAATCCCATTTGGAATGTTGTGTTCCATTTCTGCTTAGGATCTTCCTTCTAGTGGTTAAACTATACTGAAGGTAACCTGCTTTGATACCAATTGTTTATACTCAGAGGGGGGTCAATTAGTAACAAGTACAATTTAAAAAAAAATTCAACTTATACATAAACCATTCAATTATATCCAATGAGCAATGAAAAATAGTATAAGAGTTACAACAATACACCACAATACACCATGCACAATATATGAGAAATAATCAATAGTTATTGTTCAAGGGAAGTAATTAATTCCAAAGGTAGCTCCACCTTCAAAATATAAAGGGAGGGATAAAACTCAAAAAGGAAGATACAATCCTCCAATATCAAGAGAGGGTTTTGTTAAATTATGAGCTTGATTTATTATGAGTATTAATTCTTTTATTTTGTTCAACACTTTGATTCCAACTTAATACACTTCAACAATACCAAATCATAATTGAATATAAATAACTATGTAGATAAATAAGCATGCACATCAACAACACATATACCCTGGGTAAACCCTGTACAGGGAGAAAATCCCTAGCAAATGATATTCTCTTATTTCATTAATAATGTAAGATCACTTACAAATATCCACCATGAATGTTCTGCTCTAAAGAGCTTTCCAAGAAGAATCCGACCTGACAAAGACTAAGAGACCTTGCTGAAATACACCTCTCATATGTTTCCTCTATTGTTGATATACAACATTGATATGCTTGTTTGGTATGTTGTCTCTTTATTACTGATATGTGCCTCTATTTCTTCACCCTTAACCTTCATATCAAAACTATTTTGAAGAGAGAAGTTTACCTCTGCTTATATAGGATGAAGAGGAGAAGAGGAGAGGCTCAAAATAGTAACTTGTTTGGATGCTTTAATCATAACTCAACTTCATACTTTAGTTATAACTTAGAACTAGACTTGAGACTAGTATACTTTAATTCAAAAATAGAGCTAGACTTGAGACTTTAATCACAACTCAACATTACACTTTATTTCGAAAAAAGAACTAGACTTAAGACTTCAGTTGCAACTCAGCATTACACTTTAGTTCCAAAAATAGAACTAGACTTAAGACTTCAATTACAACTCAACATTACACTTTAGTTCTAAAATAGAACTAGACTTAAGACTTCAATTAGAACTCAAGATTACACTTTAGTTCTAAAATAGATATAGGATTAAGACTTTAGTTACAACTAAGCATTACACTTTAGCTCTAAAATAGAACTAGACTTAAGACTTTAGTTGCAACTCGACTCTTTAAAAATGAATTCAAAATTCTCTTCATGGTGGATAATGTTACACATGCCAATGCACCAGATCAATACATTTATATCATTTGCAATATTAGGAATATTGTTTGTTTCTATCTCACAGGAATTTTATATTCAACCTAAATTTTGCTAGATGCCTTGACTTTTTCTCATGGCTCACAAGTTTTGACTAGGCTCACAAAGGTTGTACGCTCCCCGTGACGTTTTCACTAGTCTTTCGATACTCACAGAGATTGTACGTTCCCCCTGACTTTTGCACTAGACTGACTATGTTCATAGAGGTTGTATGTTCCCCCTGACTTTTTCATTAGAATCACATAGCATCGCGTTTGTCCTAACTTTTGGTTTGACTCATAGAGGTTGTAGGTTCCCCCTGGCTTTTATCAATACCTCACAAGACTGGTTGATTCTCCAAATCTCTCTGGCTAGCGTCAGGGTGGCCCATATGGCCTCTTATTGGAGAATGATTATCGATGATGCCAAGTTTAGCACTCCCTCTTAGAAAGGGGTTCATTCTCATCCACACCAAGCTTGCCTCTCAGCTGCACAAATTGTCTCGAGGTCATAGGCTTGGTCAAGATATGAACTACCTGCTTGCTCGTGGATATGTACTGGAACTTTACAGTTTTTCTCTGGACCAAGTCTCAGATGTAGTGGTACCTCATGTCAATATGTTTTGACATATCATGAAATATCAGGTTCTCTGTCAATTTTATGCACCTTTATTATCACAGTGAACCACCATCGTCTTGAGCTTGTCTCCAAACAACCCAGAAACCAATTTTGTAATACATACTGCTTCCTTGCTAGCATCACTTATTGCAATGTACTCAGCCTCTGTTGTACTCTGTGCAATGGATCCCTGCTTCCAAATTGACCAAGAGATCATAGTGGATCCTAAACTGAAGCAGTATTTTAATGTACTCTTCTAATCCACTGGACTTCCTTCCCATTCAGCGTCTGCATACCCATGCATAAATAAACCACCACTAGATGTATATATCATACCATAAGTAATGGTCCCTCTAAGATATATTAAGATGTTCTTTGCTTCCATGCAGTGTCTCTGTCTCAGTTCAGTCATGAACTAACTCATTGCAATCACTACATATCATATATCTATCCTAGTGTGGATCATGTACATCAATGATCCAATAAACTGTCTATACATGGTGGGATCCACCAAATCTAAAACTGTATCAGAATCATGTAGCTTCCTCAGGTTGGTAACCATCCTAGTAGACATGGATTTGCAATCCATCATACCAAACCTATTTAGTACATCCACTATGTATTTTCCTTGTGCCATAAATATCTTGCCCTATCTTTTCCATACTTCCAATCCTAGGAAGTAATGCATCAAGCCTAATTATTTCATCTCGAATTATGAGGTTAGCTCCCTCTTACACCATGCTATTATCCCTTCATCTCATGCTATAAAGATATCATCAACATATGTAATTAGTATAATAGGTTGGTTACCTCTTACCTTGAAGTACAAATTTGCATCAACATCACTTTTCTAAAATCCCAAGCTTTTAAGAAAGCCATCAATCCCGTCATACCAAACTCTATGAGCCTGCTTAAGGCCATACAAGGACTTCCTTAGCTTGCATACATGAGTGCCTTTGTTATGCTCTACAAAACCATCTGGTTGTTCCATAAAGACCTCATGTTCAATATTTTCATTCAATAATGTTGTTTTTACATCCATCTGATGTAGCTTCAAACCAAGAACGGGAGATAAAGAAATAATAGTTTGAATGGAGGTATACCGGGCTACAAGGGAAAAAGACTCTTCGTAGTCGATTCCTTCTTTCTAAGTGAAGCCTATGGCTACAAATATTTCTTTGAAATTTTCCACACTTCCATCAGCTGCATGCTTGATATTGTAGATTCGTTTGGAAGAAACCATAGACTTGTCTTTTGGCCTCGGTACAATGTCCTGAACATTGTTCTTTATAATAGACTTGTATTCCTAAATCATGGCATCCTTCCATAATTGTAATGTATATTATTATTCAAATTAAGAAGGTTCAACATCACTAATGTTGCTCATCAGTGTAACATAGCCTCCAAACCTATGAGGCCTCTTCCTTTCCCTGAAAGTTCCTTTGGGAACAACTATCCTTTCTTCTTCCTGCACTATTTCCTTAAGCCACCTTGGCTTCCTTTTGGCTGGAGGTTCTTCAAGAGTTATTCCTAACACTTCAACAGGTTTTAGGGACTCATTACTTGGCCCTTCATGAGGTTCCTCCCCTTGATTATTTGACTCTTCATTTTCATAAGAGGGTGAAGCTGGCTGACCTGCTTCTCATTCTTGATAAAGCTCTCTAGATTTCTCAAATGTGGCTTCCTAATGGAAATTCACATATCTTCTTACCTCTATTTTTCTCTAACCTGGTACATAAATCCTATAAGCTTTGGAGTCCTACTTGTACCCCACAAAATCCCTTTCTTTCTAGAGTGTTCCATCTTTGTTGTCTTTTCCTTAGGTTCATGAATATACACAAGACACCCAAATATCCTTAGATTCCCTACTTTAGATTTGATCCCTGATAATAACTCTTCAGGAGTCTTTTCCTTCAAGATAACATGTGGACACCTGTTATGAATATACATGGTAGTGGAGGTATCTTCTTCCCATAAAGAATTTGGCAAATCCTGGTCAAACATCATTTCTTTCGTTGCCTCACAAATTGTCCTATTTTTCCTCTTAGCAACTCCATTTTTTTGAGGGTTATATGGCACAGTCAACTATCTCTTGATTCCTACTGACTTCCAGAAATACTCAAACTAGAGAGATTCAAAGTCTCCCCCATTGTCTTTTCTAAGGATTCTGATGTGTTTCCCTGTCTTCTTTTCAATAGTCTTTATACTCTTTGAATTTATCAAATGTGTCACTTTTAGCTTTAAGGAAATATGCCCAACATTTTCTTGAGTAATCATCAATAAAAATGACATAATACAAACAACCACTAAGTGAGGGAGATGACATGGGACCACATACATTTGAATGAACTAGATCTAATCTGCCCTAAGCTCTGTTGTCACTACTGGGAAATGCTTTGTTTATATTTTTACCTAGCATGCATCCCTTACAAATTTCATTTTTACTAAGAGAAATAAAGGGCATGCCACATACCATTTTCTGTAGATTTGGAAGAGCTTTGTAATGGATATGTCCAAGTCTTCTATGCCACAAATCATTGGAGCTAGTCGCATCATGATCCAATGCTTGAACTAATTGTCCTGACATGATGTATAGTCATCCACTACGTGTTCCAATGGGTTATGTTTTACTTAAGGGGATACCTTTATCCCATAGTAGTTCCTTCATGTCCTTGAATATCACCCAATATCCATTTTCCTCAAGGGTTGCAACTAATAGTAGATTCATCAACATGAAGCCTAGCCCTAGATTCCAATTTGAATGAGATAGAGCCTAATCCCTCTATATTGTAACATTTTGCATCCCCAAGCTCAACATTCTCTGTAAAATATTTTGTCTCGAAATCTGAGAGGATCTCCTTGTACCCTATCATGTGCTTTGATGAACCACTATCTACTAACCAAGTTTCAGGCCCCATGAAAACTGAACTGGATAAGGCAGAAAACAAGTAATATTATTTTCTATTTTCTTTCCCATTATAAGTACTTCTGTGATTTCTTTTGGATTCATCATCCTCAGTAGTTGAGGCATGATGATTTCCTTTCCTTGGATATTTCTTTCTAAACCAACAATATTTAGAAAAATGACCCAACTTATTACAACTAAAGCATTTAATCTTAGATGTATCAATATTCTTGTCTTTGACTGTACCTTTGGTGTTTGGCTTCCTATGAGATCCTTTCTGGAAAGTGGATTTCATCTTTCCCTTGAATCTTGATGCTAAACTTGAGTGTTCTTCTTTCTTTGGCTCGCTCCTGGTAGTTGTGGGACTCTCTTCCTGGAGGAAATCATGCCATAACCTCTCAAACGTGGGATGAATCTCTCTCCCACTTACACTATATAATAAGGTCTCCCATGAAGAAAGAAGACCATAAAAAATGGCTTTCACTAAATCATCGTTGTCCACTATCACCCTTGTGACCAAAAGCTGATCTCTGATCTGGGATATACTGGAAGAAAATGATGCATCTGATTCACCTTTCTCCATCTTCAAATACTTAATATTGAGATTTAGTGTCCTCTTCTAACTTAGAGCATGTTTCTCATACAGATTCACCAAGGTATCCATATAGTCCTTCAAAGTCATTAACGAAGTCATTACAGGCATTATATTGTCTTTGATTGAGTCAAAGATAATTCAATTGGCCTTTGCTTGAATCTTCCTGAAGGCCTCTCTTCCAACATTATTAGTGGGTTCCTCCACCACTGTGGTCACATACTTCTCAAGATCATGCTCCTGGAAGATATTTGTTATCCAGAGCTTCCACACATTGAAGTTGGAAGCTCCTCCCATCCTATCCTTGGCCTTGACTGAAATGGAGGATGCCATGGACTTCACACTGGAAAATTAATAAAGATATCTTGGATCTATGTGTACCTGTTGTTTCACTTAAACACATTTAACACACCCTAAGATCTGATACCATGTTAAATTATGAGCTTGATTTATTATGTAAATTAATTCTTTTATTTTCTTCAACACTTTGATTCCATCTTAATACACTTCAACAATACCAAATCATAACTGAATAGAAATAACTATGTAGATAAGTAAGCATGCACATCAACTACATATATACCCTGGGGAAACCCTGTACAAGGAGAAAAATCCCAACAAACAATATTCCTTTATTGCATTAATAATGTAAGATCACTTACAAATATCCACCATGAATGTTCTAATCTTAAATAGCTTGCCAAGATGACTCTAACCTGACAAAGACCTAAGATACCTTGCTGAAATACACCTCTGATATGTTGCCTCTATTACTGATATACAACACTAGTATGCTTCTTTGGTATGCTGCCTCTTTATCTCTGATATGTGCCTCTATTTATTCACCCTTAACCTTCATATCAAAACTATGCTAAAGAGAGGGGTCGACCTCTTATTATATCGGATGAAGAGGAGAAGAGGAGAGGCTCGAAATAGCAACTTGTTTGCATGCTTTAATCATAAATCATCTTCATACTTTAGTTCAAACTTAGATCTAGACTTGAGACCGGTATACTTTAGTTCAAAAATAGAGCTATACTTAAGACTTAAATTGCAACTCAACAATACACTTTAGTTCGAAAAATAGAACTATACGTACGACTTCAGTTACAACTGAACATTACACTTTAGTTCTAAAATAGAACTAGACTTAAGACTTCAGTTACAACTCAACATTACACTTTAGTTCTAAAATAGAACTAGACTTAAGACTTCAATTACAACTCAGCATTACACTTTAGTTCTAAAATAGAACTAGACTTAAGACTTTCATTACAACTCGACCCTTTACAAGGCAATTCAAAATTCTCTTCATGGTGGATAATGTTATACATGCCAACGCATTAGATCAATACATTTATATCATTTGCAATATTAGGAATATCATTTATTCTTAGATCATAGTAATTTTATATTCAACCTAAATTTTTCTAGATGCCTTGACTTTTCTCATGGCTCACAAGGTTCTACTAGGCTCACAGAGGTTGTACGTTCCCCATGACTTTTTCAGTAGTCTGTCTATGCTCACAGAGGTTGTACATTCCCCCTGAATTTTTCACTAGACTATATATGCTCAGAAAGGTTGTACATTCCCCCTGACTTTTTCATTATACTCACATAGAATCTCATTCGTCCCGACTTTTGGTTTTACTCACAGAGGTTGTGTGTTCCCCCTGGCTTTTGTCAATACCTCACAAGATTGGTAGATTCTCCAAATCTCCCTGGCTAGCCTCAAGGTGGCCCATATGGCCTCTTATTGGAGAATGATTGTCGATGCTGCCAAATTTAATAGACCTCTCCATCCTTTCCCCTTCCTTCCACCCAATAATATTGTAACAACCCTCCTAGTTAAGGACAACTACTCTGACAGCAGGTGCAAATTTTTTGTTTGTTAAGTAGGTGCGTGCGTGTAGAAGAAACTACCCCTCGACTCTACGTCAACACTCGAGCCAACAGGATGCAAGTAAGACGAACACAATCAAGACGACCCGACATATCATAGTGACAACAAGAAACAAACGCCCCTG
Organism: Picea glauca; assembly: GCA_000966675.3. Taxonomy (NCBI): domain Eukaryota; kingdom Viridiplantae; phylum Streptophyta; class Pinopsida; order Pinales; family Pinaceae; genus Picea; species Picea glauca. Next base: position 26,168 of record JZKD02S1599022.1, read on the forward strand.
GACATGAGGCTGGCAACTAGCAGTTGTAGGCAGAAACAGACACCAAGGGTTAGGCACAGTAATCTCACAGAAGGAAAGAATCCAACAGTAGAGTCGCAGTAGTGGAACTGTGCCTTTAAACAGCCCGAGACTATTGATATGGCTCAGAGTGTGTCGCAAGAGTGGAACTGTGCCTTTAAACAACCCGAGACTCTTGATACGGCACTGGGTTCTTCACACACAACAATCGCACACACTGACTCACAACCAGGCTACAAGGAGGTGCCTACTCCCCACCCGTCAAGAAACCTCGACAAGGCAAGCCAACTAGGTACCACAATCAATGGACCACCACGACCTCTATGAAAGACGCAAGTCCGAAGGACACCTACAATGACCCACCCTTAGTTAAGACTCAACATTACCTTCGACTCAAGGGAAACCAGTGTATAACTATTACTTCCTTTAAACCATTAGTCGATGAGTCATCAACCCAACCAAAGATGAGTACACATGATTACCTTCTAGATCTAAATCATAAAATTTATTGCTCTCAGGTTAAGGACCTTACCCTTTTAGGTTGAAAATTTGACATCCTTAATAATCAACTTACCATTACTTCTATTTGACAACATTATGGTAAACATTTAACAATGTCCTTAGTTCCTAGGATTTCAAAGCTATAGAGCACTTATCCAAAAGAGAGGATATCTCACTTTCAAGTTTTGACGATAAAACACCCTGACAACACAACTACCATGACGTCACCTTCAAGGCTAGCATTATCACAATTGTGAAGAGATACCTGCAACTTATCTAACTCCTTTCGCAATAAAACTACAATAACCCTTAACATACTGGATAACCCCTTCACATCTTATTGTTACGCAATCTTGCAATAATTTACAATTACCAACCTTTACTTAACATCTACAACCATAAAGTTACAATATTCTTTACCCTACCAGATAACCCCGTTACCCCTTTTTATGACTAACCCTTACGATAATATATAATTACATAATTTTTCTAGGTTTCAACCATAAAATTTCAATGACCTCTCATGATATAACCATTGTACCTAAACACAGGGGAGCTCGCATTCATAAGTTAGCAATGCTAGCATAGTGGTCTTCCTTTTTCCAGAACCTTACATTCTAATGATATCATTCACAAGGAAATTCCAAAACATTCCCTAATCATAACAATTTAGTAAAAATCATTACAGTTGCAATAAATGCATGGCAATTAATTAACCCTGCAATTGCGGAACCATTAAATAATTAACCATTAAGTGACCATTTAATATCATTTAAATAATAACATTACAATTCCATTTTAAATGCTTGCACTTTAATCAACAATGCATCTACTTAACAACTGAATAATAACCATTTATCAACCATTTTAATAACAAACAGAAATACATTACAAATATAATTAATTGCTTTGAAATTAATTGACAATGCATCAACGTAACATTAAATAAATAAAGGAATATTCCCGGTTAAACTAATTAGTAACGCAATTCAAGACAGCATGGCACCTATATAATCATTTCCAACCTTTCATTTATTGTCAACAAATCAACTCCAATATCCTTCACCAAGAATTGTCCAGCGCATTACCCTAATCCTAACATCATCCTATATTACCATAACATCTAAGGATACCAAGGATTTCAATAACCTTCATATTATAATACAATTCAATTAAACGACAGGATTCCGCATTTATAATTACAATGACCTTGTCTTATGATCAATTAATTAAACATCAAGATTTTACATTTTAACTACACTATCTTTTAAATTAGCATCCAAGTCAAGAACGGGTAAGTGAAGGCAGTTTTTAGGGTAGCGCAGCTCAAGGCAGAAAGGAAACAGCAACGTGATTGGAGCCAACAAGTCTCGAGCAGGTTTAGGGTAAGCAATTCAATTTTTCTGTGTTTGTCTTTTCAAGGAGAAAATGTGGAACGAATCCCACTAAAATGACAGAATTTAAAAAGGTGAGAGTCGACTGAGGGAGGGCGCGTGGCTGTCAGAACTGGGATACAACCCGTTCCAACTGCACGCTGGGCCACACAGAGAGGGAAAATAATGGCCCCAGCTCCTCATCATCATTGAATTAAAATCACCGCTTCGACATAAAAATTATCTAGGTGACGGAACATTCGAGACTACAAAATCTAAGTATCACCATCGCTTTACTACCTCAATTTACGATCAAACATGCATTAGTAAATACATAGCCTTAGATTCTTTTATTTTTACTGTTTTTATTTCTATTTTAAGGGTAACATCAATGGAGACATCACCTATGAGGATTACTTAAGTCAATCCGATTACTAATTACTATAGCTCTGGAGACAGCGCATATGAGGATTAAATAAATCAATCCGAATTCTAAATACTATAGCTCTTGAGACAATGCATATGAGGATTAAATAAATCAATCCGAATTCTAGTTAATACATCCCCCGTCCTTCTAGCCTTCAACTAACAGCTTCGAATTTTCTGTTTTCAAAACCTCAAAGGTGACCAAACTGTCACGAGTTCCATGGATCTAAACCCACAGACTTAAATTGCTACCGCTCCATTCATTCTGGCATTGAAATAAATATTATTATGAACTACAGGACGTCCCGAAAAATCATAATTCTGGGAAGGTAACAAAAGATATTCTATTCGGTTGGAGAGTCTTCTTTTTACTCTTTACTAAACGAAGGATAAGGTCTTGGCCTGCACTTGAACTGAAGGTTTAACTCCCGGCATGCACAGCTACCAAGGCACGACGAACCCACCGTCAATGCCACCATGACAACCTGATCACGGCCCCATCACCGCATGTATGCAGCTATCAGATCGCTGCCAGCCAGTAATTTAGGGAAGGGGCAGAGGTCCGTGGCCCCAAGAAACGCAGACGTGGGTGTTATATCATCGCGTCTACAAGATCGGAAGAAAACTGAGGCAGCTTAAACATCGATTCCATTGGAAAGGCTACTTGCACAACTGTCACGGAATTCGAACAGGAAAAGGGTCGAATAAGGCTGCCTTAACACATGGGAGGCAGAGGAGGGATTGTCTAGTCTACGCATAACGGGTTTGGGGTAGAGGCTTGGCTTCACAGTGCACCTGGATGAAAAGGCAGAGAAGGCAGTCACCAATGTTGCGGTACGCCAAGGAGAAGGGGGAATAACTAACACGACATCGACTGGAAACCTATCGCTGAGGTGAAGGCCTTCTTCATCCCATTCAAGAGTCGGCCTCCTTCAAGGGAACAATGACCAGTGCATATACACTACCAATCGCTATTGGAAAAGAGCAGCATATCATGGTGGAAGGACAAGTAAAGAAGCACTGTTGAAAAACTCAGAAATTGCCAATAAAATATACTCGCTGCCATTACTGTGCTGGTTCATATAGCGAAACTGCTAGCGTGAAAAATAAAGAGGCAAAAATAAAACGCTTCCCAACAATGTTCCGGTAGGCTCAATCTTTACCGCAGGACCTTACTTAGGGAAAATCGCCATTCAGGGAGGGACATGAAAGATGATTACCAGGCTAGGAGGTTACTCAAGTTTGACACCCTATGATTTTATTGCAGAGTTAAATACCCAAAATTTTGCCAGATTAAGTAAATAAGAAGAATCGAATGAGTCCAACAACTCAACCCGATTAAAGTTAAAATTCATCCATCAAGATTTCCAACACACAAGTAGAGCAACCAGGCATCCTAATGCATTCTATTCTACTAGTTCAGGAACATACCTTGGCCTTATTCGCTTGCTGCAACAATTCCGGTGCTCCAGCCGCTCCTGCTCCTGCTTGCCGACCTCAATGAGCTCACCGGTACCTCCCAGCCAACGCTAGGGGTACTATTCTTCCCCCTCAGCCCCCCGAGCCGCAAAGGGGGCACACACAACCAGAGAGTCACTAGCTCCTCAGCTCGCCTCCAAGGCTGAGCTACCACTCAAAATGTGCTGAGGCTTCCCAACTCCTACTAGACAATCAGTCAGTTTCCATTTCCCAGCATAGCAATCCAATCTCCGCAAAAATCCCCCCTTTTCTTTTCCCCTCTCCCATCCCTTTATCCCCTCAAACCCTAATTCCCCTTTTTACTTAGGTTTTCCCCCTCCTTTCTCTTTTGGCTTTCTTATTTTTCATTTTTTTGTTTAATCTTTTATATATTTCATTTTTCTTTTTTTCTTTTTCAAAAATCCAAGGGTATGAGCGCTCCTCATTTTTTTTTTAAAATTTGTTTATAATATAAATATAACTTTTATAATTTGTTTATAATTCACATGCTTAACTTCATTTTTTTTAAATTTGTTTATAATATAATTATACATATATTTATGTTTTCATTTTTTCTATTAGGAAGCATGCATTCATTATTTAATTTACCATTAATGTATCTGTATAATTAGGATTAAAGAGAGATTAGGGCGATGGCGAAATAGTATAGGGGAAAAGTAATGTTTTACAAAATGAAAAGAGAGGATTTATGGGGAGGGCTGGCTATTTAGTAAAAGTGAACTACACAAGTAAAGGGGGACGGATACTGGAAGATCAAGGCGAGGAGGAAAGTTTAATTAAGTGGACAAGGGTAAAGTGAGGGTGACGGTCTGAGTTTTTGTTTTCATTCTTTTTTTTTGAAATTTCAATTGTTAAGGCCACACTAAAATTTCCCCCCGGTTTCTAGAAGGTCTTAGGCTTAGGGTTTAGATTATGAGCTAGGCGACGACTAGTTAAGGGTAATGCTTAAGGTTTTATTCAGGTGCTGAAAACTTAGGACTAATTAGGCTGACTCCATCAACCACTTTTACCACGATGTGCCTTTCAGGTCGCACCACGTGCGCCAAGGGTGCCACTCGCCTCTAGACTTTCTTTTGGCGATGTGCCCTTCAGGATGCACCACGTGCTCCAAGGGTGCCACTCGTCGACTAAGTATCTTCTGTGCAACGTGCCCTTCAGGATGCACCACGTGCTCCAAGGGTGCCACTCGCCGACTAACTGATTGGTAGACCTCTATAACCCCTGGAGTCAATACTCCGCCAGGTGAACTAGTAGGAGACT
>JZKD02S1599022.1:40016-100582 GCA_000966675.3 Picea glauca
ATGGCTTATCACTGCATTCAATTTATAAGCGAATCGGTGCTTCTCTTTCATGATTCCACATTAGAGCCTTCTTGACATCATCCACTAATCATGTTTGTTTTTGAATGCATCGGTGCATGTTATCATTTATTTTCCTAGTGCTTTATTCCTATTAAGGCATCAATGTGTTTATGTTTATAAGAGCATAGTTGTCCCGTATTTATTGGGTAGCCTGGTTCTTTGGTTGATATGTGACCACGAGGGATTTAAGTTAAAAAAACATCAAATATCGATATCATAGATTTGACTGGTGCATTGTTGTTGTTAAAGAATTGGGATGTAGTTTCTATAAACACATCGGTTCTCCAATATTTTAGGACTCGCTCGATGCCTATTGTGCAATGTAGGCATCGATGCATTAATGTTTTAAGCGCACTAATTTGTATGGGATGTTAAGTGAAATGAATGGAAAATCATACAATGCAATCTCCACTCATCCATATTTTTTTAGTTATAATGAAGTTCCGTTATAATCTCTGGAAAACCATCTGCTACCAAAAGAAATTGTTTCTGTGCAGTTTTTTTTTGATAATTTTTGTCAAATTTTTAACAATAAAAGCCTCCACTATAGGGTCTTTTCCTTGTAGTGAATCAGTTGTATGGTAAGATGTGTTTTACCACCATTAAACTAGTGGTAACCACTAATCCTAGTTATTTTTTCTGTCATATGAAAAACAACTCAAATATGTTTCCAAACACTTGTTGAAAACATTTGTTTGGCCATCATTTGGGGGATGATAGGAGGTTTCGAGATGACATTGGGTTCCCTAGATCCTAGAAAATTATTTCCAAAATTTGCTAGTGAAAGTGGGATCTCTAGCAAAGACAATAGAATGAGGAATGACATTAACCTTGAAGATATTATCCATGAATATTTGAACCACTATGGATGCGGTGAATGGGTGTTGAATAGCACATAAATGAGTATATTTGGAAATATGATCAACTACCACCATGATGAATGGATTATTGCTCGATTTAGGTTATCCAAAAAGAAAACCCATAGAAATATCCATCCAAATAGCCAGTGGAATTGGGAGCGATTGTGGTGTTCCCAGGGCCTTGATTATTTATCCCGTGTTACATTGACATAAATCATATTCAACCAAAAAGGTGTTGACATACTCCTTCATACCATCCCATAAAAAATAACATTTGACCCTTTCATAATCTTTGGTAAATCCTAAATTCCCAGTTATGGGGGAAGCATGAAGCTATAAAAGAACCATAGATTTAAGTTGTGACAATTTTCTTAAATACAAAAATCCTTTGTGGTGAATCTCATTACTATGCCGAGAGTAACTTGGAGAAACTGGAGAATTTTCTTGCAATCGTTGGATCAAAAAATTTTAGGGTCTTGTAGCCATTCCTGGTGAACAACTTGAAGCCAATCTGGAACAAGGAAGGAGAGAGAAAAGCGGTACCCTTCCTATTCATGCGTTCTAGAAAGAGCATAAAAAACCACATTGTTTATCTTCTTGTAAATGATATCATAATCATATCCAAATAGTTTGGTCGCCCATTTTTGGTTCTCTAGGGATGAAATTCGTTGTTCCATAAAATTCTTGAGGCTATGATGATTTGTTTTAATTTGGAAGTGTTTCCCCATTAGATAAGGATTCCAAATATCCATGACATGAAAAATAGCCAAAATTTTCTTTTCATGGATGGATTGTCCCATATGTTTCCTCGAAAAAAAAATTCTATTAAAGGAGAAAGGCCATCCTTCTTGCATGAGGATTTCCCTGATTCCTTTCTCGGAAGCATCACATTCTAGGAAAAAATTATTCTTGAAGTCAGAAAAGGACAGGATAGGAGTTGTGTGCATAGCCTCTTCAAAGCATGGAAGGATTGACCAGTTGTTGGATTCCAATTAAAATCATTCTTTTTAAGGAGAGATGTTAGAGATGTGATGTTTCCAAAATTATGAACAAACTCTCTATAATATCCCATTAAACCCAGAAAATAATGCAATATATTGAGAGTTTTTGGGCGAGGCCAATCCTACATAACATCAATTTTCTTAGGATCCACCCTTAAACCATCCTTTTCGACTTGATATGACCCAAGTACTCCACTTTGGTAGCGCCAAAGGAACATTTATATGGTTTGAGGAAACGTTGGTGCTGAGAAAGTAGATGGAGAACTTTATCCACATGGAAAATATAGGTTTTCCATGTTTTACTACAGATGATAATATCATCAAAGAAAAATAAGACAAAATGATTGAGAAAAGGATGGAGGAAATGATTAATGATACTTTGGAAATTGGAGGGGGAATTGCATAGACCAAAGGGAATAACCAAGAACTCATAGTGACCCTCATGAGTTTGAAATGTAGTCTTGGAAATGTTTGTGATCTTGGATCTTTTCATCGTGACTTATAAAGAATTGCATTAAATGAGCATAAATTAAAGTGCACCATTAAAGAAGGGAAGACTAAAAAATCAAGAGACATAAGCATAAGATATGAACACAAAAACTTGATAATGGAGTTCGTCCCTGCTGGACTACGTCTCTGTCTCCTTCTCTCAAATGGGTAAGATCTTTCATTAACTCAACAAAAGAATTTGGAGAAATACATAAGTATACCTCATTCTGAAATCAAGCTGCATAAATAATGCTTAGATCAAAAAATAGATAACACCATTGAATTCATGGCATAGAATTACCAAAAAATGACTGTCTCCATGCCTCAATACTACTCTGACACTCCCAGGGCCAAGAATAATTATGTCTTAGTTTTTGTGCCTTATGCAACTTGTAATAATGACTGTACTACCTCGAAAACCATGCTTGTAGATCGTACGGTCTGCACCTCCTTCCTGTAGCTAGGTGGTATGTACCAAGTGGTACCCGCGACATAGTCATTATGGGAAAATGTATTAAGGCTTAGGCTTAGGAGTAGGTTCCAGGGTCGATCCCCACAAACTCTTCTTTTGTTGTCTTTGTTATATTATTTGTAATATATAAATATCTTCCCTGCTAACTTTAGCGATGACTCTAAAAGGTTTTTGAAATGTTTCCATAGTTGGCGTGGTTTGCCAAATATGGCAGACCCGCCAAATTTTTGTTTTCAAAATTCGTTCATGGGTTGTTCTTGGGTGTTTCGAGCCTGTCATGTGGTAGCCCTTGATTGGGCTATGTGGAGGCATTTCATTGGGCCACATTTCTCCCTGCTAATTTAGCATGCCATGTTAGCCTTACAGACTGTACGCATTTCCACATGGCATCATCTGACTAATCCATAGATCGGTCCGAAAATGCAATAATTGGGTGACATGTGGTAGCCTCTGGTGTTTCTGTGTCATCATGTTGCCGTCAACATGCCACATGTCACTTCCCTTCTCCTTCCACGTGCATTGTATGGATGATGATATCATTCGTATAGATGTTGACATCAACAATACAAATGTTGACTTCGCTAGGTTGACCAAAATTTGACCATGAATATCTTTCAATCCATAACTTTGTTTGATGTGTCATTTGCATCATTGGAATTCTTACGACGTGCTCTTTGCAATCATGCCATTTTTACTCAGTTTTGGGAACTTTGAATGTTTTCCCTTTCTCTATCTGTTGGAGCCATTATGAGCATTTTGAGTTGCCTCTGTGAGTTCTGAGTTTCTCTTAGCCTTCTCTGGATACCTTTTTGGATCACGCCTTCCCACTGAAAGATTTTTGGACCACCAAAAGCTTTCATCAATCAATAGGTAAGTGAGGGGATTTCTCCCTCACTCTTTATTTATCGATCTGACATGCCTTGTTGGACTGTGTACCCTTTAGACATACTAAAATATAAGTAATTTCATTCCTTTGTGAAGTCCTTATTCTTCGATCTAGGATGACATCATCCTCCATATTCTCCTTGACTTCTTGGATGAAAAACCGAATCCTCTAAATGGACTTGCAAGATGCATCTCTTTCCCTAACATCTTTCCCTAACATATTTCCCATACAACAATTCTAAGGGGATCTTAGGTAAATACCCAAGACAAGTCTCAACCGGTGAATACTGAGTGAAAGAATGCATGACTTGATTATACATAGGATGGAAATACAGTAAATAATCATCCCATGACTTAGGATGTTGGTTGATATATCCTTGAAGAAAATGGACCACAATATTATTTACCACCTATTTCTGTCTATCGGCCTGTGGATGGAAATCAATGTTCCTCCCCATCATGATATCCATGAGATGCCACAAATTTTACCAATATTCTCCCAACAATCAAGACTCTCCACCAGAGATAATGAACGTGGACAACATGAAATGGACCCTTACATACTGGGATAACAAAAGAGCAACCTGATTGTCACACAACCTATCCACTGCTACACCTAAGAAGACATGACTTATACTAGAAATGGGTAATCCCATTAAAAAATCCACTAAAAGTACAAAAGTACAACGCACATTCCTTTACAATAGTGGTTACAAATACTTTCCTTCGAGGAAAATTCCATCCCTATAAATCCATTACAATTCTCGAATTCCCAAGTACAAATGAAGTAAAAGATTCTTCATTTATATGCACTTCCCTATAGTAAGGAAACCGAGGTTTACTCAAATGGTCGAGTAAGTTGTCCTGTAAACAAAAATTCTTCACCTGCAAACCCTGGAGGATCCCACATATATCTTTGAAGATTCCATCAATAGTATACCATCCGTAATTATTGATATGATCCAAGGAAACATTCTTCAAAATAATATATGTAACATTAGGAGATCTAAAAATCATGTTCGTCCTTATGACATTGGTACTAGAACTGGTCTCAAACTTTCATGGTTTCTTAAGGTTAGGTAAGGCGAGCATTAGCATAGTGTCGATGTTTAAAGTGTCAAAGGTCTTTTGTTGGTTTCCTTCCCACTAAAATAATTGTCTCATTTGAAGAAATTCACTCTTATGTAAAGGATCAAGAGTATTAATGACATCATACTTATTTTGGCATTCTCCTTTTACAATCATGAGTACAAGATTCTTGTTAGTGTTTATAACTCTTTTTACTTGTCCTGAACTAACAAGTCTTGATTTGTCCTTTATGTTGTGAGATTTAATGATGTATTCCACTCCATATTTAATAAGATGATATTTTTTTCCTTTCGAAAGAAAATATCCTTTCTATCATACAGATAGGGAGTCCCTAATACAATACCACAGACATCCAAGGGAACCACATCTAGATCCACGTCATCTATCATCTTAGAATCAATACCAAACCTCAACCTACACTACTTAGTGACATTTAACTTTTCTTTATCAGATACCCAACTGAGAGGGTAAGGTTTATGGTGAGGTCTTGTGGTTAATTCCAAATTTTTAACAAGTGTCTCTGATATTAAATTGACTTGGGAACCCAAATCAAATAATGCGTATATCTTCATATGTTTCAATAAAAATCTTATGTGGAATAGTGCGCTTCTCCTTTTATCATCATCATGTGATTCATTTAAATAAATTGAACATGCATAAAAGAAATCTTTACCTTGCATTCCCATTGTTGCGATAATCTCTTCATTACTTGAATCAAAACCAAGATCATGTTGCATTGTAGCAATGGTTTTTGGCTTCCCCTTGCATCCATACTACTTTGGTCTTAACTCTTGATGTAGTTTCCAACAATATTCGTTATCATGACTAGTTTTCTCACAATGGCTGCAAGAGGGTTTTCCTTCTTCCTTGTTTGTTGTAGTTGTCCTCTTGTCCTTCCCATTTACTTTTCTTTTGAAATGGTTTTTAGAGTGCTTGAATGGATTTTCCTCCTGTCCATTCTTACCCCTTCTTTCAAGGTGAGTGGCTTGCACACAAACTTTGTCAAGACTAGTGGGGTTAAACAATAGTAAAGTATGACGAATATAACTGTGAAGTGCGCCAACATACTTCATTAATATTTCATAGGAATCTAAAGGAATGTTTAGTGCAAGTGATATCTTCCTAAATTCCTCTGTGAAAGTTTGGATTGTTTGACCTTTACTTTTGTTTAAAGTTTTCGATTCCATCATTTCTTTATGTAAATACCCTAATGGATAAAATTTATTTCATATTGCTGATTTAAATTTCTACCATGAGGAAAGAATATTACCACACTTACTTATTTCTTGAATATTGCTCTCCCACCATACAAGAGCGGTTCTTTCCAACCGAAGAGAAGCCAATTATATTTTGATTTCCTCTTCATCAATATGTTGGACACGACAATACACCTCAACTTGTCAGATCCAATTATCTAGTTTTTCAGGATTAACATCTCCATTAAACATAGGTAAATAGAAATTTACATCAATCTTTAGTAACAAATTCTTAAAAGAGGATTTATGGCTAGAATGATGAGAATGATGAGAATGCTCAGAATAAGAAGAAATAGAACTTGAAGGTGAAGACAAAGGCTCGGGACAGTATCCTCCACCCCCTTCGTTTACTGAATCATCAACATCTACATGTGCTCCCTTTTTCTTCCCTTTCTTTTGTTGATGATTGCAACTATGTGAGACATTATCTAGGACAAAAACGTGAGAGAGAGCCCCTGAGAGGGTTGTGTGTCTACTATCTGAGATAGAGATGGAACGTAGAGATGGCCTCCTCCTTACAAGAGATTTGAGAATAAATCTATAACATTCTCCTGTGTAATGCAGTAAGAAATGAGATATGAAGAGTTGGATGTGCCTATGGTTGAGCACAAGGTGAATGTGTGAAATCCCAAAGTGTTGTCTTCATCATCATGAGAATAGTAATGAAGATGATGTATTAGCCTCCCTTGAGAAGATATTTGATGAGAAAATCCAGATGAATCTCTTGTCTAATGCAGTGGGAAAGAAAATTTGTTGAGTGGATGTGCCTATGGATGAGCACAGGTGAACGTGATCCTAATGGTTGAGCACTAATGAAGAAGTGGTTCTTCTATGTAATGCAATGATCTAGAGATATGGACATCCCTATGGATGTGCCCCAAGTGGATGAGCACTAGTGGGTGTATAATATCCCTTGCTATACTGTTCAAGAGTCAAACCTGTCTGTAACCCTAATGGTAATGCAAAGGGTGCAGGTCGGCCCCACCTTAATGTGATTAATAATTATTGTAAAAGATAATTAATCTGGTTAATATTAATTATATTGTGAGCTAGTGAGGTCATCCATGTTATGCCAATAGACACTTTTGTTGACAGGTTCAGTCTAGTATAAGTAAAGGTAAATTCCCCATTGAGGAAACACATCTTTTGTATGAGTTTGGAAATTTCAGCAAGCACATCTACCTGGGAAAAGTGTGCACCTCTCTTGGGCACTAGTATTCTCAGGTTTGTCAGAACCTGTTTATGTGCTAGGTTTTGTTGGTGGTGAAGGTATTTCTATTAAATAATATAGCAAAGGATTGGTTGAGTTTTCTTCCCTTGTTGAGAAGGGTTTCCCAGGATACTTCTTGTGTACTTGTTCATGGTGTTTCTTGTTGTGATCTTGGTTGCTACAACATAATTGATTATGGCTTAAGTAAAATTCTAAAATAGAATTAAATTCATGCTTAAGCCTAGCTTATTGAAAAATAAGCATGGTCTCAGAGCATAGGTCTTGAAGAACCCATTGCAAAAGAAATTTTCAACCATCTTCTTTCTCCTACAAAGTTGTACGTCCCTCCTAGGGTTTCCAAATTTTTTATATGACCTATCTTTATAAGAGATTTAGACACTTGGAACTTGGACGTTGGGAAGAAAAATACCATAGGAGTGTACAACCTCCTTTAGTGTACCTCTAGTAAGCATAAAATTGAAATTCTGATCATTTTGAAATTTTGGTCGTAGGGTTTCTAGGGTTTTGCTAATTTCTGCAGAAATTTCAGTATTAGGGTTTATGCAACCTATTGAAGGAGCTCTTCAGTTCACGAATGTTCTCCTATATTTAAAAGGATTATTTTTGGCAGTCATAAGTCCAAAAAAACCTAAAAGTGTTATCCTATCCTAGCCATTAGGTTTTCTATCCCAGTTGGCAAAGGGTTGTGAAGAATCAAAAAATTATGATGAAAAGAACTATGATGGAAGATAAGCTTGATGAATCAAGCAACTTCAAGTTCCTGGAAGGAAAGACTTCAGAGGAAGACTTATTATGGTGATACAAAAAGGTGTCATTGTGACCATGTCCTTCATGAATATGTCAAAGGGCAGAGGTCAACTAGGTGCCATTGGAGATAATATATCAACACCCTCAAGTATGCACTTGTATATATATTGTTTGTATCGTTGTGATGAGGGAAATTGTAGGAGGAAGGAACCTTTTGTTGAATTCATGGATCCAGAGGAATATCAGTGCATTCAAAGGAACAACACATAGGAAGTGAAGACTCCAGGTTTGATTGTTGTAATTGGCATTCCTCTAAACCTATATTTCTAAAGTTTTCTACATACAAGTAGGTGTTGTACCTGTGACAACAATCCTTAAATTATTTTGATTCTATAGATGTACTCATTATTCTCCTTTAGGAGATATTCTTGTTTTGGTTCCTCTTGTTCTCTTCTTCCAGACATGTTAAAAACAAAGGAAGATGTTTTTCCTTCAGAGGGAGTCACTTGATTCAGAGGGATTCAAAAATATTTGAGAAAGAGGAAGAATAGAACCATAATTGAGGAAACCAATGCAATAATGCATGATCATAATATCTGTATGATTATATGGAAAGAAGCATGCATAACAAAGTATATGTTTAGAACAAGAGCCTTCACTAGACTTTGAAAAAAATAACTCCTGAAGAAACCTTCACTAGAGTGAACCCTGATATTGAACATTTCGGGATATTTGGGTGCCCAAAGTATTTTCATGTACCCAAAGAAAAGAATTCCAAGATAAACACTTCTGGAAGAAAATGTACGTTTATGGGATAATAGTGAATCTTCAAAGACATTCCATATCGACATCCATGGTCATAGATAGATTGAGACAAGTAGATATGTTGTCCTTAAACAAGAGATAGCCTTTAAAATATCTAGAGAATATCATATGGAGATTGACAATGAGATAATACCTTCTCCCCCTTCAACAGTTTAGAGGGAGACATACATTATTCCAACTGGTCAAGTTTTTCTAGTTGATATGTTCAAATATATTGCAGTAGGGCATAAAAGGAATACCTATGCTCACTTTGCAAGAGGGAGAGAAAAATACAAGCCTCTCAAGGAACATCCCGAGAAAGAAAAAGAGAATTTCAAGCTATACTTCATTCATGAGCCACTTCATTGATTCTGAGCCTCCTTGTCTTGGAGAAACAACATGAGAATAGGTAGGGAAAGATTCCATAACATAAGAATACCACTATATCTTAAAGAATTATGTATAATATATTATTCAGAGACCAGAAGAGAAGTCTGTTGTAACTTCCAAGTGGATCTATAAGAGAAAGCATGCAACCAATGGAAGTGTCAATAAATACAAAGCCAAAGGATTCTCACAAACATAGGGAGTTGTCTATGATGAGAGAATTGATCTAGTAATCATGATACACTTCCATCCATACTACCATCCACGAGTTGGAAACTATATCATATGAATGGATTCCTCATGAGTTTGGGTTTCAACAAGAGTGTTGTTGATCCAAACCTATGTTATTACAAGTGTTGGTGACGAGAGCCTGATTTTGATGAAATTATTAAGAAAGAATTGTTGTTGAAAATAGGTAAGACTTGACTTTTGATTTCAATATGAAGGATGTAATTATGATGGTATACTTCCTAGAAGTATGATAGAGAACCAATGAGATTTTCCCGAGTCATGGAAAATATACAATAGGAATATTAAAGATGCTTTGTATGACAGAATACAAAAATATCGTGATATGTTTGAAGAAAATGAATGATGATGACGATATTGATCCACAAATGATTGAATCAATGATGTATCTGGTTAACACCAGACCTGATTCATGTTATGTAGTGAATATGCTTAGCCAATCCATGAGCCAACTGAGAAAGACTCACTAGAGAACAGTAAAGAATGTATTGAGATATACATGAGGCATAGTTTGATATGGTCTGAGATATGCCTCAAATTATGAAATTGATTTTGCAGGGATATGCCTATACAGATTGAGCAGAGAAGATAGTGGACCAGAAGGGCACATCCATTTTTTGTCTTACCGTGAAGTTTGTCATGGTTTCCTAATGCAATAGGAAACAAAACTTTGTGGCCTTGAGTACCACAGAAGCAGAGTATATAACATCGAGTGTATGAAGAAATGTGGCTTCACAAGCTTCTGACAGATTTACCTACTCATGAGACAGATTCTATGATGATAATAAGAGCCGTGTGTAAATCTCCTTGAGAACCCAGTGTTTCCTGATGGATCAAAACACGTTGAGATGAAATATCATTATATCAGAGATATGATGCAAAGGAAAAATAGTACAGATGTAGTACCTTCCTACACATGAGAAGATTGCAGACATCTTCACCAAATTAACTTGATTAAGAATACATCCCTAGTTGAGAGGGAGTGTTGATGACTACATCCAAGACAGAGTTCGAAGTACATCTATGTGAGACTTGGAATAATTAAGAATGTCTCCCTAGCTAAGAGGGAGTGTTGATGATTTCATCTATGTGAGACATTCTTCACGACACAAACCTTAGAGAGAGCCCCTGAGAGGGGTGTGTGGTTCCTATCTGAGACAGAGATGGAACATAGATATGAACTCCTCCTTACAAGAGAGTTGAGAATAAATCTATATGATTCTCCTGTGTAACTCAATCAGAAAGGATATCTACAGAGTTGGACGTGCTTGTGGCTGAGCACAAGGTGAACATGTGAAATACCAAAGTGTTGGGTGCATCGTCATGAGAAAAGAAATGAATATGATGTATTAGCCCCCTCTGAGAAGAGAATTGATGAGAAACTCTAGATGACTCTCTAGTGTAATGCAGTGGGAAAGAAGATCTGTTGAGTGGACATGCCTATGGATGAGCACAAGTGAACGTGATCCTAGTGGTTGAGCACTAGTGAAGAAGTGGTTCTTCTATGTAATGCATTGAGCCAGAGATATGGACATCCCTATGGATGTTCCCCTAGTGGATGAGCACTAGTGGGTGTATAATATCCCTTGCTATATTGTTCAAGAGTAAGACCTGCCTGTAACCCTAATTGTAATGTAAAGGGTACAAGTTGGCCCCACCTTAATGTGATTAATAATTAATGTAAAAGATAATTAATCTGGTTAATATTAATTATATTGTGAGATAGTGAGGCCAAAATTTTTGTGCCAATAGAAACTTATGTTGACAGGTTCAGTCTAGTATAAGTAAAGTTAAATTACCCATTGAGGAAACACATCTTTTGTAGGAGTTTGGAAATTTCAGCAAGTACATCTACTTGGGAAAAGTGGGCACCTCTCTTTTGCACTAGTCTTCTAGGGTTTTTGAGCACCCTTTTGTGTTCTAGGTTTTCTTGGTGGTGAAGGACTTTATCTTGAAGAATATAACAAAGGATTGGTTGGGTTTTTTGGGATTTGGTGGAAACAAATTCCTCCAAGGATGGATTTGGATCCTATTATTCTGCTTTGGTTGCAACTAAAATAGACCAAGTTATAATATGGATAGGAGTCCATTTAATAATTAGTTTCTTGTGTAAATGTATATAAATTCATGTAATATCATAGAGGAAGATACATTAGAGTGAGAGGAATGAGAGAACTTTCAAGTTTGTTGTAATATCCATGATCTAAATAATAATACAACTGATGCCTATGATTGTTGGACATAGCCCAATGTCTGGGTGAACCACGTGAAATCCCTATGTTTCTTATCTCTGTGATTGTTAATTATCATATGTGAATTGTGTTTTCCTCATTTGCAATTCTAACAATTGGTATCAGAGTTGTGTTGGAGATCCATGAGAACTAGATCCATGGTGCAAGATTATGAAATGAATTGAGTAGAAATTCATCGGTGCTCCCTAGGCAATGTTAGAGGTGTGTCAACACACTCACACTTATGAAATTGAAATTTTCGTGAAGACCGAGCACTAGGTTCATGTGTCACAAAGCATCGACGCTCCCTCATCTACACTCAAGGAGCGCTAGCACTCCCCCATCCACACTCAGGGAGAATTTATCTTCAAACTAGCGCCCCCCACCCATTGACAAGGAGCGTCGATCTCCCAACATGGATGATTTTAGGGGCTAAATTTCACTCATGGGCTAATTTTCCATGGTTTTTCAAAAAATGAAATTCGCTATTTTAAAAATGATTCGTCCAAATTCTACAGGATAAAATTATTTTACCTTAAAAATCGCCAAAAGTTTATAAAAACTATATAAAATCCTTAGAAATTTGAATATTTTTACAAAAATATCGTCAATCATTTATAGTTGGCATATGAAGGATTAGTAAGATTGGCCAAGGTTTCTACATTTTAAATAAATTTCCATCCTCAAAATCATCCATGTCTCCCAAGGCAATATTTGTATGGTTTTGTGAAAAACGTAAGGTATGAAGAATTTTGCACAAGTCACGAGAATTTCCTTTTTTAAAAGAAACGTGAAGAATTCAAGAAGCCAAGTCATGTGGAGGTTTCTTTAAAAGATTTACTATATTTTGAATATAGTATTTAAAAGGTATAAAGTGAATTAAAAAGGTTAATTTTGTTTTTAAATAAAAGGTCAGGTTGCTAAAAGGATTTTTTAATTAAAACTTTTATTAATATTTTGGGTTAGTACTATTATTCCTCCACATTTAAAATGGTTTTATAAGAAGTGGGTATTAGGATATTTTGTGCTAATGGATAAGATGTAGAGTTCGAAGTTTGAAGTTGAAAATCTTAGTGGTAAAAGCAACTTTGAGCTCTGGAAGCTCAAAATGAGGGATTTACTGGTGCAACAAGGGTTGCAAAAAACATTGTCAGGCAAGTCAAAGAAACCAACAGCCATGACGAATGAGGAATGGGAAGATCTGGATGCAAAATATCTTAGTACCATTCGTTTATGTTTGGCGGATGATGTTTTGTTTAATATCGTAGGAGAGGATACAACAATAGGCTTATGGAGCAAGTTGGCAAGTCAATATATGACGAAATCCTTGACGAGCAGGATCTACTTGAAGAGACAGTTGTATATTTTGCAGATGAAAGAAGGTACAAAAGTTGTTGACCATTTAAATACCTTTAATACCCTTATAGTTCAATTTACTAGTATGGAAGTTAAATTCAAAGATGAAGATAATGTTATTACACTATTGTGTTTGTTGCCTAAGTCTTGGGATAATCTAGTCACCTCTATTAGCTTTAGCTCAATAGATTTTTTAGATTATGACTCTATTGTGGGAGCTTTGTTGGTTGAGGAGATGAGGAGAAAATTCAGTCAAGATACCTCAACTTCAGAGGGGATGTTGGTCAAATGTTGAACTAAAGAGCATAATGAGAGAATTTTTTCTTGATATAAGTCAAGACACAAAAAGGGTAAAGAAAAATGTTGGTACTGTGGAAAAAGAAGACATCTCAAGAAATATTGTTGGAAGATAAAGGAATCTGAGGAAAACTCTACGAAGGAAGCAAATTTGGCTGTAACAAATTCAGGTATGACTGATCAAGTTTTAGCTGTTTCTAGTAATTTACAATATCAAGAAGAATGGCATTTAGATTCAGGTGCCTCCCACCACATGTGCTCACATAGAAATTGGTTCATTTCTTACCAATCTGTTGATGAGGGTGTAGTGTTTATGGGAAATGGTATTCCTTGTAAAACTACTGGGGTTGGCAGTATTAGAATCAGAATGTTTTATGGTATTGTTAGGGAATTAACGGATGTTATATATGTACCCGATCTTAAATCAAACTTGATTTCATTGGGAGTGTTGGATTCTTGTGGATATAAGTATATAGGTCAAGGTGGTGCACTCACATTGTCGAAATGTAGTTTAGTAGTGATGAAGGCAACAAAGGTTGATAACCTTTATAATATGGAAGGGAGTAATGAAGTGGCATATGATGTGACAGATGTATCATCTTTTTTATGGAAGAAGCATCAAGATCATAAGAGAAAGAAATAATTATAGGTACTAGTAAACGATAAACCATTTCCAGACTTAAAATCTTTGTTTCTAAATTCCTTCTTGTTTATATCTCTTCACGTTATGATGGTGGTATAAAGGTATGTTATGTGTGGGATACTACTTCTAACAAGGTAATCATTTATAGAGATATAGTATGTATGGAAAAACCAAAAGGGTTGATTCAAGATAGGAATGGTCAATTTGTTTGCATGCTAGATAATCCATTATATGGCCTACTGGTACCCAAGAAAATATACAAGAGGTTTGAATTCTTCATAGTGAGTCAAAATTTTCAAAGGGTAGGATTGACTATATAGTTTATAGTACATTCAGAATCTTGATGTTATTTGTTTATGATATGCTGAATGAAAGCCGAAGCGTGGATCAAATCATTAAGAAAATGACTTAGGTGGATAGGACAATTTAGATGAGAGATCAAGAAGTAGCAAAAAAAATTATGGGCATGGAAGTAGACATAGATGGTAATGGTAAGACGTGGTTGGAGTTTAGTATGAACATTTTAAAACCAATTTTTATCCCTCTTGATTTCCATTATAAGTTTTCTTCAAGCATAGGTCATGTCTATGAATAAGAAAAGGTTATGTCTCATGCAAGTTTGGTAGGAGGTTTGTTGTATGTGATGAAATGGTTAAGACGAGATGTTTCACATGCTAATGATGCAGTTAGATACATGACAGATTCAGGTGTTGCAGTGAAATGGGTGCTTTAGCGTTTGAGAAGCACAAATGTCACCTATAATGGTTACACTGAGATGGTCTACGATAATTGTAATGTATATTTTACAGGTGTCTTGGATAGAAGGAGATCTATCACTAAATATGTCTTACAACATAGTTGTGGAAGACATGTTGGAGGTGGAGTGACCCCTTAGGAAATCCAAAATCATGCAAGTAACACATGCAAGATCATGAAACTTGTTTTATTAGAGAAGTTGTAGTGGTTCTTGTCTTCTCTTGGCTTGTAGAAAAGGTGACGAACAAAAGAAAAGAAAAAGGTATCGGTTTAATTGTTGTCAAGGTGGAGATTGTTGGGAATTGGTGACAACGAATTCCTCCAAGGATGGATTTGAATCCTATTATTGTTTGTTGGTTGCAACTAAAATAGAACAAGTTAGAATATGGATGGGAGTGTATTTAAGAATCATTTTATTGTGTAAATTTATATAAATTCATGTAAGCCCGTAGAGGAAGATACTACAAAGTGAGACGAATGAGAGAACTTGCAAGTTTTCTATAATATCCATGATTTGAATAATAAGACAATCGATGCATATTCTTGGTGGACATATCCCAACGTTTGGGTGAAATACATGAAATCCCCATGTTTCTTATCTGTGTGATTCCTAATTATCATATGTGAATTGTGTTTTCTACATTTGCAATTCTAACAGGGTTTTATTCCCTTGTTTAGAAGGGTTTCCCAGGATACCTCTTGTGTACTTGTGAATGGTGTTTCTGTTTGTGATCTTGGTTGCTACAACATAATTGGTTATGATTTAAGTAAAATGATAAAATGGAATGAACTTCATGCTTAATCCTAGGTTATTGAAAAATCAACATCTTCTTCATCCTCTTCTTGTAATCTCCATACATTCATTCGACCATTTCTGACATGTGATAAAATACCATGTGAAAGTTTTTCTCTTGTTCATCACACTTGTCCTCTTCTGCCATTTTCTTCCTTCATGATGCACGACCAACTTTGGCATTGAAATTATTAATAGTTCCTCCACCTTGATTATGCTTGGCCCTAGTAAGCATTCACACTCAACAATTCAAGTCAAAGATGACTTCTCTGATACCAACATGATCCAAGATCTTTTCATTGTGACTCATAAAGAATTGCATTAAATGAGCATAAATTAAAGTGAACCATTAAAGAAGGGAAAAAAAAAATGAAGATATATAAGCATTAGATCTAAACAAAAAAACTTGATAACGCAACTCATCCCTGGTGGACTACATCTCTGGGTCCTGCTATCAAATGGGTAGGCTCTTTCATTAACTCAACAAAAGGATTTGGCAAAATACATAAGTATACCTCATTATGAAATCAAGTTGCAGAAATAATGCTCAGACCAGAAAACAAACAACATCAATGAATTTGTGGCTTTGAATTACCCAAAAATGATAATCTCCATGCCTCAATCCGACTCATACACTCCCAGGCCCAAGATTAATTATGTCTCGGTTTACATGCCCTTTGCAACCTGCAATAAGATTGTACCACCTTGAAAAACATGCTTGTAGGTCGTAAGGTCTACGCCTCGTTCTTGTAGCTAGGTGGAATACACATTTCAATATTAAATATGGGTGGTATGTACCAAGTGGTACCTATGGAATAATTTTTATGGGAGGACGTATTAAGTCTTAGGCTTAGATGGAGGTTCTAAGATCTATCCCCACAAACTCCATTTTTGGTGTGTTTGTTATTTTGTTTGTAATATATACATATATTCCCCGCTAAATTTAGCAGTGTGGCTACAAGGTATTTCAATTGTTTCCATAGTTGGCATGGTCTGCCATATTTGGCGGACCCACCAACTTTTTGTTTTCAAAATTTGTTCAGGGGTTGTCCTTGGGCATTTCTCGTATGCCATGTGGTATTCCTTGATTGGTCCACGTGGTGGCTTCTCATTGGGCCATGTTGCCCCCTTCCAAGTCAGCATGCCATGTTAGCATGCCACATCATCCATACATACTATATGGACTGCCACATGGCATGATCCAACTGATGCACGGATCGGGTCCAAAAATCCAATAATTGGGTGACACGTGGAAGCCTCTAGTGTTGCTACATCACCATGATGACATAAACATGCCATGTGTCACTTCCCTACTCTTTCCACCTATGTTGTACAGATGATGACATCATCCATACAGATGCTGACATCAAGAGTACAGATGTTGACTCATCCCCTGGTGACTGGGCTAGGTTGACCAAACTTTAACTACAAATATATTTCAATCCATAACTCTGTTTGATGAGTCGTTTTCACCATTGGAAATATTGCAACGTGATCTTCGCGATATTTCTATTTTCACTGAGTTTTTGAAACTTTGAGTTTTTTCCCTTTCTCTGTTTGTTGGAGCCATTTCGAGCATTCTAAGTTGCCTTTGTGAGTTCTGAGTTGTTCTTAGCCTTACCTAGATCCATTTTTGGATTTGTCTGCCTCTTTCATACATATTTGGTGGTAGCTAGAACGAAGATCAAGTTTAGTAAAGTATTGAATGGGACTAAATTCATCGAATATATCATCCACTAAAGGAATGGAAAACTTGTCTTTGATGGTGAGTTTGTTGAGGGCAAGAAAGTATGGACACATGTGCCACGTGCCTTATTTCTTGCGGAACATGATCACAGGAGAAGAATAAGATTTTATTCTAGGGTGGATGGCATGTGTGTTGAGAAATTATTGAATTTTTTTTAAATTCCTTTCTTCTGGGAAACATGATGACGATAAGGGTGAAAATAGGGAGGAATATTGCATGGAACTAGTGGAATGGAATGATCATGAACATTGCGGGAAGGGGGAAGTCCATGGGTAGTGAACAAAAAAATTATGGTGTTTGGAGAGGATATATTGGAGGTAAGGATGCATAGAGGGTGTCTCAACTACTTCAATGGCATGGAGTTTAGAAATAATGCTCAAATGACCTTTTTTGAGGATATTTTCCATTCAATGGGAACTTATGATCTCATGGAAGCCTCTTGTGATGCCTTGGAACTTATGTTGTTTTCATTCCCATTATGAGAGTTTGTAACCATTCCACACCTATAATAATGTCACAACCACCCATGTATATAGAAAAAATATGAGATTTCATGATGTACTGACCAATTTAGAGAAACATTTTTTTAGGATGCCCCCACATTTCATGGAACCACCATTGGAAATCATGATTTGAAAATTGTTGATGACACAAATATATAAATTGTTTATTGATAAATGTGATGATGAATACAATTATGGGTGTTTCCACTATCAATTAGAATGATGAACTTCCTATTTTTAATGTAGCCAATTAGCTTGAGGTCTTGGGAAGTAGAGAAGCTAGTGAGGGAATTCAATGAAATGACTGGTTCAACTTTTGGTGGATTGGATGGAGGATTTACATCAGTTGGCTTAGGTAGATTTAAAAAAAGAGGCCCCTCTACATATTCGCTAGAAACATCCTCATAGATGGCCATAAATAGATTTTTTTCCTTACACATGTTCCCTAGAAAATATATTTAATCACAATTATAGAAAATACCCTTGAGTGTGCACTTATCCATTTTCACCCAAGTTAATTTATGGATATTGAGAGGGGTGGGATGAGGGGAAGGATTGTGAGGGAGAGGGGGAAGAAGAAAAGAGGGTCTTTGATGTTGGGAAAAAATAACTTGTTGTTCTTCCTTGGCATGTCGAGTAGATTCCAACCATGTTTGTAGGTGAGTCACGAGGACCTGGGATTTGATTTCATCCTTGAGGCTATTGATAAATAATTCTCTGAAAAAGGTATGAGACACACCATATGTTCTGAAATATATTTTCTCAAAATTGACGATAATCTCTTCCATGGTACTAGACTATTTCAATTTGGACAAACAACCGTGGGAGTGTGTGTTGTTGTCAAAGTGTTCATAAATTTCATCCACAAACTATGTCCAAGCAATATATCTTGGTAATGATTTTCTACACCATTTCCACCATTTCTAATGTTCAGGATCTATATAGAGGACATCGTAAGGATTTTTTTCCAAATCATTAGTGATTCCATGTAAGGATAAGTAATGTTCCATTTGAGTGACCTAACTAGTGGGACCTGAGCCATCAAATTTGGTCACCTCCACTTCTAGAAGATGTAGATCCCAATGAAAGGGGTTGGACTAAAATAGATGGGAATTGGGGGAAATTGTACCTTTCGGGTTAGAAGTTTGTTCAAATGAGGTATGGACTCCAGGAAATGACAGTATTTCCAAGAACTTGGCAACAAAGGAGTCAACCTAAGAATAAATTTGTGATGCCAGTGGGATGGCAAGGTGGGAATTGATTTCCTTCTTCAATTATTCTTTCATGTAGTCCATTTTTTCATCTATGTGGGTATTGATGTAGTTTTTAAGTTCTTGGTTGCAGGTGCCGACCATTGTGAAGGGGAAACATAGGAAGAGGTGGGAAAGAAGGGTGTGTGAAAAGGGCAGGTAGGTCCATGGAAAAAAAGGATTACAAGTTATAGATTCCATGATGATCAATGTGATAAGGGGAATCAAATAAGATAGGTCTCAAATAAGTTTTTCGAGAAGAGGGTGTGGAGCACAAGAAAAAAAAATGTTGAAAAAATGATAGGCATCACTATGATCAGGATGGAATGAGGTTTCCAATGTGATAGGTCTCAAATAAGGGTGTGGGTGGGATCCATTCATTTTTTGTTATTTTTATTTTATTTTTACTCATGAGGAGTCATAGTATGATGTGAATAATACTGCAATGTTGAAATGAAAAAAATATTAACAGGAAAAAAATTGTTGTGATTTCACAACCAGGATGCAAGAGGAAAGGTTGCATCAAAATAGATCTTGTTTTTTCCTTGATTGTTTTGTCTCCATCCTAAGGGTTAGGGTTTTTCATGGTTCCTAGAGATAAGGGTTTTCTCTATGCTTTATATCTTTGATATATGTTTGGGGTTGAAGAATAATACTCAGCCTAATATCTAAGGGAACCAACTAAGGAGACTAGATGATACCCTTAGTTGTACTACCTGATTACCCAGGTACTAGAGAGTATCTTCTCGATTGTTGTTCTCGATGGAACTATAACAATAAGGTGGCTGATCAACTAATATTCAACAGGTATCAAGATACCTAGGCCATTCTCTATACAAGTGTTTTCTAATGTGCTACCACTCGAAGGGGTACCAAGAATGGTTACAAGAGTTTCCCATATTGTGAGCCTAAAAACCTCTTGTATTTTCTCCCTGTATGCTTCCTCTATCATGGATTTATGTGTTTAACAACAAATCATTGTAGTTTTGAAATGTCAAAACACGTTTCTACCATAAAAAATAGAAACCCACAATTCCTACCAGGAAAAATTCTTTGATACGACTTGTTAGGTACCAGATATATTATAGTAACAGAAAACCAGAAAACATAAATACTGCAGAGAATAACAGTGAAACAAAAAAAATATAAGGAATCACAACACAAAAATAATAGCTTTATTGATAGGAAATTGTTTTGACTTGCCTCTCTAAGGGAGAAACCTCCAGCAGAGCAATGCTCTATTACAACAATTCTCAATAACAAGACTTTTCATGCCTTCTACTCGTATTTATACTAATTCTATTTTCTAAATATCATTATAGAGGAAGATCCTTCTAGAAGTAAAAGATTATATTAGGTCATCTTACATTGACTTGTTCACATTTATTAAATAGACCTTATTAATCGATCTCGGCCTTTATTACATGGAAATATATTATTCTAACTACATGAGGGGTTAGGGAGGTTATGTCCCTAAAACACTAGTTGGAGGGGAACTCCAAAATGGATAATGACATGGTTGAAGAAGAAGCGGGTGGTAGTTTCTTCCATATTATTGAATGTTGGCATGGGTTCCTCTTATTTAGTGAATTAATTAATGGTGACTATGATATATTTGTTCCTGTTTCTATATGGGAGATTTCAAGTCATGAAATCAATACCTCATTTGTAAAAGATCCCTATCATAATGACTGGATGGAGGGGAGAGGGTGGTGCTTTGGCTTTGTGTGCATACAATTGACATTTGTCACAATGTTTGGTAGCATGGATGCAATCGTAAAATAAGGTGGTCCAAAAGTAACCATCCTGAATAACTTCCTGTGTTGTGCAGATACCAGAGAGATGACCCTCACATACACCAGTATTAAATTCATTTAGGAATTTTTTTCCCTCTTTGATGGTGAGGCAACAATGAAGAATAGTGTATTACCCCCTACGATAGAATATGTCTCCTATGAGGAGGTAGATGGAAGCTTGATAATGGATTTGGATATGATCATCTCGTGAGAGATGGGAGACAAATATTTGCGTATGAATATATACATGAATGTCTCCATACCATGATTTGTCAGATAAAATCAATAATACATGTTTACCTAGGAAGTTATAGTTCACGGGGGTGTCAATGGAGTTTGATGGGAGGTCTACAATCAATTATGAAATGACAAGGGATTTCCTTCTCTTGGGAGTTGTGAACTCTAGATCATATTCTTGTTGGATAATGATCTAGCCAATGATTTTTCCATTGATCTGGCTCCAAATGAGCAGGTATTGCATTGGATTAGAACCTACCACGACCTTGGTAGTTTGAAGCAAGTTATAGTGGTGCAGGTTTTGAACTACAAGGATGATAGCTAGGGATAAATTCTCTTCGTGATTGTACTTCATAGGTTTCCCGGAGAGGTTTTTCCTTATGTATTAAATGACATGTTTATGTTGGTAAGTTTCTACTTGAACTAGCACTCCT
Organism: Picea glauca; assembly: GCA_000966675.3. Taxonomy (NCBI): domain Eukaryota; kingdom Viridiplantae; phylum Streptophyta; class Pinopsida; order Pinales; family Pinaceae; genus Picea; species Picea glauca. Next base: position 61,590 of record JZKD02S1599022.1, read on the forward strand.
ACAACGAATATCTCTAAGGTAGAAAAATATAGGTTGTAATCCATATCAATGTTTGCAGGACTGTTTAGGGTTTCTTTACTCAGTGCTTATTTGAGAGAGTCAAAAGAAAATTTGGAATTTTGATACCATTGGAATGGGATTTCATTCTATAGTAAGAACAAGAAACCATTAGCGTGTATTTTTAAGTTGAGACCAAAGAGTTGTAGGAAATTATGCTTTCCTTAGAGGCTTTGTAGTTGGCACAAGATCTTTTGGGTCACATTGATTGCTTGGAATTTTAGGGTTTCCAAGGTGATTCCTTGTTGGGAAATGATGAAACCCAACAAGTTTCCAACTGTGATGCAAAAAAAATAATTGAGGGTGTTCAATTTAATGTTGTGCTTGTGGCATTGTTTAAAGACAACCTGTAAGTCCTCTAAGTGTTGTGATTTTTTCTTGGATAAAACAATGAGATTACCTAATTTAGAGAGGATGATAGAGGAGAGGTCATGAAAAGTGTATGTCATCCCTTACTGAAAAGTGGCACGCACATTTTTTAGCCCAAATGGCATGACATGTTAGGAGAAGGTGACCCATAGGGTAGTGAATGTAGTCTTGTAATGGTTTGCGCAATGGATTTGAATTTGATTATAGTAAGAGAATGCATCCATTAATGAAATGGATTCATGTTTGAAGTAGACATCAATTAATTGATATATGAAGGTTGTTAGGAACTTATCCTTGGTACAAGCTTGATTGAGGTATGGAAAATCGATGCACACCTGAATACTACCCTGTGTTTTGCTGACCAACAGAGGGTTCGAGACCCATAAGGTATATGCAATAGGGTATATAAACCCAACAATACATAATTTATCGTTCTTGAATTTGATATCCATGGACTTTGAAGGGTAAAAATCTCACTAATTTTGACGAACAAGGGAAACATAAGGGCATGTGTTGATGTGATGTTCAACAATGGTTGGATCTCATATAATAATTTCTATGTAAAACCATCCAAAAAAACCATGAAATTCCTGAAAGAGGGACTTGTAAGAAGTGATTTCCTCAAGAGAGTAGGCGATGTCGATGATGATTCCTTCAATTATGTGAGGTATGAGTGAGATATCAATTTTTAAGGTAGGGAATATGTTGGACATATTCCTTTCTTCAAAAGCATCAGGTGTGGGGATTGGGATTTTGAACCAATCCACATGTCCATGGGGGATAAAATGTTTAGTTTCAATTGTGTAGACATGAGTGTCTATATGGGTTTGAAATGTTTCTTTATCTCAGAAGAAATATTGGTGATGCATGGAATCCCAAGGAAAAATAGGTGTTTTCATGGTTTTTAATATATCCTCATCATATTATAAGATGAATGAAATAATGGGTCATCATAGGTTTGAGTAGGCAGATGGGATGTGATGGTGTTCGAGGTTTGCGTTGAATTGATGATGTCATTTTAATCTGTGGAAGGTGTAGAAGATGAAGTTGGGTAGTCATATTTTCCTACTATGATAAGTTGAGAAATAGTATGACAGGATCATGTATGGTGGGAGGAGGAAAAATATCATGAACATGACATACAAGTGAATTAGGTGGGTTTGGTGGGAAGTCTTTTTATATCTGTGAGATTGGTATGGATAATGGAGCTAAAGGTAAAATGTGTGGTCTCAATGGGTAATTTGGATGACGTCGTTGTGTAGGTAATTCTATAGTTGGATCAGGGGGGGGTTGAAGTGTTGTTTGAACATGTGGAAGAGATTTTATGTGTCAATTCTTAGAAGAAGTAATAAGAGGGAACATATATGTAAAATGGTTTGGTTGGTTAGACAATGCACAAGGGCATATCATTTGTTCATTTACTGATGTGGATATGTAATGGATGTCATTGATGTTAGGAGTGGTGGAGGTTTCTTGAGAGGGCTCAAGAAATGTTATATTCCACACAACTACTAGGTTTTTTTGAATCTGATGGAGTGATGAATAGTGATGAGTATAGTGTCCATACTATGAGAATATGGTGCATGAATTTGGTACAAAGACCTTTCTGTCGAGATGATGAAGGTGTCGTGGTTATGGGTGTTGATACTAGAATAGGATGTAATGGTTGTTATTTTTTGAGATGAATTATATTGCATAATTATACTAAGGTAGGGAAGAGATTGGTCGGGTGTCCAACTATTGCACAAAGTGCATATGGTGGTTAGATCCTAGGTTGGGAGAAAAGGGTGGACTCATTTTTCTTCTCCATGCCTCATTTGTTGGTATCGGTTCCCCCAATGTTGGTATCATTTCCCCCAACTGTGTGACCAATTGGAAGCGTTGGTGTTTCAACCATTGCTTGTGTATGAAAAAACTCTGGTTGAGGTGGAATGGATGGGATTGGTACCATAGATGGTAGGGTGAGTTAACAAACCGATATGAAGAGAACCATATTTGGTAAGGTAAGAGTAGTGACAACCTGATATGTTGAGACCCCTTGTGATGGTTAAAATAATAGTATTTGGGTTAGGGATTAAGGGACCATTTGCAAATAGGAATTTTCTTATCCATAAGTGGGGTGCCTTTGAGGGACGTGTCTTTTGGTGGATACTTTAAACTAATCCCTTTAGGAATTTTTTGTGGCATATATACTTCCATGAAAGACAAGGGCATGGACCCTTCAAGAGGAGCATCATCGGGGATATCCACACCATATAATGTGACCGCACAAAATTGAGAAATACTATTAGGGGGGAGAGTAAGAGGGTGTGCCCCTGGTAAGAACACATAACTGATGGATCTTGAAATTTTTTGGTCCCATGTTCAATGATAGGAGAGAGGTCAGAGCTAGCTCGTATGAGAGAGATGATTTTGTCTATGTGACCTAATTGATTAGGTTCATAGTGTGTTAATTGGTAAATGGTGATTACCTTCCCATTGTGAGGAAAGAGAATGTTGTGAAATATGAAAGAGGCAATGAAATTCATGGTGTACATATAGTTACATCTAAAGAGGATGTTGTCATCGAATTGGGCATCAATGACTTCAATGTTGATGAGAATCATTTTCCCCCCAGTTCAAATGGAGTGGGAAGGCAAGTTGGATAGATAGTATCGAGAAGAGACGAGGCATAAAGAGGCATAGGATCAAGAGGATCAATAAATAAGAGAGAATAAAGTGAAGAAGATGGGGGACATGAAGGAACAAGGTACTGTAAAATCCAAGAAAATAAGTCGAGCATGAGATGTATCCAACTCATAATGATTTTTTTTCTAGCCAAGCATGATAGGAGGCCAACTCATTATGAGCTGGCAATAAAATCTGAGAAAAAGGAGAACTAAATATGTAAAATAAAAGGGAATTTCATAAGTCTAAGAGAAACTTTAAGGAATTAGAGTCGATAGTTACGAAATTCTGAAGTGAGAGAAGCGATAGTAACAAAGAGAAAAGTAGAAGAAAATATTGATTCTTGTGATTATAGGATGTTTTGTGTACAAAATCCATGAATGTAAGAAGATGAGTGTATGTTGAAAATATATTGTACTGCAGAGAACAACCCAAATGCCTTAAATATAATAAAGAAGAAAACATTTTGTGGTCATAGCCTAGAAGTGGCTGAACCACGATAAATCTATGTCGAATTATGTTGTCAAATTGTTATTGATGTTTGTAATACATTAATTCATGTTCATATGATGTTAATTCCTTATTTTACTATGATGAATGATTATCTTTACATATAATGTTGAAAGATTCACTTGAAGTAACGTTAATTGTATGTTTAAATGTTAACTAATAAGAATATAGACTAATATGCATAAAGATTTACTTAAATAGGTTGAGTTAACTAGGATCTAGTACATGTAAGAGTCATGTATATATGAAAGAGTACGTCTCCCTTCATTCCCTTCGTGTTGTAGAATTTTAGTTCCAGGAGTCCCCATAAGGATACCTTGGGTGAGACTTCACCATCTTGCAGGTGATGTCGAAAGGGAAGGTATATGTAGGATTTTGTTGGACTAATTACCTTGAACCTTCATGTGAATATGTGCCAACAAATGGTTCTGTTGTCGAGACCTGGAATCTGAAAGTGAGGGAATGTTTTCGATACCGAAAAGGAAATAATTAATCGAATGGTTGGAACAAAAAGAACAAGAATTTGTGTAGAAGGAGAATAAAAACACTCTCTTAAAGAATACACAATGGTTGCAAAGGTATGTGTATACAAAATTTCATGAGTTATTTTTCGGTGAATTTCCTAATATTTTAGCAGAATGGGTGGAAATATTTGTGGAAAATACTGGTAGACATAGACCAATTGTGCCAAAGAAATGGATTCCTAAACCAGTGAAATGAGTGGACAGAATAGACAATAGGATGTCCCGTGCTGTGGAATTTTGGCTGGACAATATCTTTGGAGGCTACGTAAAAGAATTTTCCATAGACTATACTTAGGATTACAATACTGGTAGACATAGACCAATTGTGCCAAAGAACTGGATTCCTAAACCAGTGAAATGAGTGGACATAATAGACAATAGGATGTCCCGTGCTGTGGAATTTTGGCTGGACAATATCTTTGGAGGCTACGTAAAAGAATTTTCCATAGACTATACTTAGGATTACAATGTTGCATAAATAGACTTCTTTAAAGGTACACAAGGAGGATTCATAAGGTTGTTAGCTATCTGGATAAAAATGTTTCTATGTGACAAACAAGATATGACGATGGAGTCAGATAACTAAATATGTTTAGATAGACTGAGGGTTTGAGTTTTGATGACCAAGAGTTTATCTGAGTGTAGGAAAATGGACAAAGGAAAGGGAGACTAAGAATTCAAGAGAAAGAAGACAAGATATCAAAAGGAGAATATTAATTTGGGGTTCTTTGTAGTGGGAAAATTACAAGAATTTCATAACTACGATCGGGGAGAGAGAGAGCAGTGCAGTGAATACCTAGAAAATTGCACATATATCCATATCATAGAAGTACAACATATAAAGGGATAAGAGGAAGATATCTATTTCAGTCCAGTCATAGAAGAGCCAATAAGTCCTATCTAAGTTAAGTCCCGGTTTGAAGCAACAACATCTTGGATGTCACCTAAATTTGAGACAACATTTGAAGATCTTTGCAGAGGACTTGTACTTAGTAAAGGAATTTAGAGCAGCAATATCCAGAGAAGTGGTAACATTAGGGGTATTCAAACTCAACTAGTATCACTGGGAAGGGGTACTACAACTAAGAACATGGCATGGGTATATAATACACTAAGATTTCCAGAGTTCAAAGGAATTGGATATGAGGACCCATAACAACACACGTTCATATGTGAAACACTCTGGATTGCAAAGAATTTCCACGATGACGGTGCAAAGATTGCATCGTTGGAAACAAATTTTAGAGAATGCAAGCTAGTTTGGTACATGAAGCTCCAAAGTACTACACAACCCTGTCAAACAAGGAAATTATTAGAGATTACACAAGTTAAAAGAATTTAATAAACCAAATTAGAAATTTGAGTACATCACTAAGCTCAAGGAGATCAAGTAAGTATAGAATGAGTCAGTATGGGAGTTCGACCATAGGTTCAAAGATGTGATGGGAAGGTTAAAATTTCAAATACCCCATCAAAAACATAGAGACTAGTTCATTGCAGTTTTGTTACGTCACATCTGTAGTCCATTAATACAAAAACAGGTCACATCACAGTTCGATGCATTGGAAATTTATATGAAATTTAAAGCCTCTCTAGTCAGAGACAATAGTAGAATGACTCAGAAACAAAACCAACTAGTTGCATTAACTATTCTGTTGACAAAAATAAAATAAAAAAGAGAAAGATAACTGGGAACATGTATGGTGCACCAAATGCAAAAGGTCACCACAATGAAAAATGTCCATCATTTATGCAATACTTAACATTTAGAGCATGGAACCCACTACTAGGAGGAGGATATTGTGAGATATGAAAAAAGTGGGGACACAACCCCCATGAGTTTCAACTATTACATAAATATTAGCATACCCCAAGAAGATTATTATGTATCTTTTGAAAATTAGTGGGACATGAAGACAAATATTGTCATGCATTTGATCTAATGAGGGAGCGCATGATATACATGTACAAGATTCAGGAAGAGAATGTTGCGAAAGAAGGAGGAGGGAAGTATATACTCCAAGAGGATCTAATCAAGGAAACTGAGGAGGATTTGATAAAGGGCAAGGTCGAACAAACTTTAGACGAGGAGGAAGAGGCCCCATAGTATGTTATAAATGTAACCAATGAGGACACTTAGCACGAGAATGCCAAAATCCCTGCAAAACATGTACTTATTTCTATGCATTAGGAAATGTGATAGAAGAATTCACACAACTACTTGAAAAATGCTAGGTCAGAGGGAATCAAAACCAAAACCTAAATATTTAAAATATATCCACTAAAATATGGAATGAAGGACCCAAAATAGAGGTCGTTACATGTGGAGGAACTAAAACAGGGATGGATACAACCAACGCAAAGAAATCGATTAAACAATGGGTAAATAAATTAGAAGCACCTACAAGAGAATTTGACCCAAAGGAAGAGAAGCACACCTATAAAAAAACAAGGAAAGAACTTGTACGATAGGATTGGAAAACACCCATATTAGCTACACCACCTATGGGAGATGTGTATCCCACTGAGGACCAAGTCACAATGAAAGATGAGTGTATGTTGAAAATACATTGTAGAGAAGAGCACAACCCGAATGCCTTAAATATAATAAAGAAGAAAATATTTTTTGGTCATAGCCTAGAAGTGGTTGAACCATGATAACTCTATGTCAAATTATGTTGTCGAATCGTTATTGATGTTTGTAATACATTAATTCATGTGCATATGATGTTAATTCCTTATTTTACTATGATGAATGATTATCTTTACATATAATGTTGAAAGATTCACTTGAAGTAACGTTAATTGTATGTTTAAATGTTAATTGATAAGAATATAGACTGATATGCATAAAGATATACTGAAATAGGTTGAGTTAACTAGGATCTAGTGCATGAAAGAGTCATGTAGATATGAAAGAGTACATCTCCCTTCCTTCCCTTCGTGTTGTAGAATTTTGGTCCCAGAAGTCCCCATAAGGATACCTTGGGTGAGGCTTCACCTTCTCACAGGTGATGTCGAAAGGGACGACATATGTAGGATTTTGTTGGACTAATTACCTTGAACCCATGGTCTTGAACCTTCATGTGAATATGCACCAACAAATGGTTATGTTGTCGGGACCTGGAATCTGAAAGTGAGGGAATGTTTTTGATACCGAAAAGGAAATAAATAATCGAATGGTTGGAACAAAAAGAACAAGAATTTGTGTAGAAGGAGAATAAAAACACTCTCTTAAAGAATACACAATGGTTGCAAAGGTATGTGTATAAAAACTTGCATGAGTTATTTTTCGGTGAATTTCCTAATATTTTAGCAGAATGGGTGGAAATATTTGTGGAAAATACTGGTATACATAGACCAGCTGTGCCAAAGAACTGGAATCCTAAACTAGTGAGACGAGTGGACACAATAGACAATAGGATGTCCAGTGTCATGGAATTTTGGTTGGACAATATCTTTGGAGGATACGTAAAAGAATTTTCCATAGACTGTACTTAGGATTACAATGTTGCATAAATAGACTTCTTTAAAGGTCTACACGGAGGATTCATAAGTTCGTTAGCTATCTTGATAAAAATGTTTCTATGTGACAAACAAGTGATGATGATGGAGTCAGATAACTAAATAAGTTTAGACAGACTGAGGGATTGAGTTTTGATGACCAAGAGTTGATATGAGGGTAGGAAAATGGACAAAGAAAAGGGGGAGTAAGAATGAAAGAGAAAGAAGACAAGATATCGAAAGGAGAATATTAATTTGGGATTCTTTGTAGTGGGAAAATTACAAGAATTTTATAACTACGACCGGGGAGAGAGAGAGCAGTGCACTGAGTACCTAGAAAATTGCACATATATCCATATCATAGAAGTACAACATATAGAGGGGTAAGAGGAAGATATCTATTTCAGTCCAGTCATAGAAGAGCCAGTAAGTCCTATCTAAGTTAAGTCCTGGTTTGAAGCAACAACATCTTCGACGTAACCTAAATTTGAGACAACATTCAAAGATCTTTACAGAAGACTTGTAATTAGTAAAGGAAGTTAGAGCAGCAGTAGCCAGAGAAGTGGTAACATTAGGGGTATTCAAACTCAACTAGTATCATTGGGAAGGGGTACTACAACCAATAACATGGCATGGGTATATAATACACTAAGATTGCTAGAGTTCAAAGGAATTGGATATGAGGACCCATAACAACACACGTTCGTATGTGAAACAATCTGGATTGCAAAAAATTTCCACGATGATGGTGCAAAGATTGCGTCGTTGGAAAAAAAATTTAGAGAATGGGAGCTAGTTTGGTACATGAAGACAACCCTGTCAAACAAGGAAATTATTAGAGATTACGCAAGCACTGTTAAAAGAATTTAAGAAAACAAATTAGAAATTTGAGTACATCACTAAGCTCAAGGAGATCAAGCAAGTGTAGAATGAGTCAGTATGGGAGTTGGACCATAGGTTCAAAGATGTGATGGGAAGGTTAACATTTCAAATACCCGATCAAAAACATAGAGACTGGTTCATTGCAGTTTTGTTACCTCACATCTGTAGTCCATTAATACAAAAACAAGTTACGTCACAGTTCAACACATTGGAAATTTATATGAAATTTAAAGCCTCTCTAGTCAGAGACAATAGTAGAATGACTCAGAAACAAAACCAACTAGTTTCATTAACTATTCCATTGACAAAAATAAAATAAAAAAGAGAAAGATAAATGGGAACATGTATGGTGCACCAAATGCAGAACAAAAGGTCACCAATAAGAAAAATATCTATCCTTTGCGCAATAATTAACATCTAGAGCATGGAACCCGCTACTAAGAGGTGCATATTGTGAGATATGAAAGACGTGGGGACACAACCCCCATGAGTTTCAACTATTACATAAATATTAGCATACCCCAAGAAGATTATTATGTATCTTTTGAAAATTAGTGGGACATGAAGACAAATATTGTTTTGCATTAACTCTAATGAAAGAGCGCATGATAGACATGTACAATATTCAGGAGGAGAATGTTGCGACAGAAGGAGGGAAGTATAATACTCCAAGAGGATCTAATCAAGGAAATCGAGGAGGATTTGATAAAGGGCGAGGTCGAACAAACTTTAGGCGAGGAGGAAGAGGCCCCATAGTATGTTATAAATGTAACCAATGATGACACTTAGCGCGAGAATGCCAAAATCCCTGCAAAGCATGTACTTATTTTTGGGCATTAGGAAATGTGACAGAAGAATTCACACAACTACTTGAAAAATGGTAGGCTAGATGGCATCAGAACCAAAACCTAAATATTTAAAATATATCCACTAAAATATGGAATGAAGGACCCAAAATAGAGGTCATTACATGTGGAGGAACTAAAACAGGGATGGATACAGCCAACGCAAAAAAATCGATTAAACAATGGGTAAATAATTTAGAAGCACCTACATGATAATTTGACCCAAAGGAAGAGAAGCACACCTATAAAAAAGCAAGGAAAGAACTCGTGCAATAGGACTAGAAAACACCCATATTAGCTACACCACCTATGGGAGATGTGCATCCCACTGAGGACCAAGTCACAATGAAAGAATCATAGGTGAAGGTAAGAACCTTAGAATTTTTTTTATAAAGTTTCCTTGAGTTGGTTGAAGATGAAAAGGAATTGCATACATTATTCTAAATGATCGATCATTGTGCTAAAGAAAATGAAATAATTACTGAAAGGAAACTAGTGAACAAACTATTGGGCAGGAAAAAAACCAACGAAGAATTCATGTCCAGTGCACATATTGGAGAATACGACATAGACAATGTGATCTTAGACTTAGGGTCCGATGTGAACGTGATACCTAAGAAGACATGGGAGATTATGGGTAAACAAAATTTATCATGGTCACCCATCCAATTGAGACTAGAAAAATAGTACAAATAAGTACCTATTGGCATATTAACATGAATACCTGTGAACATAGATGGAGTGCGCAATGTCGCAGATTTTGAAATTATCGAGATTGTGGATGAAAAGAAAAAATATCCAATGTTAATGGGACTAGAATGGGTCTTTGATAATGAAGCCATTATCAACTTGAAAAGGTGCAATATGGTATTTGAAGTTGGATACCTAAAATTAACTACACCCTTAGACCCAAAATAAGTAAGGCGGTACATAGAACCAAAATAGGGTGATGAAATCGAACACATGTACAACATGACTACACGGATGGAAGATTATGTTAACCCAACTGCAAATGGAGGCATACATCATAGTCGTAGAATTTTTTCCAGATAAAATCCAGATGTACATTAAAGCCAAGAAGTATCCTAGGGAGGAATGGGTCCAAACGAAGTACTAGAGTCGAATGATAGGTGACCACAAGGAGGGAAGGGAAAAAGAAAAATCCTTCTCATAGATAAGGAATGACACCACCAGAATTGGGAGGGTTGTGAGCAACAATAATGAAACAAGCAAAGAATCTATGGAAATACCAGAGGTCAAAGAACTAGTCAGAGTCTTAAATCCAACTCCATAGGAAAACTTTCGCAAAGATTACCTGCCACCATGAAGGAGCAATGCACTATAGGTCTAGATTCAAGCCAATGTGAAATATCCTTTACTGGTGGCACTAGTCTCGATTGGTGTGAGTAGCGACGAAGAGTTACGTATCTAGGTGGATATTGGTGGACACCCTCTTATTCCAATTGGCTCCTCTTGACAACTTTTAGTTCACCATGTTCTACTGTACTTATTTGTAATTGTGGGTTCTACACTTCCGAGACTATCTTAAGATCTACACATCTTCCAGGTGGATATTGGTGGCTTCCCACCTAATCCAACAGGCTTATTTTGGATGTTTTCATGTCAAAACATATTTATTTACTTCTAGGGCCATTTTGGGGCTCTAAAGAATGATTTTTTGGATTTCCATATAAAACTATAGAAATAATCAGATTTTGATGGTTTAATGTGTAGCTCTCAAAAATATATTTCCAATGAGCTATCACGTGCCTAAAATGGAGGTTCTATGCAAGAGTTGTGACCTCAAGAAGTTGAGGTACCAACTTACCAATCAGGGCCCACATAACTTTTAGTGTTTCATCTCCTAGGGTTAGGTTTTTGGATTTCTAGGGTTTTGAAATTGATGAGTAATGTTAAAAAGGAATTTGGAGCCTCATTGTTATCATTCTGGTTAGACGGATGCGTGTAGTAGCCACATCGCTTCTAAGAGATAGCTACCATCATTCGAGCAAGTTGTTTTCAATTCTGAAGTTTTATCGTTTCAACCTATATCATTAATTCATTAGAAGATATTGTTCACTAGATATTTGTTGTTGTTCTCTATATCTTTCGGTTATTGTATTTAGTCTATTATTCAATTCATTCTTCTCATAAATATGGATCAGTGACATGAGAGCGGTCTTCTCTTCATTTATTTCTCTTTGTGCATGTCCATGACAAGATCTGGGTAGAAGAAGTTGGGACTCAAACCAATCGATCCTTTGCAATATTGGTCACACCAAACCAGACAACAAACCATGGGGGATTAAAAGAAATATGATGTAGTAGGAGATTCATTTAAAATGTTTCTCAAGGAATCCCTTGGGTGACAAAGGAATGAAATGATGGAAAAAATTTCACAGATCCTTCGGTGGATTCCCATAGGAGAAGCATCTGCATCAAGCGACCATGAAACCCCCTTCAAGTTATAGGTAAAATTTGATATTCCATTATTTGAAGGACTGATAGATGCAAATGGTGTAGATAAATGGTTGAATCTGCTCAAAGGGTATTTTTTGGTCCACAATTTTTTCGATAGGGAAAATATTACTTTTGGACTTCTTGAGGTCATTCCCCATGTTAAGCACTGGTGGGATACTTACTCTGAGCAAAGGGCCATAGAGGAATATTCAATATTTCGATAAACCCCACATGGGATTTCTTCATGGATTCCATTAAAGAACATTAATATCATGTTGGAATATATCAGGAACAATACACTAGATGGACCACCCTGCATCAGGAAAGGGACTAGAGAGTAACAAATTTCACCAATATTTTCCATACCCTATGCACCAAATTGGGTAAAAATGACTTTGAGATACATTTGTTTCTCAAATACCGTAGTTTTTTACATAGATACATTCAAACATAAATGGAGTTTTTGGACATCAATATTAACATAAAGTCTAGCTACCACCAGGTTCGCATTGAACCAGTTGATGTATGGAAGATAACTTCAAATCTAAATAAGGCCTCTTCTAATGGATGGTCATGGAATTTATCTTGACAAATGCACCAATCATTTTCATGAGGTTGATGGATGATTTATTGAGACCCTTCACCAAATATTTTGTGGTGGTATATTTGGATGGTATCGTCATCTTCAGTAGAACTTCGGAGGTGCACATGCAACATATTCAACAGGTTTTGACCACTGTATGACATCACTAGCTATATGCCAACTTGGAAAAATGATCCTTTGTAATGAAGAAGGTCCAATACTTGGGATAAATCGTTGATGAGCCATCTATGTGTTTCTGTAAGAGAGCGTGCGAGGTTGATTTTTTATGCTCACTACCATCGGATGGAAGGACATTTTGGCATGAATAAAATTTTGGTTGTTCTACATAAACATTTTTATTGGCCAAAACTTCGACAAGACATCCAACATTATAGTGTATCCTTCATTTCTTGTGCCATTTCTAAGACAAACAAAAAGAAGCCATGGTTATACACCCTTCTTCCTACTCCCGAGAATCCTTGTGAATCCATCTTTATGGATTACATGTTTGGTGCTTCCATCCACCAAGCAAAGAAATGATTGTGTCTTTGTGGTAGTTGATCAATTTTTCGAAGATGGCCATCCTCACATCCTACAAGAAAATCATCACAATGGAATATAATGCCAAGATCTTCTTCGAACAAGTGTGGTTCCATTTTTGGATACAACATACCATCATATTTGATCAGGGAAATAGGTTCCTTTACAAATTTTGGTTGAGTATCTAGTCATTGTTGGACACCAAGCTCATTAAATCCATTGCTTTCCACCCCCAAATTGAAGGCCAAACATAGGTCGTCAATTGTATGATTGTCCACATCCTATCCAAGTACAACTCTAAGAATCCATGTACCTAGGATGAGAGTCTTCATTATGTTCAACAAAATTACAATAGGGCTCTCGATAGCTCCAATGGCCATAGCCCATTTCAAGTGGGTCTAGGATTCCAACTCTTGGAACCCATTGATGTTTCACTACCTCTTGTAACCACACAAACATAATATTCCTTTGTTCAAACTGAGACCGACAAAGCCACTAGACTCATTGAGCAGATTCAACACATCAGCCAATAGGTCCATGACATTTCGATAAAATCCAATGCTAAGTACAATCAATGCCATGATCAACACACAATGTTGCACCAATTTTCAGTGGGAGACAAGGTCTATTTAGATTTGTATAAAGAGAACCTTACAAGGCCCCATCAGAACATCCTCCCACTTCACTATGGGCCCTACACTATCACCAAGGATTTCGATAGCAATGATTTTGAGATCAACACTCCACCCTTCCTTGGTTTTTGCCCAGTGTTCAATGTGGAACTCCTTTGGACATATTTTCCACCATTATTGTACACCTCATAGATTGTAGAACAATTGACACCAATAGAGATCAACCCTGACTCCATGGAACATGCATCCACTGATTAGATAGTGGAAACGTAGGTCAAGAGAAATCTTCAGCAGAGGATCCAGCTTTATCGGGTTGTCAAGGTAGGGAAGTTCCTACACCAAGGCAAGTAGCTCATCCAGGGAAACATTTAGTAGAATTTTTCTCACCTGATGGGGGAACTCAACACAATATAGACCATTGCTTCCTAAGTGGGCATGACTAATCCAGGTGGATATTGGTGGCCACCCACCTGTTCCAAATGGATACTCTTGATAGTTTTTAGTTCAACATGTTCTTATGTACTTTGTAATTGTGGGTTCTACACTTATGGGGTTGTATGAATCCCTACACATATTCCAGGTGGAGACTGGTGGTTTTCCACCTAATCCAACTCACTTATTTTGGATGTTTTCCTGTCATCACATCTTTTTGTACTTCCAGAGCCATTTTCGGGCCCTAAATAATGGTTTTTCGTCTTTCCATAGTAAAAATTTAGACAAAGTCAGAGTTTGATGGCATAATGTGTAGTTATCAAAAATACCTTTCTAACAGGAAATCACGCGCCTAAAACAGAGGCCGTATGCAAAAGTTATGACCCCATGAAGTTGAGATACCAACTTACCCATCAAGCCCCACATAACTTTTGGTGTTTCATCTCCTAGGGTTATATTTTTGGATGTCTAGGGTTTTTGAATTCATGAGTAATGTTAAAAAGGCATGTGGAGCCTCATTGTAATCATTATGCTCAGATGGATGCACATAGCAACCACATCTCTTCTCAGAGATAACTACTACCATTCGAGAAAGTTGTTTTCAATTATGTTGTTTTACAATTTCATCTTATATCATTTATTCAATAGAACATATTGTTCATTGGATATTTGTTGTTGTTTTCCGTATCTATGTGTTATTGTATTCAATCTGTTATTCAATTCGTTCCACTCATAAATATGGATTAGTTACTCAGAAACATTTCCAACCTAAAGTATATGGATCACGACATTACATATGCACAAAATTTCCTAAGGTTGGAAAGGGACCAATACCTATGTTCCACATTAGTCCAAGAAACATGATCAATTTTACTTGAGACACAGGAATGGGTGTCGGGACTAGATAGGGTAGGAATATTGAACATGGTAGACATCCCACATTTTGGGTGAAGTACAAAAATAAATGCATGTGTGAATATGATGCTCAACTGTGTTCACAAAGGTAAATTGTGGCTCAAAAAACTAGTAGATATTACCACCACGTTGATTGAGAAAATTATAGGACTACCCCAAACAGGAAAATATCCAAGGGTGTTATTCACCAAGGTGGGAGAATGAGAACTTTCAGAGGAAATGAAAGGGAAATTTGGCACAATAAGGGGAAAGAGGTGACTAGATATCCAACACATCAATAATAAAAGGGTAAGCTCTGCAACATAGGTATTGACATGCAAACTACTATGCAAATGTTGCAGAGACGAAGTATCGACTACAATAATTTTCGCTGCGGAGAAATGTGTAGAAGGGATCCAAATGAACTGGGCCAATTTTCTTAGGAACCATGTTTTACAATATTGCACAGAGGCATAGGGAAAGGGAACCAAGTTCCATTATCTATGGTTGTTAATACTACTTTCACTAGTTAGATGGAAATAACTAGTGTATTACTAGTCCATGCGCACATCAAGTAGTCACACCTTCTCTCACAAGTATACAAATTTATGGAACAAAACAATGAAGATGAGAAAAACCGATATGAAAACTGTATTATTTACCTACTTATACTATATAACGTGGATAGTGACACACACACCTCACATTCCAATAGACACAATAGTATCATACAAAGGAATCATGTAGTTTAGAGTTGGCATGCCCCATATTTATGTAAAAGTTCTAAAGGGACCAACAAAAAAATGGACGAAAATGAGCTACAGGGTGACAACAGAGGAAGTGGGCCAAAATTTACTGATGGGTACAAGGAGATGAACAAGGGTGCCTAAGGCCAGGGTCAAAACTAGGGGGAGGAGATAAATAAGCAATCATATAGGGAACACCCATTAAACAAAGAGGAGGAACCAAAGAACAATTTCGAAGAGCTAGGGGATACACAAGGAAAATATCCACCAATAGGAACAGAGGTCATATGGGATACATCAACAACCCCTGAAAAAGGAATGAAAATAAAGGACATGGGAGAAACAAAAGCAGGGAAGGTCACAAGAAAACTAAGGAAAAATGATGACCACCTTCATTCTACATATGAACTGAAGGTGACAAGGAAATAATTGGCCAATAAATGGATGAAACCATGAAGGATATTTGGGATAAATAAGCTAAGAAGCAAGAAGTGCACCACAAGGAGATGGAAGATCAGATGGTATCACTCTAGAGGATGATGAACATAACAAGAAATAGGATGCAACACAGGTTAGAAGAAGAGGTAGCCGATGGATTGACCAAGAAACAAGAATTAATAAACAAACAACTAGGGGTAGTAAAAAATATCTTGGAGACAATGCAATCAACACCTGTGAAAGGACTGCAAAAAGTGATCAAAATTCTAGCAAGGATAGTTGGGATACCCAACCCCAGAAGTTAAGAGAAGTTATAGGGACAAAGTCATATGGACTTATTCGTATCCAAGATGAGTACAAAAGTGTTACAGAGCTTACACACATGTATTATGTAGGAATTACACCTTCACACAAATACTATAGAAACAGAAATAGAAAAGGTGCAGGTTGAGAAAGAGGAACTAGAAAGACAATGCAACACTATGCTCCAAGAAAAGTGCATAGTAGAATAGTGAGTACAACTCGTAGAAATGGAAAAACACAAAACAAACAGAGTGGTAGAGGAACCCAAGAGGGAGAGGCTTCAATCCAAATAAAATTCCAAGAAATCCACACAATGAAATATTGAAGCAGAATAGAAAGTCGATAAATTTGAGCAGGAAAATAATAAAATCACAGAAAAAGGTCAAAGAAATAAGGAAGGAAAATAAGGAAGCCTAATAATTGACGCAGAAAGTTCAAGCAACAATACTACAGTTATAAAGAGAAGTACTAGAAGTACCAATGGCAGTAGAATCCACGATAGAAGAACAAGTCATAAATATTAGCAAGGTCATTAAAGTACTTTGAAGGAAGGAAGCAGAGATAGAGTCACATGAAACACCAGAGACACCAGGAAGAAAGAGCGTAAAGGGAAAGGAATATGCATACAATGGTGATGAATATTAAAATATTACAACATGAGTGTATAAATATATGAGACAAAGGAATGCACATTCAGAAAGAGATGATGAAAAACATAGAGCTACAAGCATTGCACGAGCAAATAAGGGTTGTGTAGGAACAAGAGATTTAGTCCACTTGGCGTGCAAATACAGTCCCACCAACCGAAAGAATGAAAACACTGAAAACTATTACTAAATTAAAAATTTCACTGGAACAATTGAATGAATAACGACGGAATATCGCACAGGAGTTTCGACCATGATAGGATGAGGAACTTGGGGTACTAGAGGAACTAGCTACCCTACAAACCAGTAGGACATTATCAGTGCAAGACACTGAGGCCAGATTAAATAACTTGACATTGTAGATAATGGAAGAAATTGTGAACAAGGAGGCCAAAGTCACAACAATAGTACATGAAACAAAGGAGAGCCTCCAGAAGTGCACTGAGACATGGAAGATCATGACACAATAGGCCTAAGTGGCTCAGGATGAGCCATAGGTGATTGTTGGAGGACTATTGGGCAAACATGTTTGATAGAGAACACTGAGAAGAGACGACACACATAGTAAAGGATAAGGATCAATAATATCAAGAGGATCAAGAAATAAGAGATAAGAAAGAGAAGAATATGGGGGACAAGAAGGAAAAAGGTCATGTAAAATCAAAGAAAACTAGTTGATCATGAGTTGTATCCATTTCATAATCTGTTGTCGACAACCAAGGATGAGTGGGAGCCAACTCATTCTAAGATGGAAATAGAAAACGAAAAAATTGATAACTAAATACATAAAAGAAAAGGGAATTTCAGAAGTCTAAGACATATGTTAAGGAATGAGAGTCGATAGTTGTGAAGTTTAGAAGCGAGAAAAGCCTGCACAGTAGTAGAGATAGAAGAGGGAAAAAATAGTGATTCTTATGATTGTAGGATGTTCTCTGTACAATATCCATGAATGTAAGCATAGGAATGTATGTTGAACATCTATTGTAGTGAAGATCACAACCAAAATGCCTTAAATATAATAAATAAGAAAATATTTTGTGGACATAGCCCAGGAGGGGGTGAACCACGGTAACTCTGTGTTGAATTATGTTGTTGAATGGTAATTGATGTTTCTAATACATTAATTCATGTTTGTATGATGTTAGTTCCTTCTTTTACTATTATGAAATATTATCTTTACTGATAATGTTGAAAGATTCATGTGCAACAACGTTAATTGTATGTTTGATTGTTAATTGATAAGAATATATACTAATATGCATAAATATTTATGTAACGAGGTCAGGTCAACTAGGATCTAGTGCAGGAAAGGGTCCTATAGATATTATAGAGCACATCTCCCTTCTTTCCCTCACTATTTCAGAATCTTAGTTCTTTCAATCCCCATAAGGATAACTAGGGTAAGACTTCACCTACTCGTAGGTGATGCGAAAAGGGCCGGTATCTGTAGGGTTTTGGTGAACTTGTTACCTTGATCACAGGGTCTTGAACATTCCTGCAACTGCATGCCAACAACTGACATGTTCTGGTAGATTCCTTCAGGTTATGATGGGAGACCATTACATGCTCAAAGATTAATGGCTAAGGGGATGCACTTGGGTGATTTGAGTTGTTTACATATTGTTTTGGAAATAATACATGTAGATTCCCCCTCATTGATGATACAATGATGTATAATTATGTTTCATATTTTGACCAGGGTTTGGAAAGAAACTAGTGAGGGAAGTTATGGTTTAGTGTTATCCAAATAAAAAGTTACTAGACGAGTGCATGATGGGTTGATTACCCCAAATTGTGAGAGAAAGGTATTTTTCTACAAAGGGAATTCTTAGGGAACCTCTAACACTGACATAGCAGCTGGGGATTTATTCAAAATGTCGATGAGACTATAAATGTGTGCTACTCTAACATGGGGGTTCTGTACATTCCTACGCAAATATGTGCAAGGTACACAAGTGGTTGTTTATGTGCTAGGAGGAGGTATTTTCAAAGGTTTACTTGTAGGTAATAGTGTTGAGTCTGAGGTATTTATATTTGAGTTCGAAGGCATGTCATAATGATGGATGTGATTTTGTAGCAATAATTATTATTTTTTGAGAAGAATGTTACAATTTGTCAATTTCCCTTGTTGAGTGTTATCTGGGCTGGGATATTGTCCCAACTGTTGTNNGGGGGGGGGAATAGATTTGGTGGAGTATTAATGACTCCTTGGTGGGGAATCATATTTTGTAGGACCATAGGTTTTTGTAGTTACATATAGTTTTGAGGGACTTGTGGTGGTCCATGTGGGGTAGGGGGTCTTGGTGGATTCATGTCTTCCTTCATCCTTTTTTAATCTAAAATCTGAGGGAAATCGTGAGTGTAATGACCATACTCACCGCAAAGTGCACAATGGAAATTGGGCATGAGTTTGCTATTTTCCCCTTGTATTTGTTGGCCATTGTTATTTCCCCCTTGGTAATTTTTGTTTCCATTGTTAGGGTTTCCCCCTACTATGGTTTTTTGAGGAGGGTTTCCCTCTACCCCTAGTTGGTGTTATTTTTTTTCTTTCCCTTATTTTTATTGGCATTGGATTGAGTTCAAGGATTGTGCATATTCAATTGTTCAAAGGCTTGGAATTGTTGAGCATGAGAAGGTTGAATAAAATTCACACCTACTTGTTCCAATCCATGTGGTCAGGAAATATGTTGGGGGGGACCAGGGAAAGGGTAATATGGATTACATTGTGGAGAAACTTCATATTGAGTGTAGGAGATATATGTGTCACCTCCATTAATGGATTTGTATGATGTAGTAGGTGGTGGAACTGGAAGTGGTACTTCAACTGGGTTGGTTGGTGGTATAGCTACATGCTCTCTCATCGAGGGAGAAGGAGGAGATATAAAATAGGTTTGAGGTGTGGGGGGAGGATACTATGGGTTCCCCCCCTATCAATGATGTTATTTATTGTCCAAAAATGTGGGTACAGATTGAGCATATGGGTTAAATTGGGCCATGGACCTGATTAATCCATCTACGACATGTGATATTATAGGTTTGTCATGAAAGAATGGAAGAGGATGTGGAGAACCTAGAAATACAAAGTATAGGTACATTGATTGGGAGTAAATCAGATCAAATTGTTGGGCCTTTGTGATGGCCTCATCTTCATTTTGAGGAAAGATTGCAGCCACATCTTTGGCAATGACAAGGACTAACTATTTGAGAAACCAATCTAGTTGTTGTTTGGGTGTGGTATCATCCTTGGAAATGATTCTTCTTCGATGCCATTCATGAATATGATCAACGATATGGAAAATTGTGGTTTGTTTGAACTTGAAGAGAATCTCCAAACCAGTGTCATGATGAAAGAGGACTTTAAAGAAGTATAAGAGGGACTTATCAAAGGATTCAAAGGTCTTGTGGGACCCTAATTTATCATCCACATACCATTTGGTGGATAGAACAGTAAGTATTTGTTGGAACAATCTCAAATGAATGGAACCCTCCATGATACTATTGGAAGAACACTGCAAGTGAAAGGAAATAATGTGGTTGTCCGGGTCTTCCTATGGCTTGCCTTAAAACTTTGGGATGTCAAAAGGTATCTTGGTGGGCATATTTTTCTAGGAGGTGTCATGAAGGATTGGGTAATTAGTTAGTTTGGTTAAATATTGATGTTAAGAGATACAAAATATGGCATGGAGGGAGATGTTCCATTCATGGTGTGTTGTCATTGAGAAAAAGTTCCAGGTGAGGATGGTTGGGATCCTGTACACTGTGACAAAGTTTGGGATCCACCTCCTTGTGACAAAGGAGTAGTGGGTGGGGTTTTTCGAATATTGGTTTCGAGAAAGGTGGAACCCAACAAAGCATATCTTAGAACAATTTCACTTATTGGTGTATGTGTTGATTGCACTGATGTGTCATCCAAATTAGGGACAACTCCGAAGATTCTAGGGATGTTTCTCAGGAATATAGAAAGACGAGGATTCTGTGGTTCCCCTATAACTTTGAACTAAGTGAAAATGTGTTTGAATTGGTGGTGAGAGAAATAAATGGAAAAATTTTCTGTAAATGTGGACTATCTCAACGTTGTTTTAAATTTGCATGTAACAAAAAGTGGAAATCATGCATAAAACAATAAACAATGTAAGATGGTTTTGGGTTTATCTGCATGGGAGAATAAATGAAATTGTTCATGTCCTAAAAAACTTATAATCCTTCATATAAAAGAGCACTAATCCTTGAAAAATCACTCAAATGGCATGAGTAGCAACGAAGAGTTACTGATCTAGGTGGATATTGGTGGCCAACCTCCTATTCCAACTGGCTCCTCTTGACAGTTTTTAGTTCAACATGTTTTTCTGTACTTATTTGTAATTGTGGGTTCTACACTTTTGGGATTGTCTTAAGCACTACATATCTTCCAGGTGGATACTAGTGGCTTCCCACCTAATCCAACTGGATTATTTTGGATTTTTTTCATGTCAACACATATTTCTTTACTTCTAGGGCCATTTGGGGCTCTAAACAATTTGTTTTTGTATTTCCATATAAAATTATAGACATAGTCAGATTTTGATGGTTTAATGTGTATCTCTCGAAAATACCTTTCAAACAGGCTATCACGTGCCTAAAACGGAGGTTCTATGAAAGAGTTATGACCCCAAGAAGTTGAGGTACAAACTTACAGATCAGGGCCCACATAACTTTTGGTGTTTCATCTCCTAGGGTTAGATTTTTGGATTTATAGGGTTTTGAAATTCATAAGTAATCTGAAAAAGGCTTATTGAGCCTCATTGTAATCATTCTTCTTAGATGGATGCATGTAGCAGCAACATCGCTTCTCAAAGATAGGTACCATCATTCGAGCAATTTGTTTTCAGTTCTGTAGTTTTATAGTTTCAACCTATATCATTTATTCAATAGAAGATATTGTTCACTAGATATCTGTTGTTGTTCGATGTATCTCTTTGTTATTGTATTCAATATTTTAGTCAATTATTTTTTCTCATAAATCCATATCAGTGGTATTAGAGTGGTCTGCTCTTCATTTATTTTTATTTGTGCATGTCCCTAACAAGATCTGGGTAGAAGAAGTTGGGACTCGAACCAGTCAAGACTTTTCAATATTGGTCGCAACAAACCCGACAACAAACCATGGGGGATGGAAAAAAATATGATGGAGTAGGATATCCTTTTAAAATGTTTCTCAAGGAATCCCTTAGGTGAAAAAGGAATGAAATTATGGACAAATTTACACAGATCCTTCGACGGATGCCCACAAGAGAAGCATCCTCATCAAGCAGCCATGAAACCCCATACAAGGTACAAGTAATTTTTGATATTACATTATTTGAAGGACTGATAGATAAAAATGGTGTAGATAAATGGTTTAATCTGCTCGAAGGGTATTTTTCGATCGACAATTTTTCTGATAGGGAAAATATTAATTTTGAACTCCTCAAGGTCATTCCCCATGTTAAGGACTGGTGGGATACTTACTCTGAGAAAAGGGCCATAGAGGAATATGAAATATTGAGGTCACCCCCAAATGGGATTCCTCCATGGATTCCATTAAAGAACATTACTACCCTATTGGAATCTATGAGGACCAATACACTAGATGGACCACCCTGTGTCAGGAAAGGGACCAGACAGTACCATATTTCACCAATATTTTCCATGCCTTGTGCACCAAATTGGGCATAAAAGACTCTGAGATAAATATGGGTCTCAAATACCACAGTTGTTTGCATAGATACATTCAAACAAGAATGGAGTTTCTATACATCGCATCATTAGGTACAACTTATATATATGTTGTCAAGATCGAGCATAAATTTAAGCAAACGAGGTGAGAGTTTGGATCAACAAACTCCTCAAATACGAAGAAAGGAAAAGGAAACACCAACCCACACAAAAAGGGACAAATAAAATATGGCCACTCTCAATACAACCAGTACAAGCCACAACACAAGAAGGGTAATGAGAACTCGAAGAAGGACATTGAAAATGGTGTGAATACCATAAAATCCCCCGACACAACACCAAAGAATGTCGCTCCAAGGAGTTAGTCATGGCTGAGCTCAATCTTCTGAGTCAAAGTCCAATTTTGACTATGAATCAAATCCACAAGGAGGGAAGCAGATTATCAATGATGAACCTAGTACCACTTTTTCTACCACCAAAGTCTAGACAAGTGAACCAGAAGAACCAGAGGAAGGGGAACACCTCTTTCACTCATAGATGTGGGTAAAGGGGACTCTTCTTCATTTCATTGTCTATAGGGACAATCAAAAGATGCATATATTCAATTTTACTATGATCCACCATTACACCATCCTTTTCGACAATATGACCCAAGTACTCCACTTCCGTAGCACCTAAGGAACATTTATATTGTTTGAGGAAAAGTTGGTGTTGAGAAAGTAAATGGAGAACTTTATCCACCTGGGCTAGATGGTTTGTCAATGTTCTACTATAGATGAGAATATCATCAAAGAAAATAAGATAAAATGAAGGAGAAAAGTATGGAAGAGATGATTAATGAGACTTTGAAAAGTGGAAGGGGCATAACCAAGAACTCATAGTGACCATCATGAGTTCAAAATGCAGTCTTGGGATGTTTGCCTCTTTCATACATATTTGGTGGTACCCATAATAAAGATCAAGTTTAGTAAAGTATTGACCACCAATCAATTCATCAAATAGATTATAAATTTCAGCAATGAGAAACTTGTCTTTGATGGTGATTTTGTTAAGGGCATGAAATTTTGGAAATATGCACCACGTTCCTTCTTTCTCGAGGAACATGACCACAGGAGAAGAATAATGGATGTTTCTAGGGAGGATGACATGTGCGTTGAGAAATTCTTGAATTTTTTCTAAATTTCATTCTTATCGAAAAAGGAATGATTATAAGGGTGAACATTGGGAGGAATATTTTTTGGAACTAGTCTAGGAATGGAATGATCATGAACACAACGGGAAGAGGGAAGTCCATGGGGTGTGAAAAAAATAGTTTGGTATTTGGAGAGGATAAATTGGAGGTCAGTATGCAAAAATGGTGTCTCAATTGCTTGAATGGAATGGAGTTGAGAAATAAGTATCAAATGACCTTTTTTAAGGAGCTTTTCCATTCAATTGGAGCTGATGATCTCAAGGGAGCCTGTTGTGATGCCTTGGAAATTATGTTGTTGGCATTCCCATTTGAATTGTGTGGTTAATTAATTAAAATAAATGAGGATGGGAATGAGTGTGCATAGCCATTCTGAACCTGCTACAATTTCACAACCACCCATGTCAATAGAAAATAGAAGATATTTTAGGTTGTACTAACCATTTTGGAGAAAACAAATTTCACAAATCCCCCCACATTTCATGGAACCACCATTGGAAATCATGATTTGAAAATTGTTGACGACACAGATATAGAAATTGGTTTCTTGAGAAATGTGATGATGAATAAAATTATGGGTGTTTCCATTGTCAATTAGGATGATGACCTTCTGATTTTTAATGTAGCCAATTAGCTTGAGGGTTTGGGAAGTAGAAAAGCTAGTGAGGGCATTCATTGGAATTTTTGGTTTAACTTTTGGTGGACAAGATGGAGGATTGAGATCAATTGGCTCAAGTAGATCTACCACAAGAGGGGCTTTACCTCTCCATTAGAAACATCCTTAGAGATGGCTATAAGTATCTTATGTTCTTGACACTTGTGCCCCATAAAATATATTTCATCACAATTATAGTAAATACACTTGAGTGGAGTTCATCCATTTCTTCCTCGACTAATTTTTGTATCTTGAAAGGGGTGGGATGAGGGTAAGGATTGGGAGGGTGAGGGATAGGAATAAAAGAGGTTTTGTGGTTCTAGGAAGAACAACATGTTGTGCTTCCTTGGAATGTTAAGTAGCTTCCAACCAAGTTTGGGGGCTAGTCATGAGTACTTGGACTTTCATTTCATCGTTGAGGCCACTAATAAATCATTCTAAGAGAAAGGTATCAAACATGCCATATGTTATGAAGTCATTTGCTCAAATTTGGAAATAAATTCTTCCACGGTACTAGATTGTTTCAGTTTGGTCAAACGGTTGAGGGAGTGTGTGTTGGTGTCAAAGTTTTCATAAATTTCAGCCACAAACTATGTCCAAGAAAGATATCTTCGTAGTTATTTGCTACACCATTTACACAATTTCCAGTGTTCATAATCTAGATAGAGGACATTGTAACGAAATTTTTTGAAGTCATCAGTGATTTTGTGCAAGGAGAAGTAATGGTCCATTGGAGTGACACAACTAGTGGAACCTGAGCCATCAAATGTGTTCACCTCCACTTGTGGAAGATGCAAATCATGATGAAAGGGGTTGGACTATAAAGGATGAGAGTTGGAGGAAGTTGTACATTCCGGGTTAGAAGTTTGTTCAAATGAGGTATGGACTCCAGGAAATGGAAGTATTTCCAGGACCTTAGAAGCAAAGGACTCAACCTAAGAATCAAGGTGCCATGTGAGTGAGCTAGAAAGTTGAAAATTGATGTCCATATTTAGTTCCTCTGTCATGCAGTCCATTTTGGCATGTATGAAGGTATTGATGTGGTTTTTAATTTCTTTGTTCGAGGTGCTGGCCATGGTGAAGGGGAAGCATAAGAAGAAGTGGGAAAGAAGGGTATTTAAAAGGGGTCGGTGAGTCCATGGAAAAAAAGGCTTACAAGTGATAAATACCACTATGATAAGTGTGAGAAGGGGAATCCAATTATATAGGTCCCAAATATGGGTGTCGGGAAGAGGGTTCGGACCATAAAAAAAAAAAAGATGAAAAATGATAGGTATCACTTTGATCAAGATAGAAATAGGAGTCCAATAGGATAGATCTCAAATAAGGGTGTGGGTGGGATCCATTCTTTTATTTTTATTTTTATTTTTAAATTTTTACTCATGAGGAGTCATACTCTGATATCAAGAATACTACAGTGTGAAAATGAAAAAAATAATAACAAGAAAAAATTTGAAGTGATTTCACAACTAGGATGCAGGAGGCAAGGTTGCACGAAAATAGATCTTGTTTGTTCCTTGTTTTTTTTGTTACCATATCAAGGGTTAGGGTCTTTCATGGTTCCTAGAGACAAGGGTTTTCCTTGTGCTATAGCTCTTTGATATACATGCAGGGTCAAACAATAGTACATAGCCTAATATCCCAGGGAATCAACTAAGGAGACTAGATAATACCATTATCCATACTACCTGATTACCGAGGTACTAGATATTATCTTTCTGAGTGTTTTTCTTGATGGAACTATAACATTTAGGTGGTCGATCAGTTGATCTAAAATGGGTTTAAAAATACCTAGATCATTATGTATACAAGTGTTGTCTAATGTGCTACCACTTGAAGGGGTTCCAACAAGGGTTACAAGGGTTTCCAACAATGTGAGCCTTAAAAACTCTTGTATTTCCATCCTATATGATTCCCTGACCGTGGATTTATGCGTTGAACAATAAATCATTGTAGTTTTAAGATGTTGGAACACGTCTCTACCCTGATAAAAATAAGCCACAATTCTAACCAAGGAAAGTTCTCTGATAGGACTTGTTAGGTACCCAATCTATTATAATAGTAGAAAACATAAATACTGCGGAGAATAATAGTGGAATAACAAAATATAAGGAACCACAACACAAAAATAATACCTTTATTGATAGGAAATAATGTTCACCTAGATCTCTAAGGGGGAAACCTCCAGCAAAGGAGTGCTCTATTACAATAATTCTCAAGAAAAAGACATCTCATGCCTAATACTCTTATTTATACTAATTCTATTTTCTAAACATCATTCTAGAGGAAGATCCTTCTAGAAGTGAAAGCTTATATTAGGTATTCTTACATTGACTTGTTCACATTTATTAAATAGACCTTACTAACTGATGTTGGCCTTGATTACGTGGAAATATATTATTCTACCTAATTGAGTGATCCAAAAAGGATCCAAAGAAGTCTAAGGATAACTCAGAATTCACAGAAGCACCTCAGGAAGCTCAAAATGGCCTCAGCAGACAGAGAAAGGGAAAAAATTCAAAGTCCTCAAAATTAAGTGAAATTGGCATCATTGCGAAGAGCGTGTCACAATATTTCCAATGACATAAACGAATCATCAAACATAGTTACATATCAAAATATATTTGTTGTCGAACTTTTGGTCAACCTAGCCCAGTCAACAAGGATGAGTCAACATCTGTATTGCTGAAGTTAGCATCAATACAGATGACATCAACATTGTTACAGGGTGCATGGCACATGAAGAGGGTGACATGTGTCATGATGATGTCAACATGATGTTGACATGATGATGTGGAAGAATGAGAGGCTGCCATGTGTCACTCATTTTTGGTGTTTTTCGATCAGTGCATGGACCAATGGAAAAGTGCCACATGGTAGTCCATACAACCGCCCATCAGGTGATGTGGCAAGTTGATGCAGTAGGGATGATGTGGCATGACTGTGTAGTGTGGTGATGTGGGCCAATAAAATGTTTCCATGTGGGCCAGTCATGGGCTGCCATGTGGTAGTCAAAAAATGCAAAGTGAGGTCCAACAAATAAACTTTAGAAAAAAAAGGTAGGGTTGGTTGGTGCCAACCCCCAATCCGCCAATTTAATATATATCCTGCCATATCCGGCTGGCTGCAACAAAAAATCTGCCAAACATATTTCTTCAACTAAAGTTAGCAGAGGCTGTATCTAGATGTCCCATGGTTAAAACAAACAAGCCAAAGGGAGGAGGCCCTCGATTTTGACCCCGGGACCTCCCCCAACCAAATGCATAAATAATACTCCACCAACTATTGGGCCAAACAACCAATTTGTTAACTCTAGCCAACATTAAATTTAAAAAGTGGTATTTTCCAGTACACGAGGGAGAGGAGAAGGGCGCACAATAGTACGACTGGGAACATTTTTCGAGGCAGAGTTTTGTGAATTTATTGTAGGTTGTAGGAAGGGAAACTGAGACAAAATTTCTCTTGGGCATGAAAGTGCCAGACTCAAATAAAGGTGTGGAGACAATTGTTTTTGGGTAATTCGACGCCATGAATTCAGTGGTGTTCTTTGTTTTCTAATCTGAGAAAATCTTTTGCAACTTAAATCTAGAATGAGGTATACTTATGTATTTTTACAAATTATTTTGTTGAGATAATAACAACACCTACCCATTTGAGAGTAGGACCTAGAGACGTAGTCCACTAGGGATGAAGTAGGTTATCAAGTTTTTTTTTGTTCAGATCTTATTCTTATGTCTCTTTATCATTGATCTTTCCTTCTTTATGGTGCATTTCAATTTATACTCATTTATTAGAATTATTTAATAAGTCACATCTATGGAAAGATCATGGATCATGTTGGTATCAGAGTATTCATATTTGACTTGAATTGTTGAGTGTGAATGCTTACTAGGGACAAGCATAAACAGGGTGAAGGAACACTTAAGAATTTCAACCCCAAAGTTGGTCGTGCATCCTGAAGGAAGAAAGTGGATGAATATGACAAGTGTAATGAACAAGAGAAAAACATCCATATGATCTTCTATCACATGTCATATATGGTAGAGAAAATGTGTGGAGATTACGATAAGAGAATAGCAAAGAAAGGGAAGAAAAAGGAAACATCAGTGGATGAAAATTTTTCAGTCAATCAAGGGGATGGAGGAGACCCTTGTGAGCCTCCATCTTCACCATCGAGTTCTAGCTCTTATTCCTTTGATCATTCTCATTGTTCTCATCATTCTAGCCATAAACCTTCTTCTAAGAAGCCATTATTAAAGCTTGATGTAAAATTTTATTTAGCTATGATTAATGGAGGTGCTAATTCTGAAAATCTAGATAATTGGATCCAACAAGTTGAAGTATATTGTCATGTTGAATAGATTGATGAAGAGGAATTTAAAGTGAAATTGGCCTCTCTTTGGTTGGAAGGCACTGCTCTCATATGGTGGGATATAAAACATTAGGACAAAAGTAAGTGTGGTAATCTTATTTCCTCATGGTCAGAATTTAAATCAGCAATAAGGAAGCAATTTTGTCCATTGGGTTATTTGCATAAATAAATGATGGAATGGAAAAATTTAGGACAAAGTAAAGATCAAACTATACAAATTTTCAGAAAATAATTTAGGAAGAAATCTCTTGTATTAAACTTTCCTTTAGATTCTTATGAAACTTTAATGAAGTATATTGGCACACTTCATAGTTATATTCGTCATACTTTACAACTGCTTAACCCCACCAGTCTTGATGAAGTTTTTGTGCAAGCCACTCACCTTGAGAAAAAGAGAAAGCATGCTCAATAAGATCCCATAAAGAAACCTTCCAAATTCCCACATATGAAATTTAAAGGAAATTTTTAAAGGAAGGACAAAAATACCACCACTATAAGGGGAGAAGAAGGAAAGCCATCTTACACTCATTGCAAGAAGAATGGGCACGATGATGAACACTATTGGAAATTACAACCAGAGAAAAGAACGAAATAGTTCGGTGGAAAGGGGAAGACAAAGACCATTGCTATAGTAAAATAAGATCTTGGTTCTGATTCGGGAGATGAGGAAAAGATCAAAATGGTTGGAGTACAAGGTAAAGATTCCCTTCATGCTATTTAAAATTACAATAATGAATCTCAGGATGATGAAATAAAGAGGAATGAATTATTTCATATAAGAGTTGTATGTAAGAACATTAAGATAGATATATTGTTTGATCTGTGTCACCAAGTAAAGTTGATATTTGAAACACTTCTCAAAACGATGGGTCTTGAAACTAAACCACATCCAAAGCCTTATACTCTTGGTTGGGTATGTTGTAAATAAAAACTTATTGTCACCAAGTACTGTAGGGTTAGATTTTCTATTTCTTCAAAGTTCATTGATGAAATGGATTTGGATGTTGTATCACTTGATATATGTGGCATAGTGATAAGGAGTCCTTATCTTTATGATAGAAAAGTAGTCTTCTTTTGTCATGAGAATAAATATCACCTTACTAAAGGGGGAGTGGAATATATTGTTAGATCCCACAACATGAAGTTAAACACAACACTTGTTAGTGTAGGACAAATGAAGAGACTCATAAACACTAATAAGAGATATTTACTCACGGTCATAAGTGAAAAGGATGTCGAAACATATAATGCCTTCCAAGGATGTGATCCTTCTCATAAGAAATAATTAATTGATATTGTTTATAAGTATGATGAAATATTTTAGGAACTATATGGATTACCTCCTAAGAGGGAAATCCAATATGAAATACATCTTCAACAAGATTCTCCTCTTACTAATCTGGGCATGTACAAGATGTTAGTTGTAGAGATGACAAAAATCAATAAGTATGTACAAGGCTTATTGGATCAAGGGATCATAAGACCCAGTTCATCTCCTTGTGGTTTTTTGATCGTGACGGTGCCAAAGAAGGATGGTACATGGTGAATTTGTGTCAATTATGGAGCCTTAAATAAGATCACGATGAAAAATCGATACCCTCTTCCTCGTATAGCTTATTTAATTGATCAATTAAATAATGTTGTTTATTTCACTAAGTTGGATTTACGTAGTGGATACCATCATATCATGGTTGCAGAATAGGATGCATGGAAAAATTCCTTTAAAACCAAACATGTATTTTTTGAGTGGTTATTTATGTCGTTTGGGCTTTGTAATACTCTAGAAACCTTCATGCATGTGATGAATGTTGTATTAAGGCCAATTCTACATGATTTTGTAATTGTGTATTTAGACGAAATTCATATATTCAGTAGGACTTGGGATGAACATGTAAGGCATGTAAAGAAAGTATTGGATACTTTGCAAAGGGAAAACTTGTATGTAAAATTATCCAAATGTGAATTTGGCAAGACTGCACTAGTGTACTTAGGTCATATTGTAGGAGGAGGACAATTGGAAATTGATCCTTCCAAGGTTTATGTAATTGTAAATTGTCTTGAGCCCACAACTCTAACTGAAACACAAAGCTTCTTGGGTGAAGTTCAGTATTGGAGGAGATTAACAACAAATTTATCTTTCATCGTAGCTCCTTTGCATGCCTTAACCAGTGTAAAGAACACTTTTCAGTGGGGACAAAAGCACCAAAACTCCTTCCACACTTTGATGGAAAAGATAAGTATATCACCAATGTTAGCATTGTCGAATCTTCAATAGCCTTTCAAGATTGAGATAGATTCCACTGGATATTCCCTGGGTGCAGTACTGATGCAATATTGTAAGCCTATCTGTGACCACTATGAAAATTTTAACCAAGTTGTTGTTAACTATACTACATATGATAAAGAGTTCTATGCATTAGTTCAAACTGTAAAGAAATGGAGGCACTACCTATTAGGGAAGGAAACAATCATACATACAAATCATCATCGCTTATAGTATTTGAAAGAACAAACGAATTTTCAACAATCTTGGCATTACAAGTGGATGGGGTTTCTTCAACAATTTAATTTGGTAATCAAATACAAAAAGGGTACAAGTAACAAGGTAGTTGATATGGATCAGGGTGAGGAAGTTTCAATACCTTCATTTGATGAGTTTTCTTTTGATTACTTGGACGAGTTGAAGGAAGATATCATCCTAGACAAAAGGATGAGGACTTGAAGCAAGGGTGATGTTTATTATCTTCGATTGGGCTTAAAGGGAACACATCCAAGAAAGAAAAAATGGATTGAGAAAGACAAGGTGAGCGAACTCTTCCCTCACTTATTTGTCAATTTATGAAATATTTTGGTTGTCCAAAAATCTCTTAGTGGGAAGACGTGATCCAAAAAGGATACAAAGAAGGCTAACGATAACTCAAAATTCACATAAGCACCTTAGGAAGCTCAGAATGGCCTTAGCAGACAGAGAATGGGAAAAAAATCAAAGTCCTCGAAACTTAGTTAAATTGGCATCATTTCGAAGAACATGTCGCAATATTTCCAATGGCCTAAATGACTCATCAAACAAAGTTTTGGTCAACCTAGCCCAGTCAGTAGGGATGAGTCAACATCTGTACTGCTAACCTCAGCATCAGTAAAAATGATGTTAGCATCCGTGCAAGGTACATGGAACACACAGAGGGTGCTATCTATCATGATGATGTTAGCATGATGATGTGGAAGCACCAGAGGCTGCCACATGTCACTCACTTTTGGAATTTTATGGTCAGTCTATGGACCAATGGAAAAATTCCATGTGGCAGTCCTTACAGCCATGTGGAAATCTGTACATCCACCCAACAGGTGACATGGAAAATTGATGCAACAGGGATGGCATGGAATGACCATGAAATGTGGTGACGTGGGCCAATAAAAGGTCGGAACGTGGCCCAATCATGGGCTAACACGTGACAGTGGGAAAATTCATAGTGAATTCTAGCAATGGAACTTTTCAAAAAAAAGGCGGGCTCGACTGGTGCGAAGCCCCAATCCGATAATTTAATATATATCCTGCCATATCTGGCTGGCTGCAACAAACAATCCTCCAAAAATATAGCCACCACTAAAGTTAGCATAGGTTCTATCCATATGTTCCACTATTAAAACAAACAAGCCAAAGGTAGGAGGCCAACAGGTTTGACCCAGGGACCTCCCCCAACCAAATGCCTAAATAATACTCTGCCAAATATTGGGCCAAAAAGATAAGTTGTTAACTCCACCCAACATTAAATTTAAAAAGTGTTATTTTCTAGTGCACAGGGGAGAGGTGTAGGGTGCACGATAGTACAACTGGGCACATTTTTTTAAGAAGAGTTTTGTGAATTTATTGCAGCTTGCAGGCATGGAAACCGAGATATAATTTCTCTTGGGACTGAAAGTGCTAGACTGAGATCGAGGCGTGGAGATAAATGTTTTTGGTAATTCAAACCCACAAATTCAGTGGTGCTTTTTTTTTCTTATCTGAGAAAAGCTTCTACACCTTAACTCCATAATGAGGTATACTTACGTATTTTTCCAAATTATTTTGCCGAGTTAATAAAAATGCCTACCCATTTGAGAGTAGGACCCAAAGATGTAGTCCACTAGGGACAAACTCCGTTATCAATTTTTTTTGTTTTCAGATATAATGCTTATGTCTCTTTATCACTAATATTTCCTTTTTTATGATGCATTTCAGTTTATACTCATTTAATACAATTCTTTAATAGGTCACATCAATGGAAAGATCCTTGATCAGTGAGGAGTTAGGGACGTTAGGTCCCTGACACACTAGTTGGAGGGGAACTCCAAAATGGATAATGGCATGGTTGAAGAAGAAGCGGGTGGATTCATGTGATGTATTATTGAATGTTGGCATGGCTTTCGTTGATTTAGTGAAGTAATCGACAATGACTACGATATATTTATACGCATTTCTAGATGGGGGATTTCAAGTCATGAAATTAATACCCCATTTGTAAAAGTGGCCTATCGTAATTACTGGATGGAGGGGAGAGGGTGGTTCTCTAGCTTTATGTGAATATAATTGACATTTGTCATAATGCTTGGCGACATGGATGCAATTGAAAAATAAGGTGGGACAAAAGTAACCATCCCAAACCACTTTCTGTGTTGTGGACATATTAGAGAGATGATCCTCACATGCACCACTATGGAAGTCATTTAGGATTTTTTTGTGTCTTTGATGGTGAGGAAATGATGAAGAATAATGTCTTCCCCCTACGATAAAATATGTCTCCTATGAGGTGGTAGTAGTAATCTTGATGACGGATGCAGAGACGATCATCTTGAGAGATATGGTCAGATTTTTTTTTCATACAAAGATATACAAGAATGTCTCCATACGATGGGTTGTCAGATAAAATGAAGAATAAATGTTCATCCAGGAATTTCTCTCTCACAGGGGTGTCAGTGGAGTTTGATGGGAGTTATGGAATCAATTTTGCAACAAGTGATTTATTTCTCTTGGGAGTTGTGAACTTTGGATTGTATTCTTGGACGATAATGATCCAGCCAATGAATTTTCCATTGATCTGGCACCGATTGAGCATGTAATGAATTAGATTAGAATCTTCCATGAACTTGGTAGTTCAAAGAAAGATATAGTGGTGCATTTTTTCAACTGCAAGGATGATAAATAGGGATAAATTATCTTATTTATTGTACTTCATGTGTGGCGCAAATAGGTTTGTTCTTATGTAGTAAATGACATGTTTTCATGGGTCATCATCTACTTGAACTAGAACTCCTATGGAAGATATCTCTGAGGTGGAAAAATACAGGTTTTAATCCCTATCAAAGTATGTGGGATTGATTACGGTTTCTTTACTGAGTTCTTATTTGAGAGATTCAAAAGAAACTTGGGAATTTTGATCCCATTGGAATGGGATGTCATTATATAGTAAGCGCAATAATCTATTAGCATGGATTTTAAAGTTAGGAAAGAAGCATCGTCGGAAATTGTCCTTTCCTTCGAGGCTTTGTATTTGGTACAACATCTTTGTGGGAGGAATCCAATTGATTGATTGGAATTTTAGTGGGTCCAAGATGATTTCTTGTAGGAAAATGATGAAACCCAACAAGTGTTCAACTGTGATGCAAAAAACACATTTAAGGGGTTTAATATAATGTTGTACTTGTGGCATCATTGAAGGACAAGACGCAAGTCCTCTAAGTGTTGTGATCGTTTCTTGGAGTGAGAGGTGAGATTATTTAAGTAAGAGAGCATGATATGGGAGAGGTCATGAAAAGTGTATGCCATCCCTTACTGAAAAGTGGCACCTTATTTTTTTATCACCGATGGCATGACATGTTAGGCAAAGGTGTCCCATGGGTTAGTGAACGTAGTCTTGTATTGGTCTGTGTGATAGATTTGAATTTTATTATAGCCAGAGAATCCATCCATTAATGAAAGGGATTCATTTCTGATGAAGGAATAAATTACTTCATTGATGAAGGGTATTGGGAAATTTTCTGTGGGACATGCTTGATTGAGGTCCTGAAAGTTGATGCACACCCGAATATTACCCTTCTTTTTGTTGACTAACACAAGATTTGATACCCATGAGGTATATGCAATAGGTAGATAAACCAAACAATACATAATTTATCGACCTCAAATTTTATATCCATGACCTTTGAAGGGTGAAAAGGTCATTCAGGGGAGACAACAATGCATGTGTTGATGTGATGTTCAACAATGGTTGGATCTAATCCAAGAATTTCTATGTATAAATATCCAAAAAACATCTTGAAATTCCTAAAAAAGGGAATTGTAAGAAGTGATTTCTTCAAGAGAGCATGTGGTGTCGATGGTGATTTATTCAATTACGTCAGGTATGAGTGAGATATCAATTTTTAAGGTAGGTGAGATGTTGTCCATATTACTTTCTTTAAAAGAATAAGGTGCAAGGATTGGAATTTTGAACCAGTCCACATGTCTAGAGGGAATACAATATTATTTTCAATTCTATAGACATGAGTGTCTATACAAGGTTGAAATGCTTCTTTATCTAAGAAGAAATATCGATGATGCATGGAATCCCAAGGAAAATATGGTGTTTTCATGGCTTCTAAGATCTGTTCATCATATTAGAAGATGAATGAAAATAAAGGGTCATCAGAGGTCTGAGTAGGCGGATGGGATATGCTGGTGTTCGAGGTTTGAGATAAATTGATGATGGCATTGTTGTCTATGGAAGGTGTAGGATATGAAGTTGGGTAGTCATTGTTTCCCTTTGTGATAAGGTAAGAAATGGTAGGGGAGGAGGGTGATTCACTAGACAAAATGCACCATATGTTCATACACATCTGTGGGTCATGTATGGTGGGAGGAGGAATAATCTCATGAAAATGACATATAAGTGAATTAGGTGGGTTTGGTGGGAATTATTTTTATATTTGTGAGATAGGTATGGTTAATGGAGCCAAAAGTAAAATGTGTGGGATCGAGGCGTAAGTGGTACGATATCCTTGTGTAGGTACTTCTATAGTTGGATCAAGGGGGGCTTGAACTGGTTTTTGAACGTGTGGAAGATATGCCATGTTTCAAGTCCTAGAAGCAATAATAAGAGGGAAAATATATGTAAAATGGCCTAGTAGGTCAGAAAATGCACAAGGGCATATCATATGTTCATTTGTTGACGTGGAGATGTAATAGATTTCAATGATGTTAGGAGTGGTGGGGGTTTCGTGAGAGGGCTTAGGAATTAGTATTTGTTGGATATCTGCTAAGGTTTTTCGAAAATGAGGGAGTTTTAGACAATGATGAGTATAGTGGCCATACTATGAGGAGATGGTGCATGTGAATTTGGTACAAATAACTTTCTATCAAGATGATGAAGGTGTTGTAGTTATGGGTGTTTCTACTAGCATAGGAAGTAATGGTTGTTCCTTTTGGAGCTGAATTAGATTGTATAATTCTAGTAAGGAAGGGAAGATATTGGTCGGGTGTCCAACTGTTGTACAAAGTGCACATGGTGGTTGGATCCTAGGTTGGGAGGGAAGGGTGGACTCCCTATTCTTCTTGGTGCCTCGTTTGTTGGTATGGGTTTCCCCAATTTTGGTATCATTTCCCCCAACTGTGTGACCAATTGGAAGAGTTGGCGTTTGAACCATCGCTTGTGTAGAAAAAAATATGGCTGAGGTGGAATGTATGGGATTGGTACCGTAGATGGTGGCGTGAGATACCAAAACGAGATGGAAAACACCATATTTGGTAAGGTAAGAGTAGCAAAAACTTGATATGTTGAGACCTTTGGTGGTGGGTAAAATAACGATATTTGGGTTAGGGCTTGAGGTACAATTTGAAAATACAAATTTTCTCATCCACCGATGGGGTGTCTTGGAGGGGTGTGTCTTCTAAGGGATACTGTAAAGTAATCCCCTTAGGGATTGTTTTTTGAATATATGCCTCCATGAAGGACAAGGGTATGGACCCTTCAAGAGGAGGATAATCGGGGATCTTCTCACCATCTAATGTGATCGCACAAAATTGAGTGGTACTGGTAGGGGGGAGAGTAAGAGGGGGTTCCCCTCGTAAGAACCCATAAGTGATGGATCTTCAAAGTTTTTGGGCCCAACTTCGATGATAGTAGAGAGGTCAGTGCTAGCTCATATGAGATGGAATATTTTATCTATGTGACCAGATTGATTGGTTTCATAGTGTGTTAATTGGTCAATGGTGATGATCTTTCCGTTTTGAGGGAATACCATAGTGTGAAATACGAAAGAGGAGATGACCTTCATGGTGTACATATAGTTGTATCTAAAGAGGATGTTGTAATCCAATTGGGAATCAATGACCTCAATGTCGATGAGAATCGTTCTCCCCCCTAGTTCAAATGGCACATTTTGGTAGATTCTTGTAGGTTATGATGGGTGTCGATTACATTCTCGAAGAGTAATGGATGAGGGGATGAGCTTGACTGATCAGAGTTGTTTCCATATTCTTTTGTACATAATACATGTAGATTCCCCCTCATCGATGTACAATTATGTTTCGTATTTTGACTAGGATTTGGAAAGAAACCAATGAGGGAAGGCATGGTTTGACATTATCCAAATAAAAAGTGATCAGATGAGTGTATGATGGGTTGACTTCCCCCAATGTGAGAGAAAGGTATTTCACTACGAAGGGAATGCTTGGGGAACCTATAACATCGACATAACAAGTAGGGATTGAGCAAGATTGTTGAGGAGACTATAGATGTGTGCTACTCCATCATGGGGGTTGTGTACAATTCTACACAAAGGTGTGTGGGGTACAAGAGTGGTTGTTTATGTGCTAGGAAAAGGTATTTTTAAAATTTTCCTTGTCAGTAATAGTGGTGAGTTTGAGGTAGTCATATTTGATTCGGGAGGCATGTCATACTGATGGATGTGAGTTTGAAGTAGGATTTAATATTCTCTTAGAATAATGTTGCGATCTTATGAATTCCCTTGTTTAGTGTGATATTGGTTGGGATGTTGTCCCAACTACTGTGGGGTAGAAGCTATCTCTGGTTGATAATTAATGACTCCTTGGTGGGGAATATAATTTTGTAGGACCACATAGTTTTTTTGTTACATACAGTTTTGTGGGACTTGAGGTGGTCCCTATGGGATAGGGGATCTTGGTGGATTCAAGACTTCCTTCATAATTTTGTGATCGACAATATGAGGGAAATGGTGAGTGTAATGACCATACTCATCGCAAAGTGCACAATGGAAATTGGCCCCAAGGTTGTTATTTTCACCTTGTCTTTGTTCGAAATTATTATTTCCCCCTTGGTGATGTTGGTTTCCATGGTTCTAGTTTCCCCCTACTAGGGTGTTGTTTTGGAAATGGTTTCCTGCTACCCTTAGTTGGTGTTATTTTTGTTCTTTCCCTCCTTTTTGTTGGCATTGGATTGAGTAGGGGGATTGGTCATATTCAATTGTTCAAAGGATTGTAATCATTGAATCAGAGAAGGTTGAATAAAATTCACACCTCCTTGTTGTAATCCATGCGGTGGGGAAATATGTTGCAAGGGACCAAGGAAAGGGAAATATGGATTACCTTGTGGCAGGACTCCATATTGAGTGTAGGAGGTATATGTGTCACCTTCATTAATGGAGTTGTATGATGTAGTAGGTGGTGAAACTAGAAGTGGTAATTCCACTGGGTTGGTTGGTCGTACAAGTACATGCCCTCCCATAAAGGGAGTAGGAGGAAATATAAAACAGGTTTGAGGGGTGCAGGGAAGATAGTATGGGTTTCCCTCATATGGATGATGGTATTGATTGGCCACAAATATGCGTACTAATTAAGCATATGGGTTAAAATGGTGCATGAACTCGATCAATCAATGTATGACATGTGATGTTCTCAGTTTTTCTTCATCAAAGGGAAGATGACACGGAGCATATGAAAATACTGTTGGAAGATTGATTGTTGTCATTGATGTCAACCCTAGTCATGGGTTTTGGACTGCAAGATTGATAAAGGTATTTGGACATGAAGGAAAATGCACATGCATATAAAACACC
>JZKD02S1599022.1:100632-112680 GCA_000966675.3 Picea glauca
GGGTTTGTGACCAGTCCTGAAACTAGTCAATAAACAGGTGTTCTGGGTAAAACAGTCATAAATTTTTCATACAGACTCCAAATGTAGTGGGACCACTTCCATTGGAAATATTACGGACTTTAGTTTCGTTTGTGTGAGTTTCAGAATCAGATGTTAAACATGAAGCACGGGGCATGCTGTACAAGTTGGGTCTTCTGAACAGACCAGAATTGAATAAAGTCTGCCATTCTTTCTATAACCTCTTTTTGGGGAGGATTCAAGGAGTGAAAATTAGAGGCGTTTCAGAGAATACATTGATTAACATTATCTACAAGATCAGAGTACGCTAAGAATTGAATAATTTCAGAAATTGTAGAAGTCTCAGAAAGCATTATCAGGTTCTATGTGATGATTGGTTGATGGTGATGATTTAATGTAAAGTTTTATTATCTCTCATATATTCTTGGGTGGAAGGAAGGGGCAAGGATAGAGAGTTCAAATATCTCTGTATATTGGAGGATTGTATCTTCCTCTTGGAGTTTTATCCCTCCCTTTACATTTGGAAGTTGTAGCTACCTTTGGATGTCATTACTTCCCTTGAACAAAAACTATTGATTATTTCTCATATATTGTGCATGGTGTATTGTGGTGTATTGGCGTAACTCTTATACTATTGTTCATTGTTCATTGGATATAATTGAATGGTTTAAGTATAAGTTGAAAAAGGTTTTTAAATTGTACTTGATATTGATTCACCCCCCTCTCAGTATCAACAAATACAAAGTATAAGGACCCAAATTGGGAGTAAATCATATCAAATTGACAGGCCTTTGTGATGGGCTCGTGTTCATTTTTAGGAAATTTTGTAGCCACATCTCTAGCGATGAAAAGGAATAATGATTTGGGAAACCAATATAGTTGTTGTTCGAGGGTGGTATCATCCTTGCAAATGCCTATTCTCTGACGCAATTCATGAATATGATCATCGATATGGATACATGTGGTTTGTTTGAACTTGAAGAGAATCTCCAAACCTATGTCTTGATGGATGGGGAGTTGAAATAAATATAAGAAGGATTTATCCAAGGATTCAAAGGTCTTATGGGACCCTAATTTATCATCCACATACCATTTTTTGGATGGACCAGTAAGTGTTCATTGTAACAATCTCAAATGAAGGGAATCCTCTATTATGTTGTTGTAATAACACCACACATGTGAACGGAAATAATGTGGTTGGTTGGGTCTTCCCCTAGATTGTCTTAAAAATTTGGGATTCCAATAGATAGCTTGGTGGGAATATTCTTCCAGGTGGGGTCATGAATGATTGGGTCATTCATTAGTTTGGTTAAATATGAGATGTTAAGAGATGCCAAATATGGTGTGGAAGGAGATATTCTATCCATGGTGTGTTGTGGTTGAGAAGAAGTTCCTTGTGAGAATGGTTGGGAGCTTGTACATTGTGACAAAGGTTTGGATCCACCTCCTTGTGATAGAGGAGTAGTGGGTGTGTTTGTTTTGGATATTGGTTCCAAGCAAGGTGGAACCCAACAAACAAAATCCTAGAACATTTGCACTTACTTGTGTATGTGTTGATTGCACTGATGTGTCAGCCAAATTAGGGACACGTCCCAAGCTTGGAGGGATGTTTCTCAAGCATCTATAACAATGAAGATTCATTGGTTCCCCTGTAATTATCAACTAAGTGAATTTTTTTCTTATTTGGCAATGAGAGAAATAAATGGACAAGTGTTTTCGTAAATGTGGATTATCTCAACAATGTTTTAAAGCTATATGTAACAAAAAGTGGAAAGAATACATAAAAAAAATCAGCAATGTAAGATGGTTTGGAGTTTATCTACATAGGGGAATAAAATAAATTGTTTGTGTCCTAAAATAATTATCGTCCTTCATATAAAAATAATTGAGCCTTACAAAAGAACTCAACAATGGGGCATTAACCCATTGGAAGAGGAACTAGTGAAGGTATGAATAAATTAGTTATAATGAGGGGTGAAGGGGGAATATACCAAAAGTACTAGTGACATTTCACAGCGACCATTCAAAATCTGATTGAGGTGTGATTGCAACCCATAACCACCACCTAGGTGAAAAAAAATAGATTTGGATAATAAACTACTTCGATCAAGAACACCATTTAGATTTTCGTCTTAAGAAATGGGTCACGAGTTGGATGCCTTCCAAGGGTTCGGTGACCCAAGCAAGCATGCATAGAACAACCATACCTTGACCCTTGACCCTTAATGGGTATCCCCCTTCCTTAAAGTGTAGGAATGCTTTATTTAGAGGATTTCAATATCCTATTTCACAACTTCTACGGTTCAATGAGAAATGATAACGAGGAGTTACTTGGACACCTATCCCCGAGATATTTACTTAGACCACAAATTTATTTTCTTTTTCTCTTATGGAGGTTAAAGATGAGTTGTTTGATGGTTTATTTTAGGATTTGTAATGGGTTGTGAATTTGGGATCATTGAACAACCTCGTTGATTAAAATGGTGTGGAAAAAATGCGAAAGATATATGAATTTTGTATGATTCTTTGAGATCACTTATGGGTGTGGGGAGAAGAGCATATATGAATCCAAGTATATGATATAAATTTTGTTTCTGGTGAGGTGATTTTAAGCGCACAAAGGTACGATGTGAAATGTTTTTCAAAAAGTTGGTGATCAAAATTTAACACATGGACATCATTTCTTCCTCTACAAATCTTGTTTATGTCTAACTTACTAAGTTTCGAAACTATCCTTGCGGAATTTTTAAAATCCCTACATCACTGACATGGTGGACATGTGGGTCGTTAATCTTGATCATTTAATTTTCCTAGAATGATAGATAATATAAGAAATATTTGAAACTATCCTTAGATTGTAGACATGTGGGCATGTATGGGCCCTAAAAAATATTTGAAGGTTTTTCTTCAACAAAGAAAAATAAGAGGTATCGACCTCTCCTAATTGATTGATTTTTAAAGGGAGATGAAGATTTCTTAAGGGACCATTTTTTTTATTCCCTAGATCACTCACAGTGCAAGGGAAAGAGCATACTCAAAGATATCAAAATATTCTCGTAGTTTTGATTTAATGTGATGATTTGTAAATAAAATCTTTAATTATGAAGTTCAAATTCTATACTAATCCATCCATGTGTCAACAATAAAAGGGAAAGATGTTATGGTTATTTTATCCCTCTAAATATCAATGTGCGACTAAGTACCTATGAAAGAAAGAACTCAAAATATGTTTTTTATGGCTTTAAAAAGTACTAAAAAATAAACCTAGGATACTTGGTGAAATTGGGCTCAACAAGCGTTAGAATCAGTGGGAAAGAAGACTCATGCATCACTATTCGTTGAGACAGTTGCATGCAGTGTGTAGTCTGCATGAAATGAAAATATAGACAGTGTGTAGCTTTGCATGCCCTGCACCTATTTTTTCCTTGAACTCACGCAAACATAGAGAAACAAAAGGATTAAAATTTAAATTGAGATCTCTTGAATAGAGGCCCAATTCTTGCATCTGAGGGTTGGAATAGGACGTTTTTTATCCCTACAAACACAAATAAATCATAAATAAAGTTGTAATATCCTAATTGGGGAGGAATTTTATCTACTTCCCTAGTATGGTGGCCAATATGTTGTGCGTGTTTGAACACTAGAGTGAACAAAAACATGTATGTTAATTTCCTTGTTAGGCCAAGTAGAAAACACATAAATGAGTTAGTTGATTAGTGGTTCAACTAGAGAGAAAAAAAGAAAGAAAATAACAAGAAATTATAATTGCATAAACTCTGCTCATGCACATAATTGTATTGTCCTAGGAATTTTTAGAAACCATTATCCATAAGTATAATTCCAACAACCATTACCCATGAAAAAAAATGCATATATATACACATAATGTTGGATTTATGTATACTCCTACTTGTACAAAAAAAATTCCATATAACTTATTGGTTTCATAGCTATTTTTAGCGTAACCTTGCACAACTCAAGTTCAATATGCCCTATATTTTATGGACGGGTTGTTGGAGGATAATTTCTTATGTAAAAAGTGAATAACGAGAGCCTTAGTCGATTTACAAAGTTTTTTACTTCATCAGAAGGCCTGGTATGCCTTTGGGATTTAGGAAATCTTTGAATTAGATAAGTATTGAAACATACTCTTGAACATAGGAAAACTCGTGCCTTTCCCAAAAGTAATTACAACTATTGATTTTAGAACAATGAAGCAATCCTAATCGTTGAATGAGGTCTCTCATGTTAAAGAGCTTGTGAAGGATTAATTTCTTTATCGACTTTTGGATCCATCAGAGGAGGATCCGAGATATCTTGGATAGTGATTGGAGATCCTCATGCATGAGAGATTGCAGAAGATCCAAGATGTTATCAACTGTTGGATCTATCAGAGAGAGGAACCAGATAAATCACGATAGTTGATCGTCGGAGGAGCCCTTAGAGTCTATGGTCAGAGTAGCCCTGGAACCTTGGAGTAGAGCCAGTCTGATGAAAGGGCCCCGAGGTGCAATTGGTACTGTTGAATTAATTAGAGTGGGCATTGGAGGATCTGAACCATCAATTGTGGCATGGCCCTTAGATTTAGATGTTTGGAGTGGCCTTGGTAATGACACTTCAATCGAAAGGTTTCATGCTTCAATCGTGACCATAGATCGACAAGTGGATGAGAAGCGATATTAGTCGTAGATCTAGATTGGTCCCACCAGTGAAAGGCCAGGAGGAAGGTGATGTAAGGCTAATGATGATTATGCCACCCATCCAATGTAAATAGGAAAGGTACTAGCCATGGACGAACATGTAAATTACCAACAATGACCTGTACAACACATTCGTCCATGTTGAAGGTCCATGTGTCAAGTGGAGGCTTTGCAACATGTGTCATCATGCCAAGAGGAGGACACATGATAGCCCATAATTCGTGGAAAGGATAAAGCATGGTCCTTGTCGATGTTATCCCTTTGGACATGTGACTAAATCCTAACACTCATATCTATCAATGATAGATCTCATCCATTCTTTGGAGGGGGGGGGGGCTAGGTAGAGTGGGTCACGATTC
Organism: Picea glauca; assembly: GCA_000966675.3. Classification (NCBI taxonomy): domain Eukaryota; kingdom Viridiplantae; phylum Streptophyta; class Pinopsida; order Pinales; family Pinaceae; genus Picea; species Picea glauca. The sequence continues at coordinate 105,710 of JZKD02S1599022.1, forward strand.
TGGAGGAAGAAGTAATCCAATCGGATTAATTTAAGAACTAATATATGTCATCAATAGAAGGATGGACATGATGCATTATACTCTCCAATATTTCGTGGATTCCACAAGTTAAGTACAACGCTGGATGAGAGGAGTGTTAATTGTTGTGCATGTTGGAGGCACTAATGAAATCAGAGTTGTTTATTGTCATTTCACCAAGACTGTTTGATCCATTGAGCTAGATATTGTTGGACTCATCCTTCAGAGTGTGAAAAATAGTCTGGAGTGGAAGCACTCCAATGGGGAGGGTTTTGATAGCATCAAGGAAATGGTTTGGAAGTCCAAGAAGGTGTGGGTCCGAGGAGTGAGATTGAAAATTCCATGTTTGTGCCACATAGGATGCCACATGTAACAATATGCCATGTTTGTTCCATGTAGGACAACATGCATATCAGGGATCCATGTGGATGCCACGTGGCACTGAGGTGGAATGGATGAAAGATAACCTAGAAGGTTTGGAAGACTATAACCTTTGATCCAGATCTCAGAATTGAGCATGGGTACAGTCATGGGAAATCTCTCGATGAGAAAAATTAATCTGAGAAGTCTAATTGGAAAATTGAGGTAGTTGGGAAAATAAAAATTTGAACGCCCCATTTTCCTAAATGGGAACTAAGGGGTCGGGTGTGTTACAAAGTTCTATGCATAATTACATCTCCTATGAAACTATAATCACAGATATAGTGATGCATGTTAAGAACAAAAATTCTCCATAGCATGAACACATAAACATTTGCACAGTAATTTTAACAAACATATGGTAGACACTTATCTCATATTAATAAGTCACCAATTGCATGTAGACCTTTGAATTTCCTCCCAACCCAAACTCTAAAGATTATAATCTCAAGAGAAAGTTACCCCCGAGATGGGTCTTAAACTCCACCTGCGAAAAGGAATTTTTAACCTGAGCTAAGGTCTCCCAACAACATATATGCTCAACTCCTGTGTTGAATTTTCAGAAGACAACATACAACCCATTTCCCCACATGTATGTTCCGCCAGAGGAAGTTTTCCCCCTCTATGCTCAACAGTCCTTCGGTTTCAACACTTCTTTTCCAAGGCTTCAACAACATACCAAACAAGAAACTTAAGGACTTGTACCCCAACTTGATAGCTTAGGAAACCAATTCTCGACATTTCTCTCACCAAGAGAGAATGCCCACGGGAATTACAACCCATCTATTCATCTTAATTAAGAAAAACTCCACCCCAAAGCTCCCTCAACACAAGTATGGATATGGAATCAAGTATGGTCAATAGCAGAAGGGTTATGGTTCCAATGATGGAGAGAAAGACAAAAGTGATTGAATAATTCCATGATGCCCAAAATGCACTATTTTTTTCTATTTTATTTGCATGCTCATGCAGTGCCACTGGTCACTTCCTAAGATCCTTTCTAAACCACTTGCTGATTTGTTTCCCATCTCTTAAAGAATTAAGATAAATCCATATCTATTCTTTTTTACCTTAGAAATATTTTTATAATATTCATTGGCTTAAGCAGCATGTGGCTTGCTAGAATTGCAAATGAGGAAAACACAATTCACATATGATAATTAACAATCACACAGATAAGAAACACAAGAATTTAATCTAGTTCACCTAAACATTGGGCTACATCCACCAAGCATAGGCATCGATTGTATTATTATTCAGATCATGGAGATTAGAATAGACTCATAAGTTCTCACTCTATCTCTCTCTTTATTCCCTATCAATATTCTAACTTGGTCTATTTAGTTGCAACCAACATAGAATAATAGGATCCAAATCCATCCTTGGAGGAATTCGTTGTCACCAAATCCCAAAAATCTCCACCTTGACAACAATTAACCTTATACCTTCTCCTTCCTTTTGTTCAACACCTTTTCTGCAAGCCAAGAGAAGCCAAGCACCACTGCAGCTTATCTAATAAAACTGGTTTCATGATCTCGCATGTCTAACTTTTACGAGTTTGGATTTCTTGAGGGTTCACTCCACCTCCAACATATCTTCCACAACTATGTTGTGAGACATATTTAGTGATAGATCTCCTCCTATCCAAAACACCTATAAAATATACATTACAATTATCGCATACCATCTTAGTGTAACCATTATAGGTGACATTTGTGCTTCTCAAACACTGAAGCACCCCTTTCACTGCAACACCTAAATCTGTCACGTATCTAACAACATCATTAGCATGTGAAACATCTGATCTTAACCATTTCATCACATACAACAAACCTCCTACTGAACTTACATGAGACATAACATTTTATTCTTTATAGACAAGACCTATGCTTGAAGAAAACTTATAATGGAAAGAAAGAGGGATGAAAACTAGTTTTACAATGTTCATACTAAACTCCAACCACAGCTTTCCATTACCATATCTGTGTACTTGCATGCCCATAAGTTGTTTTGTTGCTTCTTTATCCCTCATCGGAATTGTCCTGTCCACCTGAGTCATTTTTTTACTGGCTTTATCCATGCTTCGGCTTGAATCGAGCATATTATCAACAAATAACATCAAGAGTGTGAATGTAATATAAAATGTATAATCATTCCTACCCTTTGAAAAATTCTAACTCACTATGAAGGATTCAAACCTCTTGTATATTTGCCTGGGTACCAATAGGCCATACAATGAATTATCTAGCATGCAAACAAATTTACTGTTGTGATCTTCAATCAACCCTTTTGGTTGTTCCATACATACTATATCTCTTTCAATGATGACATTGTGAGAACTAGGATCCCACACACAACATCCCTTTATACCACCATCATAACTTGCAAAGATATAAAACAAGCAGGAATTCAAAAACAAAGATTTTAAGTCTGGAAATGATTTACCGCTTACCAGTACGTGCAATTCTTTCCTGCTCTTATGACCTTGATGCTTCTTCCATAAACAAGAAGATACATATGTCACTTCAGATGCCACTTCAATACTCTCTTCCAACTTATAAAGGTTATGAATCTTTGTTGCATTCATCACTACTAAACTACCTTTCAATAATGTGAGTGCTCCACCTTGACCTGTATACTTATATCCACAAGAATCCAACACTCCTAATGAAATCAAAATTAATTTAAGCTCAGGTACATATCTAACATCCGTTAATTCCCTAACAATACCATCGAACATCCTGATTCTAATACTGCCAACCCCAACAGTTTTACAGGGAATACCATTTCTCATAAACACTACACCCTCATCAACAAATTGGTAAGAAATGAACCAATTTCTATGTGAGCACATGTGGTTGGAGGCACCTGAATCTAACTACCATTCTTATTGATATTGTAAATTACTAGAAACAGATAAAACTTGATCAGTCATACCTGAATTTTTTACAGCCAAATTTTCTTCCTTCGTAGAGATTTCCTCAGATTCCTTTCTCTTCCAACTATCTTTCTTGAGATGTCCTATTTTTCCACAATACCAACATTTTTGTTTACCCTTTTCATGTCTTGACTTAGTTCGAGAAGAAATTATCTCATTCTTCTCTTTAGTTCAACCTCTGACAAGCATCGCCTCTGAAGTTGAGGTTTCTTTACTAGATTTTATCCTCATCTCCTTAGCCAACAAAGCTCCCACAATAGAGTCATAATCTAAAACATTTGTTGAGCTAAAGCTAATAGAGGTGACTAGATTATCCCAAGACTCAAGCAATGAACACAATAGTGTAATAGGCTTATCTTCATCTTCGAATTTAACTTCCATACTAGTCAATTGAACTATAAAGGTATTGAAGGTATTTAAATGGTCAACAATTTTTGTACCTTCTTTCATCCACAAACTGTACAACTATCTCTTCAGGTAGATTTTGCTCATCAAATACTTCATCATATAGACTTTCCAACTTGCTTCATAAGCCTTATGTTGTATCCTCTCCTACGATATTAAACAGAACCTCATTCGCCAGATATAAACGAATGGTACTAAGAGATTTTGCATCCAGATCTTCCCATTCCTCATTCATCATGGCCACTGGTTTCTTTGACTTACATGCCAATGTCTTTTGCAACCCTTGTTGCACCAGTAAATCCCACATCTTGAGCTTCGAGAGCTCAAAGTTGATTTTACGGATGAACTTTTCAACTTCAAACTTCGAACTCTGCATCTTAGCCATTATCACAATGTTTCCTAATACCCACTACTTATAAAACCCAAATCCCTTTAAAAAATAATGTGGAGGAATAATAAAAGGTTTAATAAAATTTTTTTTACCAACCTCACTTTTAATTAAAAAAATAAAATTCACCTTTTACTTCACTTTATACCTTTTACATACTATATTCCAAAAATATAGTAAAATTTTTAAAGTAGCCTCCACATGACTTACTTGTTCACGTTCTCACTTTTGAAAAAGGAAATTCAATTTTGAAAAATCCCAAAAAATTCCATACCTTAAGTTTTCACAAAACCCCACAAAATTTTCTTGAATGTGGATGGGGAGGGCATGTGCTTTGTGGTTTTTTGTTGTGAGTGTGTCGGTGCACTTCTAACAATGTCTGGGGAGCCCCAATGAATTTTTACTCAATTTCCTTTTGTGACACCTACTCAATTGACCTTTTTGCATGATCTGATACCAATTATTAGAATTGCAAATGCGGAAAACACAATTCACATATGATATTTAACAGTCACATAGATAAGAAACACAGGGATTTCATGTGGTTCAACCAAACATTAGGCTAGTTCCACCAAGCATAGACATCGGTTATGGGCTTACATATATTTATATACGTTTACAACAAGAATCTGATTATTAAATGCAATCTCTATCAATATTCTAACTTGGTCTATTTAGTTGCAACCAATGCATAATAATAGGATCCAAATCCATCCTTGGAGGCATTCATTGTCACCAAATCCCAACATAATTATCTTAGTCCTTTTTGATACACTTAGTCTCCTTTAACTGGCCCAATTGTAGTTTTTTGTTTTTTCTCTTCTTCACCACAAAACACTCCCTGGCCTCAAAAACACATATATACAAGGCACTCTTCCTGCTCACTAGCCTATGTGTTCATTTATATTTATATTTCAATTGTGGTTCATCCTAGGGATATTAGGGAGACATCGATCTGTTGGTTGAACTCACACATAGCACGAATCGAACTCACACATAGCATGGACACATGGTGGAAATTCACAATGAGATTCCATGGACACTTGGAAATAATGGAGTAAGAATGAGTTGTAAGTGTCAATTCTAAGAGTCCCTTGTCTGTAGAGTCTAGTGTTATATGGTTTGCATGTAACCGACTCAGTAGAGTCTTTTCCTATATAATGATCTAATGAGTCTTCATTGTATAATAAAAGAAGTGAGCGTAGCCTCACCTGTGTGTGTTGTTTTCTCATATTTTAACTTGGTATAAGAGCCATGAGAGCGATGTGAAGAAATTCATAGAGGTCTGCATGTCACTCCTCTGGAAGGGTGTGGTGGCATACTACTCGCCCTTTACGTAGAACTGAAAAACTAAAATTTCCACAGTCTAGCTGATATTACAGTGCAGAAGGCTTTCAAGATTTACGCACCCGAGTAATGCGTGACGTGAAGACTCTACGCACTCTAAGGCACAACTGAAAAACTAAAATTTCTGCAGTCTAGATGATATTACAGTGCAGAAGGCTTTCAAGATTTCCGCACCCGATTAATGCGTGAGGTGAAGACTCCATGCACTCTAAGGTAGCGTGAGGTGTGGAAACCCTAAATCATGAGTTTTTTCATGAAGCTAAGTTTTTCATTTTTTTACCACTAATATTTGTTGCATGCATGGGCAAATCATGAAGAGGTCACATGGTAAGGTTTTTGTGTTGGATAAATCAAGTTTTCATGCATGAGAAAATCGTGAGCAAATCGTGGAGCAAATGAGGTAATGTGTGAGTTAATTTGGTGTGTGAGCAAGTTTGCATGTGTTGAATTTATAAGTTGCATGCGTGGAGTTTGAATGAACGAAAATCGTGAATTATTTTAAAAAGGGGTTATTATTATGTATATTCATATGAGGAAGGATCATCATCCGTGAGGTGGAGTTATTACTTAAAAGTGGATTTTTTTTTTAAGCTTATTAAAAGTGGATTTTTATTCAAAGTGGGTTTTATTTTGAAGTTTACTAAAAGTGAATTTTTATTCAAAGTGGATATTTTTGAAGTATAAACTTTAAAAGTGGATATTAAAGTTTATTCAAGGGAATATTATTTGTGAGATTTTGTGTGCGAACATTTGTTTTATGAAAGAAAAATTTTGGTGATTTGGGCATTCAGAAATATAGCACAGGAACCCAGAGAGAAAGGGTGTTGTTATCACTGAAATTTCATCCGCACAGGGCAACAAGAACTTTGCATCGTCAGCACAGAAAAACAGTCGTTCATGGCACAAGGATTAATTCCACAGCACAACAAAAGGGTCAAAACTATGCAAAATGGCCAAAAAATTACAAAGCGCTATGCACCCACTGGGCACGCGCGCGTGCGCGCAACATCTTCGTACTTGGAGCGCATATGCGCGGCTGTGGGGTGAAAAACCCACGCGCCTGCCAAACAACGCATTTATGAAACTGGTCGGCCTCACAACCACTAATGGATCGGCTCCCAAGTCGATTTGACATCAAATCCGAGCTCAATCTGCGTGGGGAGGCTGGTCAAAGACCCAATTGTGCCCTAAAGAGCCCCTTTTTACATTCAAAAGAGGTTGCATAATAACCCAATGCTTGGCTATAAAAAGCCATGAATGACCACCATTTCTTCAAGGAATTCTTCATACTGTTATGCTGCTAAGATTGCTAGAGACCCTTTCTTTGGCAATACACATTATAAGCTGCATTTCATAAGCTATTCACCCCTCACTTGAGTGAATAAGCTTGGAGTTATTTCATCCACATTTCATCTTTTCTTTGTAAGGAGAGCAATCAGTTGAGGGCCTCAAGAG
>JZKD02S1599022.1:137523-151630 GCA_000966675.3 Picea glauca
GCCACATTTCACTAGAAGTCTTAGCATCTCTAATATGAAAAATTATGTTATCTTTAATAGATATTCTCAACAATACATTGGCTTTGTTCTCCCTCTTATCCCAATCTAGGATTGTCACCACTGTCACACCTGCATCCTCATTAGATCACGCTTAATCTCATTTTGTGATCATCCATATGCCATAACCTTACAACAAGGTTTGCATCTTGAATTTCCAATTAATGAAATTCGATCCATCCAATTTATTGGCTTAGTTGAGGTACGTTTCAGCAAGTGGATTCTCTATCCTTACAAATTCTTTCACGCAACAACAATCTAAGTGAAAGAGAAGTAGCACCCCTCACTCTACGCTTGAGAAGGGAATGAAAATGATAGCCACTTTTTTACAATAGTAATAATAGTCTTCATCCTAATCTCTGATTCCACTTAAATCAATGATCTTCAAAATTTGAAGAACAGATCCAAATATTTGATAAATTTCTGATTTAATGAATAACCAAGAAAGTGATCATAAATGCAAGAATTAAGTTAGTCACATCAACCTTTCACTCTCTACAACGTGTTCATGGCAGCGTACAATGTCTAAGCAACCAAGACCCGCAGGTAGGAATTTTAAAATGTAACAGCCACTCGTGCAACACAGGATAAGCGCGTGCCTCTAAGATCAGACGTCCCAGCATGAAAACAGAAGAAACAACAAATTGTAATAGCACTTGTCTCTCCTCCAACAGATGTGATTGATCCTACCACGAACGGAATTGGAAGCACCTCTCTAACACACCACATGCAGGTTCAGATCCTGCCATCCACGCCATGCAGAGATGCTCCACGGGCTCCTTCGCATCACCAGACACAGACCCGAGGATAAGCACGTGCCTCTCTTCCTATGTCGATCTCCCTTGCAGCAATGTCCATAACGATCTCCCTCTCAGACAGTCCGCCTCTCTCCTTCTTGGCACACCAACAACGATCCTCCTGCGGGATTCCTCCAATTCTATGAGAGGCATCAAAAACAACAAGATCCAATCCAGTAGCCACACACACTCTCCTCCCTCAGGATCTGATACCAATTTAATAAACGAGAATTACAAATATATATATGTGATGATATTCAATTTGAATCAATTTAAAACGGTTGAAAATGAGCTCAACTAATCTCCATTACTTTTCCAAGTATTACACACATCAATACTTATGATATTATATTTATACATGCATTGTTTAATCTTTGATACAAGCATATGACTACTATTACTGATTTCATGAGTCATTCAATCATTGTCTTAATTAGTTCATACATATATAAATCATTGTAGATCTTCCCTTGTAGGAGTCAAAATAATAAATGCCACCCTAAAATCTAAGCATGTTAAAATAAGTAAAATATATAGAAAATGTTTGTTTAAATTTCTTACATAATGTGAAGGGAATAGGTATTAATTATTATTATTATTATTATTATTAATAATTTTCTCAAACTGATCTTAATCTTAGTCTGAACGAAAAACAACTCGATTTTGAACTATTATTAATAATTTTCTCAAACACATAATCTCAATGATAGATATTAATCTCAACCTCCAAAAAAAATTGTAATGATTTCTAATAGGGACACTCTCAAACACTTGGAAGCTATACCAACAAAAATAATTCATAACTAATTTGACAACGAAATAGTTTCCTTTCAATTGAAACGAGACACTAACCCTTCTTGAGTGTTCTACTGAGAGCAAAACATTATAATGATTTTTTGTAGGGACACTCTCAAACACTTGGATACTATACCAACAAAAATAATTCAGAACTAATTTGACAACAAAATGGTTTCCTTTCAATTGGAACGAGACACTAACCCTTCTTGAGTGTTCTACGAATTGTTGCGTTCTATGGAATGTTGTAGAGATGGATGTGTCATAATGCTAGTTGGTGCAGTCTAATGAATTTTCCAATTTGTTTAATGATCAAGGTTTCTTTCTATAAATGAGTTTACAATTCCTATCCATTATGGGAATTTTTATGTGGATGCCGCCCCTTATTTGGGTTATGATGCAGTCTCATGAATTTTTCAATTTGTTTAATAATGAAGGATATTTTTTATACATGAGTTTACAATTCCTATCAATTAAGGCAATTAATATGTCTATGCCACTCTTTAGCTTGGTTATGAGATCACTAGTTAACTTGAAAACAATATAAAAAAACTTAAGGCCCTTCCAATCCAAAATGATTCCAAAATCATGTGAGAAACCTTTTATGGAATTCTATTTCTAATCTCTCCAAGCAACCTAGTCATGGTACTCATCCGTCACCCCTTACAACACAAGAAAATGCCCCTTTATTATTCATCCCCTTAGTAGTCCTCTTCCTCTCAGTTATAGTCCAATCCACTGTCTACTTTCAAATTAAAATCCAACAATTTTTTGTCTCTTTGAGTACTCTATGTACAACAAGGTTCTATATCGTATGGAGATGATTTTTCTATATTCATCTTGACTTTTATTGCTATGCTACAATATCTTCTTTATCTCTTTGATTCCCTTGTCATTCTACTATAATCTCAAGGTTTTACTAGTCTCTTTCATGGAGAATAGTCACTACTCAAGATCCTACTCCTCCGCTTTAATGAAGAGTAATATCTCCCCTGAAAGATAGTGCATCCCTTCCCTAACAAGAGATTCCTTTTATACATAGAGCATGAGAGGTATGACAGGGAACAAAAGTCCCATTTGAATTCATCCAAGTTCTTCCTCTTCTAGATAGTTGATGAGAGCTAACAAGAGTCCCATTTGAATTATTCTCAGGTGCACAAAAATAAGGATATAGTTAGAATTCTTAATGTAATATCATCTTTCTAATCCTCACCCGCATATTGGTATTTTTTTTTCTTTCAAATCAAAATAGCCTTCTAATAAATCATCATTAGAATTAAAAGAGTGGTGATGGGTTAGGATAAGTAAAAACATTAACCATATCATGGTAAGACTACCACATGGTCCTTATAAATACATTTACATGTATCCATATACATTTACTAGTAATTCCTTCAACTTGATCTCTGCATTAGAAATCCATACTAACATACAGGCTTGACATATGAGTTTGTCTACATAACTTGATTCTCATAATTACAACACGTATCTACAACTAGCACATAATAAGGTCCAATATAATCTAGGTATTGAAACTAGGGATTTTACATCCTCTTCACCTTAGAATAGTAATGTCATTAATGTTCTTGTTTTTCAATGATAATCTGTGTATTTTTTCTTTAGTGACACATGTACTACCATCTTCTTCATTGCAACCCTGTATAGTAGTTGGTTATATCGGACAACAATATTTAATCATTCCTTTTGGTATCTTGGGATACCTTCAAGATCTTTAGAATTCTATTGTATGCCTTAAACATCATCAAAGTAAACATGCATATCATATCCAATGATATACAATAATTATTCCATCCTTATGAATTTCATTTATTTTTTTAATTTCCATTTCATCACTTAAGGATATATATTCATAAAACAAGATAAGGTATGCAAGTTAGGTCGATACTTATCTATGTGAATATGTATTCATATGGATACTATGGGAAAGACTCGATTCATGGTTTTCTCTGACACACCCAAACACATATTTCCTTCTTGATCGTAGCTAGCACGTAACATGAACCTATCACAAATCCATTCAACTTTCCCCTTCCTTGCTACACTAACCTTTCTAGACTTAACCATACTATTCTCTCTTAAATATCCCCTCAAGTGATAGATATTTCCAAGTATTTCACATGAAACATCAATAAATACTTAAGGAGTCTTATTTCTAGGGCATCTTGATGGAAACCTCTAATATACCGTAGATTAAGGTGATCAAGGCCTGTCACAAGGTTCTAAGGTCATCACAATAGAATTATTCTCATGCTTTCCAACTTACAACAACCATCATTTTTCCTTCCTAGACATATATATCATATCACCTATATCATACACATATAGTTATCATGATATCTTATCAACAAAATGTCAATTAGAAATTAAATATGCTTCCTATAGAAATCACATTTCAAAATTATGAAATTTCTCTCATAATATTTATCCCTCGCAAATGTAGTCACCAATATTCATTATGGAATTATACCCATTGCCATATCTAGCTGAGATATTTCTACCTATAATTTTTCCTCATTGTTAATTTCTACTAGCTCAATCGGTTAAGGCATGTGTTTCATTTGCTAGGAGACTCGAGTTTAAGACCCTTACGGTGTGTTTAGTTCGGAGGAGACTCCAAAAAATCCTACCATGTTACTGTTTGGTGCAACCCAGGGAGGTGCAATCCCTAAGTGATTTTGATAGMTTAKATGCCCCTGGGTTGTGGTTTCTTAGTCAATCATTGAAGTGATATCCCTACAAGTGACRAGAATTTCTAACAAAAAAAAATATATATTTTMTACTCCTTGATAGAAAAGAAATTGTGAATAATCTTGCATATAATATTTTATTGCAATATTCATAACAACACACAAATGCAACATGAACCTTGAGCATTTAAGAAATCTTATTAGGMTCAAGTGTGTTGAAATATGCATTCAAACATCACATAAGACCTTTCCATGGGATCTTTCGCCTATAAGAATAACATGGTTTCAATTGATTAGTTTTTGGTAGAAGTGATAGGTATAGGGACTTAGACGATGGTCAAAAAGGAAAACAAGGACCTTACATACAAAAAATACCCCTCTAGGTCTCAAGCACTATGAACAATGCCTCCAACCATGACACACACCCTCTTTCTGGGGCATTTAACTATCAAGTGTTATTCAAGACACCATTTGGTAGGTTTGAACAAAGGGTATGGATATGGGGACCTAGTGAGAGGAAAATAGGTTCCATACCAATAAAATAAGGTTGTAGTACTCCTTTTGAAACATGTCAAGTTGACATAATTTGGCATAGTTTTCATTTTATAAAAAATAATGCATGCGTGTTCCTGTAAATTCAGATGACCTCTTTGTTGGCCCTTGACCAAGTTTTGAGGAACCTTGGTCATGTTTGACCTACTTTTGGGACTTCAACAAGTGGTCAAAGGCAAAGCACAAGTCGAAGTGAAGATCATGGGATATTGGCCCCTTTTTAGGGATTTTTGGGTTTTGGGCTTATGTAACAGGTATGGGGATGTCGACCCATGGGTTTACCCATGTTTAGGCCCGGTTTTGAAATGTATAAATAGATGTCTAGGTGATGTAAGAACGAGGACATCTATTTGATTTTAGGTGCTAAGTGCAAGGGGTAATTGTAATTTCTTTGTGCATACTGTATAAGACTTGTAGAACTAATTGCAAGTGATCCTAAGAGACTGTGGAAGGATTTGTGATGTAACTAAGGGAAGGAGGATCTAGCAAAGTGTGCATATATTTTATCCTTTCTAGAGTAGGATCTCAAGGTTCTATGCATGTAGAAGATTGACAGAAGACAATAAAGAGAAGAATAATCGGTGGACGTATCCCTAGGGAGGGGGTGAACCACGTATATCCTGTGTTGTGTTTTCTTTGTGCATTTTCGTTGTTCTCTTGTTTATGCGATTAAATTCTTAGTGTGCTCATGTATGTTAGATGAATTTGATATGATAGATTAGTGATGAATAATGTGAACAAATGCTAGATCTGACCTATGTGGATGTGCTTAGTGCTTGATTATATTGGATCTGTCTGAATACTGCACCATTCTGTTATTAGGGTTTATCTGCACTCTAAGCTAAAGATGAATATTGATGAAATGCAACTGCTAAGTGCTCTGTTAAAGTGTTACAATAATAGATCTATGTCCCAGCTAGGGTTGTAGACATCACAGTCCTGTAACCACCCCTATCTCTACCTCGAGTGAGACTTCATATTCTTCGCAGGTGTTGCTGAAAGGGCCTGTAGTTAGGGTTTTGTTGGTGTGCTATCGTAGCATTGAACCCTGGGTCTGCCCCTGTGCCAACAAAAGGTTTTGTTGTTGGGACTGGAACTGCGATTGATGGGAACTTAAGAAAAGAGAAAGATTTGTGTGTATATCTATTTCCCTAGTGCACAATATTCTACTTGACCTATGAAGCTCTGCGCCAAGAAGGAGAGTCAGATCTAAAGAAAAGAGATAAGACCTAAAAGCTTTGTGCTCTGATAAAGGTAAGAACAATGAAAAGTTTTGATTGAAAAAGTAAGATAAGTGGAGATTTTTGTTTCAAAAGTATGTATCTAGGTATGTTTGATAAATTTTGTCCTAGCTCGAAAAGTACGGCACAACTAAACGAAATAAGGTCTAATATGAGTAGATATGATAAAAATAATGAAAGATATGTTATCCCTATGCATAGAAAGAATGTTTTGACTAACAAATGGATGCAGGACCCTAGAAATACTTTGTTGTAGGTTAGTTACTATGACCCTAGTGCATAGTACAACAAAGGTTGGGGGTCGTTCAATAGAAAGAGAGAATTAACTCTTTGCTACAATTGCAGAAGACCGGGACATCTTGCTAAGGAATTCCCTAGTAGAGGACCTAGTTGCCTTTGTTGTAAAGATATGGATCATGAAGTTTTCGATTTCCCGTGAATGATTGCTAATCTTGATAGAATGAATATGAGACAAGAAAACCTCGAGGAATGTTACGAAACTGTGACCATGGAAGAACCCCAGAAAGAATCAGAGAATGTATTACTACAAATGAAAGAAAACCTAAATTATCACAGAAATATCAACTTATCAGATATCTTCAAAGAAAAAGAATGCATAGAAGAAAGAATAGGAGACTTTGACATTTACTATGTTTTGGATGAAGAAACACAAGTGAATATCATGACAGAAAGAACTTGGGAAACTTTGGGAAAGCCTGCTATGATTCCTTCATTGAGAGGAATAGGATTATTTAGAGGAAATATGACAGCCCTATGTGAAAGAATCACCCAGATATATATGAGTGCTCATGGAACTTCGAAAGAGGAAGAGTTTGAGATTATTAAATTTATTGAGAACAATGCCCCATTTTCTATATTACTAGAAAAACCTTGGATTGAAAAGGATCAGGCTAGAAGAAAAGAAGAGGAAGTCTTAGTGTAGAATAAGCAAGAATTAAAAGATTTCATGACTAGGAGGATAACACACTTGATTGAAGAACATGAGAACAGATCGAAGCTACTTAGAACCAGAAACTTGGATGTCGAAGTTAAAAGAACACAAGAAGACTCGCAGAAGACTGAAGTACCTACCCCAGAGAGAGAAGATGTATTACTCTATGAAGCTATGAAAGAATCTCAACAGATGACCCTTTCTTTGACACACCTCCAAAGACTGAAGGTGAACATTCCCCCCATTCCCCTACCTTTCAACACCATCACTTTCAATGTGACCTACATCTTTCGTAGGGGGATGTGACCATATTTGATGGCTCGGACCCCACTGGTTGGGTAACCCAAATGGAACATTACTTCTCTTTGTACGACATTACAGATGACTTGGACAAACTCCGGTATGGTGTTCTCCATCTAGATAAATAATGTTGGCAATCGTGGAAATGGAGAAAAACTCCCCGTCAAGGGTATATTGCTTGGACCCAATTTGTGACTGAGCTTTATGAATGCTTTGACACTGACACCAACCATTTGGGTTGTTTGACAAAGTTGAAACAATCAGGAATAGTAGAAGACTTCATAGCTTCCTTTGAGCACATGGATTTTCGAACAGAGGGAATGACTGATGCTTTCTTTCGAGAGTGTTTTATCAGTGGCCTCAAGGAGGAGATTCGGGCCCATGTCCTCATGGCTTGACCCTCGAGTTGGGTGGAGGATACTAAAAGAGATAAAGAATCACAAAAAGTTGTATCCTCTCAAAACCGAAAACCCTCCTTTATCCCTTACCCTAAGCCCATAAATCCCACTACTCCCTCCACCCCAAGATCCAAAAATTGACCAGGGATGAAATGGATGAACTCCAACTCAAAGGCCTTTGTTATAATTGTGATGAAAAATATTTCCCGGGCCACAAGTGTAAGGAACAAAATCTTTTTATGACCATCTCTTAGGATATTTCAGAAGAGGATGTTGAAACTCCCCTTCTGTCTAAGTCACCTGAAATCACTAACATAACCCCTCCCTCAGACCCTCCCGAAGTGGAACTGGTCATTTCCCTCAATGCTCTCACTAGCTTCTCCGCTCCTCAAACCCTCAAGTTAATCGGTTACATCAAGCATCGAAAGGTCATCATTCTGGTTGATAGTGGAAGCACCCATAATTTTATTCATCGTCGCATTACCCATGAAACTCATTGCTACATCCATGTCGTCAACAATTTCCAAAGCTCGATTGCCAATGGTGGTTCAATGAAATGTGGGGAGCATTGTGAAAATGTTCATCTCCAAATTGGTGACTACCACCTAAAATCCCATATGTTTCTATCGACATGGGAGGTTGTGACATTGTGTTGGGTGAAGACTGGCTAAGGACTTTGGGTCCCATTCTCATGGATTTTAAGGAATTAACCATGCAATTCAACCAAGAAGGCCACCAATATAAATTCCAAGGCATCACTGTTGGTTCACCTAAGGTCATTAGTTCCCATCGCATGGAAAAGCTACTCAAAAAAGGTCATTCTGGTGTCATTTCCCAACTCCATGCCATACAAGCAATAGAGACACCCCCGATGCCACAAGACCTCCAATCCCTCCTTTCTAAACATCAAATGGTATTTTCCACTCCCTAAGGACTCCCTTCATTTTTCGGTGTTCATGATCATTCCATTCCCCTTGTACCCAGAAGCCTTCCTCCAAATATCTGTCTGTATTTCCACCCCTTTTCACAAAAAAATGAAATTGAGAAAATGGTCCAGGAACTCCTTAATGCAAGCGTTATCCACCCTAGTATGAGCTCTGACTCTTCTCCTGTAGTCATGGTTTTGAAGAAAGAAGGTTCTTGGAGAATGTGTCCTAACTTTCGTGCCCTCCACAAACTGACCATTAAAGACAAATTTCCCATTCATGCCATTGATGACCTCCTGGATGAATTGAGTGGTGCCCAATTCTTTATTAACCTTGATCTTCGCTCGGGATATCACCAGATACATATGAAAGAGGCAGACACTATCAAGATAGCCTTTCAAACTCATGAGGGCCACTATGAGCTTTTTTTCATTCTCTTTGGCTTGTGTAATGCCCCCTCCACCTTCCAAAGACTCATGAATCATGTCTTCCATCCATTTCTACATCATTTTGTCTTAGTTTTCTTTGATGATATCCTCATATATAGCAAAACCTAGACAAACCATCTTACTTATGTGGATCGAGTTCTCCATCTACTCTCTCAGCACCAATTTTTCCTAAAATAGTCTAAATGTGCTTTTGGTGCCTCAGAAGTAGAATACTTGGGTCATTTGGTTAGCAAGGATGGCGTCAAGGTGGATCCAAAAAGATTGAAGCTATGAAATACCGACCGCACCCAAAGACTCTCAAAATCTTACCTGAATTTATGGGATTAACATGGTATTATCACAAGTTTGTTAAGAATTATGGAAAGATTGCAGCATCTCTCATTGCTCTCCTAAAAATGAACTCTTTCACTTGGAATCTAGCCACTGCTCAAGCTTTTCAAACATTCAAGATGGCCATGTGCACCACTCTGGTTCTGGCCCTTCCTGATTTCACAAAGACCTTTGTGTTGGAATGTGATGCCTCAAGAAAAGGAATCGGTGTTGTCCTTATGCAAGAGGGTCAACCTTTGGCCTTCACCAACAAGCAACTATCTGAAAGGAATCTGGGAAAACCCATCTATGAAAAGGAAATGTTAGCTAGTATGCATGGTGTTGATCTATGGCACCCTTATCTCTTGGGGCAACATTTCTAAATTAAGATAGACCATCAAAGCCTCAAGTACTTTTTGGAACAACCCATTTCCTCCCCAGAGAAACAAAAATGGGTGATTAATCTCTTTGGATATGATTATGATATCATTTACAAAAAAGGCAAAGATAATGTGGTGGCAGATGCACTGTCCCGAAAATATGAAGAAGAAGGATCCCTTTTTTCTCTTTCCTTCATTGTACCAGATTGGCTCCAAGCTGTTCGCCGGGAATGGCTACAAGATCCCAAAAGTTCACATATGATCCAGCAATTGCAGACCAATGCTCCAGCTCCCCCGAGGTTCTCTTGGCTCTAGGATGAGCTTCGATACAAAGTTCATTTATATTTAAGTAAACAATCAAAGCTTAAATCCACGGTACTTTCTAAGCTTCATTCTACACCCACAATGGGGCACTCCGGGTTCACCAAAACCTATGACAAGGTCAAACGTTCTTTTTTCTGGGATGGTATGAAATAGGACATCCATAATTTTTTCTCTGAATGTGATGTGTGTCAATGCAACAAGGGAGAAACAGTCAAATCTTCGGGCACACTACAACCTCTTCCGATTCCACCTGCTATTTGGAAGGATATCTCTATGGAATTTATTACAGACTTACCCAAATCGGGAAATAAATTAGTCATAATGGTGGTTGTGGATCGCCTTTCCAAGTATGCTCATTTCTGCGCTCTTCAACACCCATTTACCACATCCACGGTGGCCCAAATTTTCATGGACCATGTATTCAAGCTTCATGCCATGCCGCACTCTATTGTTTCTTATCGTGACCCAACTTTCACAAGCAATTTTTTGCAATAACTGTTCAATCTATAGGGAACCCAATTGCATCTCAGCATAGCTTATCATCCCTAGACTGATGGTCAAACAGAAGTTGTCAACAAATGTTTGGAAACATATCTGAGGTGTTTTGCCTCTGAAAAGAAAAATCAATGGGCTCAATGGTTACCCCTAGTTGAATGGTGGTAAAACACTTCCTACCATACAACTACATGCATGACTCCTTTTGAAGCGGTATATGGATAGAGGCCACATTCAGTTCTCTCATACTTACCGGGTACCTCGAAGGTCCAGGCGGTTGACTAAACACTTACAGTTCGAGAGGATATTCTCCATACCCTCAAAGAGAACTTGGCCATGGCATAGAATTGCATGAAGCAACAAGCAGATCAAGGTCACTCTGAACGTTAATTTGCAGAAGGGGATTAGGTGTTTCTGCGACTACAACCATACAAGCAAACTTCCCTCAAGGTCGAGCATTGCCAGAAGATAGCGCCCAAATTCTATGGTCCTTATATAGTTTTCAAGCGTGTGGAACAAGTCACCTATTAGTTAGCTCTGCCCAGTCATTCGAAGCTACATCCTGTTTTTCATGTTTCATGCTTAAAGAAGGTGATTGGAAGTAGGTGCCAAATTCAAACCAACCTTCCCGAGTTAACTGAAGAAGGATCCATTTGGCTACAACCATAAGTAGTTTTGGACTAGTGTGAGTGTCACCTGTGTTAGAGAACCATCAAGGAAGTGCTAGTCCAATGGAAAGATACAACTCCACTAGATGCCACTTGGGAACTAGCTACCATTCTACAACAGTTTCCATATCTCAAGCCTTGAGGACAACGTTAGGGTCCTAACCTGCACATAGGTAGAGCAATATATTTGGATGTAATAAAGGTCAATATTAATAAGGCCTTTCAATAAAATAGAATAAGGAGGATGTAAGAATACCTAATAGAAGATTCTACTTCTAGAAGGATATTCCTCTAGGTTCTTCTATTGATAGACATATTTAGTATAAATAAGGTCTAGGGTATGAAAACCATAGCTTGGAGATTATTGTAACATAGCGTTGCTCGACTGGAGGTTGCCCCCTCGAAGAGGCCCATGAACATTTCTTTCTGAATTAAAGTGTTATTTATGTTGTTGTTCTTATATCATTTCTATGTTATTGTGGATATTATGTTGGTTATATTACTGTTATTCTGCCATTTCTAGCATTTTATTTGTGTTCTACATACTTTTATTATATGGTATATTACTAGTTATCATCGATATCATGGCCGAGAAAGTAATGCTTGTAGGTATTCAAGCATCATCAATGAGAGGAGTGCAAGCCTCTCCATCAATTTCTTGCGTATCTGGATCATCCCGACCAACAATAGAGAAGATAACTAAGCACAGATATGACCTAGCCAACACGAAGTTAATCCTGACCATCTTACCAGACTACATCCCACCTCTGGTTGGCACGGTGAGTCATGACAGTGCCCCGAGGGACTTTGATTACACCATGGTTACTATGTGCCTACCAAACGGGATACATGAAGTTAGAATGCAGCAGAATAAGATCGGGATGTTGAAGTTCAACGACTTCAACCTAGGAGACCGCAAGAACCATAGTATGCTCACTCCTTAGAAATACTTAATCAGGACAAAGGGGAAGAACATGAAAGAAATCCCCCATCCATGGACTATGAACCTCGCACAGTCCACCCTCTTGAATGTAATGAATATTCTGCACTTTGGAAGTCACTAGGAGGTTAATGTGTGTGTTAAGCTCCTTCTCTCATGTTACTATGGAAACTACCTATCGCTAGACCTACACATCACAGTCGATCTGACATTGATCCATGGGATCACCAGATTCACTTGTAAATTTGGGTCATTTTGCGACGACTATTTCGACGCTCTTGCGACATTATGTCATGGATTTTTCTACAAATCTTGATTCTCTAAAACATCGTATCATGGGACGTGGCCATTTCAATGAACTTGAATTAACATGGCAAGTGCAACGACCATCGAGAACTTCTCACAATTACGAAAAAAAAGGAAATATCGTCACCACTACGACAATATAGACAATATAAGTGAAACCAACATGTCGTCACACATGCGACAACCCTTGTGATGAAAATTTTATTTGTTTATATAGAAAATGCGTTGCAACAACTTTTGTCGTCGTCGTGCTTGCGACCATAACATTTCTTTGTTTATATAGCAAATGCATCAAAATAACCTTTTCTTTCATCGCCCTTGCGACAACAACATTTCTTTGTTTTATATCACATCCTCCATATGTATGACAAGAGTTCGTTGTTTCTATAGAAAATACAACGCAACAATGTTTTTTGTCGTCGCACTTGTGATGACAACATTTCTTTGTTTTTATAGCACATCCGTTGCAGGTATGACAAGAGTCATTGTTTATATAGCAAATGCACCACAATAATGTTTGTGCTCGTCTGACTTGTGATGACAACATTTCTTTGTTTTTATAGCACATCTGTCATAGGTATATTATGATTGTTGAAATGGCGATGACAATTATTAATTTAAAAAAAAAAAAAAATTATTTTAGGCTGCAATTTTAATATTAATACTACCATATTAATAACTATCAATATAAATCTATCTCCAAGGTCATTCTCATAAGTCATATTTTTCTACAATGTGCCTTAAATGAAGCCATATACCTTGTTTGACTTATCAACCAATCCTTGAATCTATGTAAGAGGTTGGTGGGGAAAGTTTTTTCACATAATAATGGGAGCATGGGTTGCATACAATCTTCATGCCATGGGAAGTGTAAGAGTCCTACATTCTGCTAGTTATAGGTAATGTCATCCATCATTTCCACCAATGATATCATTGTCATTGACTCTAACATTGTGGGAGGAAAATATAGTTCATCATTCACTATCCATTATATACTCTTTATATCCTTGAGAGACAAATATAGTTCTTTTAGGAAATTCTTAGAAAGAATACAATAGATCAAGCTCTTTCTATCCACACTAAAGAGAACCAGAGAGAATAATATATCTAAGGGACCATGAAGTACATAAAGTGAATATATTATTTATGTTGCATGTTGTAGTGGAAGAGAGTTCCTTATCTAGCGCAGGATGAATCAGGTTCTTGTAATGCTTTGTGTTGACAATGTTAGGTAAGAATGTGAGTAGAAATATAGAATGTGAGTAGGTTGGGATGAGAAATATAGAATCTTATTGCTTGGGTTTTTCACCATGGTGGCCTCATAGCCTAGGTTGGTGGTGCTATCTACACTAGATGGTTGTGGTTCAATGGAAATTTTCTCGTACATGACGAATCTCTTGTACCAATTTTTGTTAAAAGATAAGTCTCATTTTTTTGTTTATGAATATGCAAAATTACTATTACTCCCAGTCATAAAAAAATTATGTGTTATGCATGCTATGTCTTTTTT
>JZKD02S1599022.1:161583-179259 GCA_000966675.3 Picea glauca
CTTCTAGAACATGGATCTAGGTATGTTTGATAGATTTTGTCCTAGCTTAAAAACTAGGGCATTAATAGATGAAAGAAAGTTTGATATGAATAGATATGATCAATATAACGATAGATATGTTATACCTATGCATAGAAATAATGTTTGGACTAATAAGTGGATGCAGGATCCTAGAAAGAAATTTTTACAGGCTAGCCATTATGATCCTAGCACGCAGTAAAAGAAGAGTTGGGGATCATTAAAGAGAAAGAGAGGATCAACTCTTTGTTACAGTTGTAGAACACCAGGCCATCTTTCTAAGGAATGCCCTGGGAGAAGCCCTAGTTGCCTCTATTGTAAATCTATGGACCATGAAGTATTGGATTGCCCTAGAATGATTGCTAGACTTGAAAAATAGAATATGGAACAAGGAAACTCTGAAGGAGATCAAGAGATTAAAATTATGGAAGAACCCCATAAAGAATCAGAGATCATGTTACAGAAAATAAAAGAAACCCTAGATGATCATAAGGATGTTAGTTTGTTAGAAATATTCAAAGAATAGGAGAAAATCGAAGTAAGAATAGGAGACTTCAACATTGATTGTGCCCTGGCTGAGGGAACACCGATGAATATTATGACAGAAAGAACTTGGGAAACCCTAGGAAGGCCTGCTCTGGTTCCTTCACTAGGAACAATCAGATTATTTAAAGGCAAAATGGTAACCCTATGTGGCAGAATTACCCAGATAGCTATGAATACCCATGGAACTTTGACAGAGGAAGAATTCAAATTCATTAAATTTATTGAGGACCATTCCCCATTTGCATCTTTGCTAGGAAAGATCTGGATTGATAAAGACCATATCTGGAGGAAAGAAGAAAAGGAAGCCCTAGAACAGAAGAAGCAAGAACTCATGGAATTTATGACTAGAAGGATTGTGTACTTGATGGAGGAACAAGAGAACAAATATCCATTTTTAAACACCAAGAACCTGGATGTCGAAGCTATAAGAGCGTTAGAGGAACCACAGAAGATCGAAATATCTAACCCATATGATGAAGGAGTATCACCCTTGGATCTGAGGAAAGATCCTAGGCATTGCGAAGTGACCATGTCAAGAGAAGATAAGATTCAGAATGGAAAGAGGGTGACCGAGACTAAGCTCACTGGGAAAAAGGATAGAAATCTAAGTAAAAAGAGGGCCAAAATTAGAAAGCTACAGACGACTCCATAAGGAACCCCACAGAAGGAAACATCACAAGAATTAATCTTCGTCGAGATATTAGAATAGCGACATATGGCACTTCACCATGGCGCAGTAATATATCCATTGGACCGATATACCCATTCAACTTCCACCCCGAACAGGTTGAAAAGAAATTATGGGTTCCCACTAGAACGTTGAACAACACCAGAATGGATAGAACAGAGTTAATGCAGGCCCATATCCATTGGAAGCAGACCATTGCTAAGTTTCCCTACTTAGTCTGTCACGCCACGCACCTAGAATACTTTTTTCTAAGTGATAACTTGAGCTTGAACCTTGAGATTACTTCACCTTGCGATCATTGCCTTGTTGCCTTACTTTTCATCGTAATCTCAGACGTCATTTTCACACCTTAGCTAGTGGACCCAAGGTTGTATGTCGGATGAGCTCAACGTTGTTGAGAAAGTAGTTGAAGAAGTTTTGACTAACCTAATGGATGAGAGACTCATGTTAGAGAGAAGGATGTCTGCAGGTGTGCAAGCATCGCTATCAAGAGGAGTCCAAGCTTCTCCCTCCACTGCTCACGGTGGAGGACCTTCCAGAACCATGACTGAGATAAGAACAAAGAATAGAGATGATATTGCAAACACCAAGCTAATCCCATGCATTTTGCCAGTTTACATCCCACCTTTGAGAAGCAATATTAACTGTGACAGTGTACCCAGAGACTTTGAGTACAAATTGATCACCGCATATCTTCCAAAAGGAGTGCGTGCAATACGTGTTGACCAGGATAAGCTCGCAACAATAAAATTTATTTCTTTTAACCTTGGAGATCACAAAACCTACAGCATGTTGGTTCCGCATAAATACTTAACTAAGACCAAAGGTCGTAATCCTAAGATTGTCCCGCAGTCCTGGACCCAGAACCTCACACAGCCCACACTACTCAATGTAATGAAGATCCTTCACTTTGGCAGACACCAGGAAGTCAGTGCATGTGTCAAGTTGTTGTTGTCTTACTATCACGATGGATACTTATGGTTGGACCACAACATTACTGTGGATCTGACTCTGATCAATCGGATCATAGGACTCAGCATCCAAGGCTCTGACCCACAGGACTTTTACCCAGGGAAGACCTTTAACCAAGCACTAGAACAGTGAATAAAGGAAACTTATGGTGATGTAGAGAAGGGCACGTGAGGCTACAAGGTAGCCTCCATCCAACGCAAGGTAGTGCGCCTTGCATGTCAATTGATCGTGGAAAAATTAGTTTGTAAGAACAGACCAACACAGGTGACTGGATTCGTAGTTGACCTCGTAGGGAAGTGCAACGAGGGACTACAGATGAATTGGGTGTAGTATCTCGTCAACGAGTTAGAGATGGATTGCAGAGGAGCACAAGACCAAGTGTATGAGTTCCACTTTAGTTGGATACTCATACTCATAGATTTCATCGCTTGGGAGCTGCCAGAGGGAGCCACTTTCCTAGAGATCGAACCTTTTCTATGACTAGCTATGAAGTTTTGTACGTTGTGGTACTCCAACAACATGACCAAGCAGTGGCAATCTAACGCTAAGTTCCACACGTACTTCAACCAACTGAAAAATGAAATTTAGTCTACACTTTGAATCACCCCGAACGCACTTCATAGGTTTAGACCTTTGATGAAGTTTAGTGCGGATCACCACTTCATCTACATTACAGCGTGCGGTGATGAACATAAATAGCAGCTCCAATCCTACTACAAACTGACAGAGGACGACTTGGAGGAGATCACTAAGGAATGATCAACAGACCTACTTGTTGCAACAGACCCCTCAGATATGTCTGATGAGGAAAGCCCAGAAGCTATGCCAGATACATCTGGGCCAAGCAAGACTAAGAAGGATGACGAAGTTGAATATGTCCCTAGAATATCCGTGAAGACTGCTTCGATCTCACCTATGCAAGGAGGTGATGGTGATGAGCTAGGCGGTACAAAAGTGGAGAAAAATAGGGGTGAAGTGACTCCACCAAGAGAGGAGGAGGACCCCTCCATGAAAAGAATGATGACACCACCAAAACCCTCCTCCCAAAAGAAATCTAAGGCTACCTGTACCACGCTTAAAACTACCCTTACCCCAGATGACTTTGACTTCTTAATTGCCGCGCTAAAAAATGTTTCACTTGAGCTCACAGAAAAGTAAGAAGCAAAGAAGGAGGAGGTCTTCAACCGAATCAAAGGCGAACTCAAAGAAGTGTAGTAGGAACTCCAGTATAGCCAAGCAGTGTCTACAACACCCGTGATAAGCGAAACATCAGGAACAAGCGATGAGCCCACACAGTTACACCAGATCATTGATCAAGTCTAAGCTAGCCTTCGATGAGGTAAAGAAGACATAGCCCAAGCCACCCAGGCTTTGATGCAAGCACAGACAATACTTCTAGAACAACAGAAGGAGGAAGAATGGGAAAATATTGCCCTGAAAGAGAAGTGGGATGAGGAAAAGGCACAGTTTCTAGTAGAGCAACTTGAAGTCCAGGAAAGGACTCCCAAAGCACTGCACTTTGTGACAGTCATATAGGTGAAGATGGAAGACCATATTCCACAACAGGTGACCCAACTGGAAGAAGTAATCCAACAACTCCAACTGCGCATCACAGCTCTCGAGCTCCGCATCGTGCTTGAGACCCCTCAGGAAATTAGAGATCTAAGAGAGGCCACTGCTTGAAGAATAGTTGGTCGGTTAAAAACCTTTGCCTTGGAATGCAAGCAATTGAGAACTAGAAGCACCCAGACTTATGAAACCCTCACAGAGACTCTAGAATTGTAGACATTGGAGGCACAACTCCTAGAAGCCAAGTATCATGCAGACACGCTACATGCACAGATAAAGACTTTGACCCTAGTCAAAAGAATGAAGAGGATCACAGAACAACACAGAACCTAGCAACAGGTACATGCGTTGCAAAGTAAAGTGATGGAAGTCTCCCAATAGCTTCAGCCGATCCAAGAAAAGGCATGCCAACTATTCGATGAACTTGAAAACCAAGAAGCTGAACTCGAACAGGTTGTCATCACTGCAGAACAACACCTGGAAGGACCGCTCAATGACACAGTGATCCAGGAACTTACTGAGAAAGAGGTTGTTGCAGTGCAGCAGGTCAAAGCAGCTCAAGCCAATATCAAGGCATTCGAGGCGGAATTGAGCTGACCTAAGTGACTCGGGACAAGTCATAGGTGAGTGTTGGGGGCCTGTTGGCCCTTGACCAAGTTTTGAAGGATACCTGGTCATATTTGACCATTTTGGGAATGCGACAACTTGCCAAAGACAGAGTGCAACGTGAAGCAAGAAAGACCTATTTTTGGGTACCTTTTAGGGTTTTTAGGTTGTTGTAAAGGGAAAGGGATGTCGGCCCATGGTTTTACCCACATTTAGGCCCATTTTGTAATCTATAAATAGATACTTAGGCAACGTAAGTAGGGGGGACAACTTAGTGCAAATGCATAGCTAAAGGCTTAGTGCTAGTAGTTGGACCTGTGTGGTCAAATGTGTATTGCAAGTGCCCTGTGCATGATTGTAAGGAGATCGGAATGCTAAGTGAAATTTGTTGTGGTTTTGTGTTGAGCGCAAGGAAGAAGGAACTAGCGAGCTACGCAGATCTTCTGTCCTGTGTGAATTAAGGGTCATTGAAGATCTGTGTTGTAACTGCTTGACCGAGATAATATAAAGAAGAAGACTTAGTGGACGTAGCCCTAGGGTGGGGGTGAACCATGGTAAATCTGTGTAATGTGCTCTATGATTTGACTTAAGTGTTGTTTCCTTTTGGATAAGTGCTTGCTATGATTAACTAGATCTAGTTATGCTCTATGCTTATGATAAAAGAATAAATGTTAGATATGATATATAAGATGTTTAGTGCTTGATCTATTGAATCTAATCTATGTTTTTGGCTAAGTACTGAATCATATTTAGTCTAATTATTCACTGCAATGTTCTGTGCCATCTGCAATGTACCATAAGGGTTAAATATAGATGAATGATCTATGCTAAGTTCCTTGTAATAGATATAATCACAGATCGATGTCCTAGCTAAGGTTTCAGACACTTGAGTCCTGAAACCACCCCTGCCTCTACCTTGGGTGAGACTTCATCTTCTTCGAAGATGTTGCCAAAAGGGATGGTAGTTAGGGTTTTGTTGGTGCGCTCTTGAGCGTTGAACCCTAGGTCTGCCCCTGTGCCAACAGGATTGTCTGTATTCAATTTTCCAAATGCTTGGAATTTTTGAATAGGATAAGGTTGAATAAAATTAACACCTACCTATTGTTGTCAATGTTGTGGGGAAATAGATTGACCGGGGACTGGGGAAAGGCTAATATGGATTAACTTATGGGGGGATCTGTATTGAGTGTAGGAGGTAGATGTATCACCTCCATTAATGGATTTGTATGATGTAGTAGGTGGTGGACATGGAAGTGGTACTTCCACTAGTTGGGCTAGTGGTACAATTACATGCCCTCCCATCGAGGGATTAGTAGAAACTATAAAAGGGATTTGAGGGATGGAGGGAGGATAATATGGGTTCCCCCCATATGGATGATGATATCGTTTGACCACAAACATGGGTACCAATTAAGAATATGGGTTAAAATGGGAAATGGACCCGATCAATCCATCTACAACATCTGATATTATAGGTTTCTCTTGACTAAAGGCAAGAGGAAGAGGATGATATGGAAATATAGAGTATAAGTACCCTGATTGGGAGTAAATTAGATCAAATTGTTGGGCCTTTGGGAAGGCCTCGTATTCATTTTGAGGAAATGTTGTAGCCACATATTTGGCGATGACAGGGACTAGTGATTTGAGGAACCAATCTAGTCGTTGTTGGGGGGTGGTATCATCCTTGCAAATGCGTCTTCTCCAACACCATTCATGAATATGATCAACGATATGGAAAAATGTGGTTTTTTTTAAATCAAAGAGAACCTCCAAACGAGTGTCATGATGGATGGGAAGTTGGAAGAAAGATAAGAAGTATTTATCTAGGAACTCAAAGGTCATGTGGGACCCTAATTTCTCATCCACATACCATTTGTCATTTGGCTAATGGACAAATAAGTTTGCGTTGGAAAAATATCAAATGAATGGAATCCTCCATGATATTGTTGGAAGTACACCCCAGAGTGGAAGGACATAATATGGTTGGTCGAGTCTTCACTTGGCTTGCCTTCAAGCTTTGGGATGCAGGAAGGAATCTTGGTGGGAATATTCATCTAGGTGGGATCGTCAAGGATTGGGTCATCGTTAGTTTGGTTAAATATGGGATGTTAAGAGATTCCAAATATGGCATGGTGGTAGATGTTCCAACCATGGTGTGCTGTGGTTGAGAATAATTTCCTTGTGAGGATTGTTGCTAGCTTGTGCCTTGGGATGAAGGTTGGTATCCACCTCCTCGTGAAAGAGGAGTAGTGGGTGGGGTTTTTTAGATATTGGTTNCTTCTAGAACATGGATCTAGGTATGTTTGATAGATTTTGTCCTAGCTTAAAAACTAGGGCATTAATAGATGAAAGAAAGTTTGATATGAATAGATATGATCAATATAACGATAGATATGTTATACCTATGCATAGAAATAATGTTTGGACTAATAAGTGGATGCAGGATCCTAGAAAGAAATTTTTACAGGCTAGCCATTATGATCCTAGCACGCAGTAAAAGAAGAGTTGGGGATCATTAAAGAGAAAGAGAGGATCAACTCTTTGTTACAGTTGTAGAACACCAGGCCATCTTTCTAAGGAATGCCCTGGGAGAAGCCCTAGTTGCCTCTATTGTAAATCTATGGACCATGAAGTATTGGATTGCCCTAGAATGATTGCTAGACTTGAAAAATAGAATATGGAACAAGGAAACTCTGAAGGAGATCAAGAGATTAAAATTATGGAAGAACCCCATAAAGAATCAGAGATCATGTTACAGAAAATAAAAGAAACCCTAGATGATCATAAGGATGTTAGTTTGTTAGAAATATTCAAAGAATAGGAGAAAATCGAAGTAAGAATAGGAGACTTCAACATTGATTGTGCCCTGGCTGAGGGAACACCGATGAATATTATGACAGAAAGAACTTGGGAAACCCTAGGAAGGCCTGCTCTGGTTCCTTCACTAGGAACAATCAGATTATTTAAAGGCAAAATGGTAACCCTATGTGGCAGAATTACCCAGATAGCTATGAATACCCATGGAACTTTGACAGAGGAAGAATTCAAATTCATTAAATTTATTGAGGACCATTCCCCATTTGCATCTTTGCTAGGAAAGATCTGGATTGATAAAGACCATATCTGGAGGAAAGAAGAAAAGGAAGCCCTAGAACAGAAGAAGCAAGAACTCATGGAATTTATGACTAGAAGGATTGTGTACTTGATGGAGGAACAAGAGAACAAATATCCATTTTTAAACACCAAGAACCTGGATGTCGAAGCTATAAGAGCGTTAGAGGAACCACAGAAGATCGAAATATCTAACCCATATGATGAAGGAGTATCACCCTTGGATCTGAGGAAAGATCCTAGGCATTGCGAAGTGACCATGTCAAGAGAAGATAAGATTCAGAATGGAAAGAGGGTGACCGAGACTAAGCTCACTGGGAAAAAGGATAGAAATCTAAGTAAAAAGAGGGCCAAAATTAGAAAGCTACAGACGACTCCATAAGGAACCCCACAGAAGGAAACATCACAAGAATTAATCTTCGTCGAGATATTAGAATAGCGACATATGGCACTTCACCATGGCGCAGTAATATATCCATTGGACCGATATACCCATTCAACTTCCACCCCGAACAGGTTGAAAAGAAATTATGGGTTCCCACTAGAACGTTGAACAACACCAGAATGGATAGAACAGAGTTAATGCAGGCCCATATTCGTTGGAAGAAGACCATTGCTAAGTTTCCCTACTTAGTCTGTCATTCCACGCACCTAGAATACTTTTTTCTAAGTGATAATTTGAGCTTGAACCTTGAGATTACTTCACCTTGCGATCATTTCCTTTTTGCCTTACTTTTCATCGTAATCTCAGACGTCATTTTCACACCTTAGCTAGTGGACCTAAGGTTGTATTTCGGACGAGCTCAACGTTGTTGAGAAAGTAGTTGAAGAAGTTTTGACTAACCTAATGGATGAGAGAGTCATGTTAGAGAGAAGGATGTCTGCAGGTGTGCAAGCATCGTTGTCAGGAGGAGTCCAAGCTTCTCCCTCCACTGCTCACGGCGGAGGACCTTCCAGAACCATGACCGAGATAAGAACAAAGAATAGAGATGATATTGCAAACACCAAGCTAATCCCATGCATTTTTCCAGTTTACATCCCACCTTTGAGAAGCAATATTAACCACAACAGTGTACCCAGAGACTTTGAGTACAAATTGATCACTGCATATCTTCCAAAAGGAGTGCATGCAATACGTGTTGACCAGGATAAGCTCGCAACAATAAAATTTAGTTCTTTTAACCTTGGAGATCACAAAACCTACAGCATGTTGGTTCTGCATAAATACTTAACTAAGACCAAAGGTCGTAATCCTAAGATTGTCCCGCAGTCCTGGACCCAGAACCTCACGCAGTTCACACTACTCAATGTAATGAAGATTCTTCACTTTGGCAGACACCAGGAAGTCAGTGCATGTGTCAAGTTGTTGTTGTCTTACTATAACGATGGATATTTATGGTTGGACCACAGCATTACTGTGGATCTGACTCTAATCAATCGGATAATAGGACTCAGCATCCAAGGCTCTGACCCACAGGACTTTTACCTAGGGAAGACCTTCAACCAAGCACTAGCACAGTGAATAAAGGAAACTTATGGTGATGTAGAGAAGGGCACGTGAGGCTACAAGGTAGCCTCCATCCAAAGCAAGGCAGTGCGCCTTGCATGTCAATTGATCGTGGAAAAATTAGTTTGTAAGAACAGACCAACACAGGTGACTGGATTCGTAGTTGACCTCGTAGGAAGTGCAACGAGGGACTACAGATGAATTGGGTGTATTATCTCGTCAATGAGTTAGAGATGGATAGCAGAGGAGCGTAAGACCAAGTGTATGAGTTCCACTTTAGTTGGCTACTCATACTCATAGCTTTCATCGCTTGGGAGCTGCCAGAGGGAGCCACTTTCCTGGAGATCGAACCTTTTCTACGACTAGCTATGAAGTTTTGTACGTTGTGGTACTCTAGCAACATGACCAAGCAGTGGCAATATAACGCTAACTTCCACACCTACTTCAACCAACTGAAAAATGCAATTCAGTCTACATTGTGAATCAACCCGAACGCACTTCATAGGTTTAGACCTTTGATGAAGTTTAGTGCGGATCACCACTTCATCTACATTACAGCGTGCGGTGATGAACATAAATAGCAGCTCCAATCCTACTACAAACTGACAGAGGACGACTTGGAGGAGATCACTAAGGAATGATCAACAGACCTACTTGTTGCAACAGACCCCTCAGATATGTCTGATGAGGAAAGCCCAGAAGCTATGCCAGATACATCTGGGCCAAGCAAGACTAAGAAGGATGACGAAGTTGAATATGTCCCTAGAATATCCGTGAAGACTGCTTCGATCTCACCTATGCAAGGAGGTGATGGTGATGAGCTAGGCGGTACAAAAGTGGAGAAAAATAGGGGTGAAGTGACTCCACCAAGAGAGGAGGAGGACCCCTCCATGAAAAGAATGATGACACCACCAAAACCCTCCTCCCAAAAGAAATCTAAGGCTACCTGTACCACGCTTAAAACTACCCTTACCCCAGATGACTTTGACTTCTTAATTGCCGCGCTAAAAAATGTTTCACTTGAGCTCACAGAAAAGTAAGAAGCAAAGAAGGAGGAGGTCTTCAACCGAATCAAAGGCGAACTCAAAGAAGTGTAGTAGGAACTCCAGTATAGCCAAGCAGTGTCTACAACACCCGTGATAAGCGAAACATCAGGAACAAGCGATGAGCCCACACAGTTACACCAGATCATTGATCAAGTCTAAGCTAGCCTTCGATGAGGTAAAGAAGACATAGCCCAAGCCACCCAGGCTTTGATGCAAGCACAGACAATACTTCTAGAACAACAGAAGGAGGAAGAATGGGAAAATATTGCCCTGAAAGAGAAGTGGGATGAGGAAAAGGCACAGTTTCTAGTAGAGCAACTTGAAGTCCAGGAAAGGACTCCCAAAGCACTGCACTTTGTGACAGTCATATAGGTGAAGATGGAAGACCATATTCCACAACAGGTGACCCAACTGGAAGAAGTAATCCAACAACTCCAACTGCGCATCACAGCTCTCGAGCTCCGCATCGTGCTTGAGACCCCTCAGGAAATTAGAGATCTAAGAGAGGCCACTGCTTGAAGAATAGTTGGTCGGTTAAAAACCTTTGCCTTGGAATGCAAGCAATTGAGAACTAGAAGCACCCAGACTTATGAAACCCTCACAGAGACTCTAGAATTGTAGACATTGGAGGCACAACTCCTAGAAGCCAAGTATCATGCAGACACGCTACATGCACAGATAAAGACTTTGACCCTAGTCAAAAGAATGAAGAGGATCACAGAACAACACAGAACCTAGCAACAGGTACATGCGTTGCAAAGTAAAGTGATGGAAGTCTCCCAATAGCTTCAGCCGATCCAAGAAAAGGCATGCCAACTATTCGATGAACTTGAAAACCAAGAAGCTGAACTCGAACAGGTTGTCATCACTGCAGAACAACACCTGGAAGGACCGCTCAATGACACAGTGATCCAGGAACTTACTGAGAAAGAGGTTGTTGCAGTGCAGCAGGTCAAAGCAGCTCAAGCCAATATCAAGGCATTCGAGGCGGAATTGAGCTGACCTAAGTGACTCGGGACAAGTCATAGGTGAGTGTTGGGGGCCTGTTGGCCCTTGACCAAGTTTTGAAGGATACCTGGTCATATTTGACCATTTTGGGAATGCGACAACTTGCCAAAGACAGAGTGCAACGTGAAGCAAGAAAGACCTATTTTTGGGTACCTTTTAGGGTTTTTAGGTTGTTGTAAAGGGAAAGGGATGTCGGCCCATGGTTTTACCCACATTTAGGCCCATTTTGTAATCTATAAATAGATACTTAGGCAACGTAAGTAGGGGGGACAACTTAGTGCAAATGCATAGCTAAAGGCTTAGTGCTAGTAGTTGGACCTGTGTGGTCAAATGTGTATTGCAAGTGCCCTGTGCATGATTGTAAGGAGATCGGAATGCTAAGTGAAATTTGTTGTGGTTTTGTGTTGAGCGCAAGGAAGAAGGAACTAGCGAGCTACGCAGATCTTCTGTCCTGTGTGAATTAAGGGTCATTGAAGATCTGTGTTGTAACTGCTTGACCGAGATAATATAAAGAAGAAGACTTAGTGGACGTAGCCCTAGGGTGGGGGTGAACCATGGTAAATCTGTGTAATGTGCTCTATGATTTGACTTAAGTGTTGTTTCCTTTTGGATAAGTGCTTGCTATGATTAACTAGATCTAGTTATGCTCTATGCTTATGATAAAAGAATAAATGTTAGATATGATATATAAGATGTTTAGTGCTTGATCTATTGAATCTAATCTATGTTTTTGGCTAAGTACTGAATCATATTTAGTCTAATTATTCACTGCAATGTTCTGTGCCATCTGCAATGTACCATAAGGGTTAAATATAGATGAATGATCTATGCTAAGTTCCTTGTAATAGATATAATCACAGATCGATGTCCTAGCTAAGGTTTCAGACACTTGAGTCCTGAAACCACCCCTGCCTCTACCTTGGGTGAGACTTCATCTTCTTCGAAGATGTTGCCAAAAGGGATGGTAGTTAGGGTTTTGTTGGTGCGCTCTTGAGCGTTGAACCCTAGGTCTGCCCCTGTGCCAACAGGATTGTCTGTATTCAATTTTCCAAATGCTTGGAATTTTTGAATAGGATAAGGTTGAATAAAATTAACACCTACCTATTGTTGTCAATGTTGTGGGGAAATAGATTGACCGGGGACTGGGGAAAGGCTAATATGGATTAACTTATGGGGGGATCTGTATTGAGTGTAGGAGGTAGATGTATCACCTCCATTAATGGATTTGTATGATGTAGTAGGTGGTGGACATGGAAGTGGTACTTCCACTAGTTGGGCTAGTGGTACAATTACATGCCCTCCCATCGAGGGATTAGTAGAAACTATAAAAGGGATTTGAGGGATGGAGGGAGGATAATATGGGTTCCCCCCATATGGATGATGATATCGTTTGACCACAAACATGGGTACCAATTAAGAATATGGGTTAAAATGGGAAATGGACCCGATCAATCCATCTACAACATCTGATATTATAGGTTTCTCTTGACTAAAGGCAAGAGGAAGAGGATGATATGGAAATATAGAGTATAAGTACCCTGATTGGGAGTAAATTAGATCAAATTGTTGGGCCTTTGGGAAGGCCTCGTATTCATTTTGAGGAAATGTTGTAGCCACATATTTGGCGATGACAGGGACTAGTGATTTGAGGAACCAATCTAGTCGTTGTTGGGGGGTGGTATCATCCTTGCAAATGCGTCTTCTCCAACACCATTCATGAATATGATCAACGATATGGAAAAATGTGGTTTTTTTTAAATCAAAGAGAACCTCCAAACGAGTGTCATGATGGATGGGAAGTTGGAAGAAAGATAAGAAGTATTTATCTAGGAACTCAAAGGTCATGTGGGACCCTAATTTCTCATCCACATACCATTTGTCATTTGGCTAATGGACAAATAAGTTTGCGTTGGAAAAATATCAAATGAATGGAATCCTCCATGATATTGTTGGAAGTACACCCCAGAGTGGAAGGACATAATATGGTTGGTCGAGTCTTCACTTGGCTTGCCTTCAAGCTTTGGGATGCAGGAAGGAATCTTGGTGGGAATATTCATCTAGGTGGGATCGTCAAGGATTGGGTCATCGTTAGTTTGGTTAAATATGGGATGTTAAGAGATTCCAAATATGGCATGGTGGTAGATGTTCCAACCATGGTGTGCTGTGGTTGAGAATAATTTCCTTGTGAGGATTGTTGCTAGCTTGTGCCTTGGGATGAAGGTTGGTATCCACCTCCTCGTGAAAGAGGAGTAGTGGGTGGGGTTTTTTAGATATTGGTTTTGAGAAAGGTGGAACCTAGTAAAGAAGATCCTAGAACAATTTCACTTACTAGTGTATGTGTTGATTTCACTGATGTGTTCACCAAACTAGGGACACCTCCCAATATTGAAGAGAGTTTTTTGAAGCGTCTACAACTATGAATATTTTTTGGTTCCCCTATGATTTTGGACTAAGTGAAAATGTGTGTGATTTGGTGGTGAGAGAAATAAATGTACAAGTATTTTTGTAAATGTGGACTATCTCAACAATGTTTTAAATATGCATGTAGTCAAAAGTGGAAATCATACATAAAACAAGCAACAATGTAAGATGGTTTGGAGTTTATCTACATGGGGTAATAAAAGAAATTGCTCGTATCTTAAATGATTTATCATCATTCCTATAGAAAATCACTTGACCTTCCAAAAGAACTCAACAATGGGGCATGAACCCACTGGATGAGGAACTAGTGAAGGTATTAATAAATTAGTTATAATGAGGGGTGAAGAGAGGATATCCCAAAAGTATTGGAAATATTTCCCAAAAACCATTCAAAATATGATTGAGGTGCGAGTACATCCCTCAACTGCTACCTAGGTGAAAAAAAACTATATTTGGAAACTAAGCTACCTCAGTCAAGAACAACATTTAGATTTTCGACATAAGAAATGGGTCATGGGTTGGATTCTTTCTAAGGGTTGCGTGACCCAAGGAGGCACACAAAGAGCAATCATACTTCATCCTTTGACCCTTCATGGGTATCCCACTACCTTATGGTGTAGGAATGCTTGATTTAGAGGATTTGAGTATCCTATTTCACAACTTCTAAGTTTCAATGAG
Source organism: Picea glauca (assembly GCA_000966675.3). Classification (NCBI taxonomy): domain Eukaryota; kingdom Viridiplantae; phylum Streptophyta; class Pinopsida; order Pinales; family Pinaceae; genus Picea; species Picea glauca. Next base: position 175,754 of record JZKD02S1599022.1, read on the forward strand.
AAATGATAACGTGGAGTTATTTGGATCCCTATCTATGAGATCTTAACTTAGAACATAAATTTATTTTATTATCCTCTTGTGGAGGTCAAAGATGAGTTGTTAAATAATTTATTTTAGGATTTGGAATGGGTTGTTAAGTTGGGGTCATGGACCAAACTCATTGTTTAATATGGTGTGGAACAATTTTCAAAGATTTACTTAAGAAATTCCTAAATTGGTTAAGTCCTAAAACGAACTCTTGAACATAAGAAAACATGTTCCTTTCCCAAAAATAATTTCAACTGTCAATTTATACATAGGGAAGCAATCATAGTTGTTGATCAAGGTTCCTTGTGCTCGAGGGATTTTCGAGGATTAAGTTAATTTTTGGTTGTTGGATCCATCTAAGGTGGATCCGGCAGATCCTCGTCGGTAATAAAATATCCTCACATACGAGAGATTGTAGAAGATCCAGGTCCTTATCAACCCTTGGATCTATTGGAGGGAGGAACTAGAGAAATCATGACCATTGATTGTGGGAGGAGACATCAGAGTCTATGGTTGGAGTAGCACTAGAACCCTAGAGTAGACCCACTCCGATGGAAGGGTCTCGAGGTGCAATCAAGACCGTTCAATTCATCGAAGTGGGCGTTGTAGGATCCCAATTGTCGATATCAACATGGATCTGAGTGTTAAATGTTCAGAGTGGCCTTGGTAATAACACTTCAATGGAAAGGTTATGAGTTGTTAACATGGTCATATATAGACAAGGGGTCGAGAAGAGATATCAATAGTATATCTAGGCGAGTCTCATCGGGGGAAGGTGATGTAATGATGATGGCGATGATGTCACCCATACAATGCATAGAGGACAAGTGTCATCCATGGATGAACACTTGAAGTTATAGTAATGATGCATACACCACGTCAGTCCATGTAGAAGGTCGATGAGTCAAGTGGAAGCTCTGCCATGTGTGTCAACGTGCCTAGAGGAGCACATGTGATAGCCCATAATTCATGGAAAGGATCGAGCATGGTCCCTATTGGTTATATTGCTTTGGATAGGTGGCTAAATCCTATCCCTCATATTTATCGACGATAGATCTCATCCATTCTTCAAGCGTGGGAGGGGCTCATCCATTATTCAAGTGGGGGGGAGGGACTGGTTGGAGTGGGTCACAGTTTTGGAGGAGGAAGTACTCTGATAAGAGTACTCTGAGGACTAATATAGGTCATTGATCAGAGGATGGACACGATGCATGAAAATGACTATTTGTCATGGGTTATGCAGGAAAATTACAATGTTGAGTGAGAGGAGTGTTAATCATCATTCATTTTGGAGGCACCAATGAGATCACATCCATTGATTTTCAGTTCACCAGGACCATCTGATCCATCAGGGTGGATGTTGTTGGAATCAACTGTCGAAGTGTGCAAAATAGTCTGGAGTGGAAGCACTTCGATGGGGAGGGTTGTGATAGCATGAAGGACATGGTTTGGAAGTCCGACAAGGCATGGGTTCGAGGAGTGACATGCTGGATGCCATATTCATTCCATGTAGGATGGAACATGCCATAGGATGTCATGTCTCTTATATGTAGGACGAAACATGTATCAAGGATCTGTGTGGATGCCACGTGGCACTGAGGTGGAATGGATGGAAGATAGAACAAAATGTTTGGAAGGATGTAACTTTTGATCCACAACTTGGAATTGAGCATGGTTATAGTCATGGGAAAGATCCCGATGACCAAAATTAATCTGCGAAGTCTAATTGGAGAATTGAATTAGTTGAAGAAATCAAATTTTGGACACCCCATCTACTTAAATGGGAACTAAGGGGTAGGGTGTGATACAAAGTGTTATGCATAATTGCAATGCCTATGCAAATCTAATCAAAGATATACTGAAGCATGTTAAGAATAAATATTATCCATAAAAAGAACACATAATATTTTCACAGTAATTTTAACAAAAACCTGGTAGACACTTATTCGATATTAATAAGTCACCAACTGCATGCAAGTGTCTCACTTTCCTCCCATCCTTATACTTTGAATATCATAAGCTCAACAATAGGTCACCCCCGAGCAGGGGCTTAAACTCCACTTGGGAAAATAAATTCATAACCCAGGATAAGGTCTCACAACAACATACATGCTCAACAACGATGCCAAATTCTAAGTAGACAATCTACACCCTATTTCCCCACATGTTTGTCCCACCTCAAGAATTTTTCCCCTTTTCTGCTAAATGGTTATTTGGTTGCCCCACTTCCTTTCCAAGGATTTAGCAATAGACCAAACAACAAACTTAGAGACTTGTAGCCCATATTGGAACCTTAGGAAACCAATTCCCAGTAGTTCTCTCACCCGGAGAGAATGCCCACGGGCATGACAACCCATCTCTTTAGCTTAATTCACAGAAAAATTATCCCAAATTTCCCTCAACGAAAGTATGGAGACTGAAATAGGTACGGTTAGAAGCAGAGGGGATATGGTTCCCATGATGGAGAGCAAGGCAAAATGATTGAATGATTCCATGATGCCCAAAATATAATATTTTTTTCTATTTTATTGGCATGATCATGAAGTGCCACTTGTCACTTCCTAAGCTCCATTTTAAACTACTTGGTGATTCATTTCCCATATCTTAAATACTTAGGATAAATCAATATCTATGACTTTATACCTTATGAATATTTTAATAATATTTCTTGGACTAAGTGCCATGTGGCTTAGTGTACATGTGTTGAACCTGCACATAATAGATCTAGATAGAAAATACCACAAACATTTGCAAAGAAAAATTGAGAAAGAATAATCAAGAGAGAAAGAATGGAAGAATTATCATTAACCGTAATGAATAATGAATAATTTACACATGATATACTTTGTATAACTCAACCAATGCACACTGGATGAGAATCCAATGAACTATAGTGGTGGTATAGAGTGATTTGGATACACACCAACAATTATAGGAGTAAACTTCCACCTAGTCTAGTCTCTCAGGAAGTTACGTGAGTGAACTGCCACCTAGTCTAGTCTCTAAAGAAGTTACAGGAGTGAACTGCCACCTAGATGAGTTAACTAGTCTACCAGTATTCAGTTAACTAAATGAACCAAAGTGAAGTGAGGAGGAGATCAGGGAATCATGGGTAATGCACTAGTTTGGTGATGATACCAAGGCTAATGCACATTAGTTGGTTATGATCCCAAAGTTGCATGGTGACAAAACCAATGCAACATCTAGACTCCACTGAACTAGTCAAACTGAAGAGAATATTCTTCCTAGAGGAATATTCTTTCTAAAATATAGGAGTATATATAATGACTAATAAGGACGAATAAACAAGTAAAAACCTTAGGAAAAATAAAACCTAGGCGTGTGTGAAGTAACTCCAATACCCCCCTGAACATCACTATGGTGAAAATAGAGAATGGGTCCCAACAACGAGGCCATGTTAGGTACCCAAATACAAAATATACACTGAAATAAAGTGAGGAAAGAGGGAAAACCTCATG
>JZKD02S1599033.1:0-11418 GCA_000966675.3 Picea glauca
AGTCTCGGGCTGTTTAAAGGCACAGTTCCACTCTTGCGACACATTCTGAGCCGTATCAGTAGTCTCGGGCTGTTTAAAGGAACAGTTCCACTACTGCGACTCTACTGACGGATTCATTCATTCCGTGACCGTACGGTGCTTAACCGTGGTATCTGTCTCTGCCTATAGCTTTGTTGCCCGCCTCCAGTTCGGGGCGTTGTTCTTGTCGTTGTCATGCCATGTCGGGTCGTCTTGATTGCGTCCGTCTTACTTGCGTCCTGTTGGTTCAAGGCTGACTTGGAGTCTAAGGGAATGTTCTTCTACACACGCGCACACACTGTCACACACTTCAAAAAAAAATTTCACAGGTTGACTAAGTAGATGTCCTTAGCTAGGAGGGTTGTTACAAGGACAATGACATCCTACGTATGAATGATGGGGTCTTAAGACCATTTTACAAACATTCTCAAATGGAAATTAGATGAGGTTCATTATCCTTTTGTTCAACCATGCATGCTTCTTCTTAATGATTTACACAAGTATATTGTTCATACAGACAAATATAGATTAGGTATAATGAAAGACATCAAAATTAGAACCCATTGCTAGCAAGCCTATTCAGTACTCCGATAGGGTAATTTTGACATCTAAGAAATATCCTTCCAAGGCAGAATGCCCCATTGCCCACGAGCCTGTTCAGTACCTTGATGGGTTTGCCTAGTTATATCACAAGCCGGTACCTGCTGCCAGCAGACCTGTTCAGTATCCTGACAGGTTAGCCTCTTACACCCATTTTCCATCAAAGGCTCTTGTCCCAATATTTACCCTTAAGATAAAATTTATAGATTTCTTTTGCATGGGTGAATGGGGGAGCATCTTTGAAAACCTTTTTACAGGATGGGATGGTATTGAGTTGGAAGATATTTTATAGATTGCCCATAAAAGACTGTTCGTATGAAAAATAGACTTATGTATCGAGATTATTCGAAAGACATATCATGGTCAAAATTACTTAACGTTTTGTGGATGAGGCCATGAGATAATGACCTAAAGGTGTCTCTAGTCCCCAAGTTCATATTCTCCATATAAGATTGTGTTCCCTCACAAGTAGAAATTTCATTCACTTTCATGCTACTATTTGATAAGAATGCTTGAATAACAAGTTATGATAGGAAACTAGGATGTACAAGTTACCTATGGGTATCATTATACAGACCTTAAATATTTTGTAAATCCCCATAATATTTTAAACATTAGGATTATGAGCAACTGTTATTATTAATAGTCAGAAATCTGCATGTAATAAGAAGAAGAAATATCTTAATTTGTTTTGGTTTTTGATGTTAGATCACCAATATTATCTTCATCTCATTTCATTTATTTGAAAAGAAACATGAAAATATGTTGCATTTATTTAGAACTAGGTTAACTAACATGCAACTTTTACTCTATCCTATCTAAGAACAAGAAATTAAATTTCACGTGTAAGAATATTTCCAATGTAACCGTGTGTGTAACAGGTGTAGAAATACATCCATACTTGGGTTTGAAAAGATAATATTTAATGTATACCAGAATACGAAGAACCAACTGCTTTGATGATGATGTGGAGATTTGTTGAAGAAGAGAGTGGTTTTTCAATCTTGTTGTCATCTGGAACCAATGTTTAATGTAATCTTGATGTTCTTGGTTCACTTCCTCATTTAGAACACTATGCATGTCTCCCTCTATCATGCCACATAGATCATCTTCTTTTAGATGGTTTGTCTCTTGGATGCATACTGGATCTAGCGATATGCATGTCAAGAACTCCTCAATCTCAGGTTCTAGCAGTTTCTCTCCATTGAATGATTCTTCAGTATCCTCTACAGGTTGGAAAGGGTGATCAAAGGAGGCTTCTAGATCATCTTGTGGATGTATTTTATGGAAATATTGATTTTCTATCACTTCTGGAGAGGCAGATAGGTTCTTGACTGCTGTCAATATTTGTTCTTTTTGCGAGGCAGAGATTGAGATCCCAGCTGCTACTAGGATGGAGAGAGCTCTTCCAAACTCTTGATCATCTTTGAGTCCTTCTTGTTGGTTTATGGGTTATGTTTCACACATGGATTAGTGTATAGGGGGGTTCTTACAGTTCCCAAGTTATTATTTTTTAAATCATAAGGAAATAAAAAGAAGCAAACTAAAAGAAAATGTAAGAAAACCAATTATATACTTGAAGCACCACCGCACTACTAGGATCCTGTTGTCATTAAGTTATCTGTTCACACAAGTTATATTCTCTTCTCATATATATAAAAAAACGGCTAATGCTAATAAAACACAAATTCTAACTACTAAAAGGAAGAGGACAACCTAATTTTGGAGTAACCCCACTAAAGTGGATGCGTGGGCCCTTCCCTCACATCTTATCGTCTTCTCTTTTCCCTTAGGTCATCCTTAAAATAACACCACACTTGCATGAAAAGAAACACACTTGCATGAAAGGAACACTCAAGGCTTTGGAGAAATAAAACAAAACTACCTACGCTCTAATCCCTTTAGCACCTCCCTGGAAATGGCGCCAAAATGTTGGGGCTAAATATATGCACTATTAATTCCCACATTTAATTATCAAACGGAGCTCATAAGCTTCGAGGTGTAGGCGGAGGAAACATAGGATCAGAGACTAGTCTAGCCTAATCTAAATCCAACAAAATAATTTTCAAACCCACACTACAACAAATTAACACTAAGGATTCATCACTGGGATGTAGGAATAACTTAATGCTATAAAGTTTTAGATCATAGTCTTTCATGCACTCTGGGTGATGTTCGTGTGATTAATTATGAGTAGCTTACTTAAGGTTTTTGTCCTTCAATGATTGTTTCCTATAGCGGATCCACACTTAAATGAAATATAAGAAACAAGCAAACGGAAATGAAATTCACGATCGAAACTAACACCTTAGGAATAATTCCAATGAGGGAAGACCATATCTCATGCGTTAGACCTCTAATCTATCCGTTGGTGTTTGAAGCTACAAACTTGCAATAAGAAGCCAAGCAAAATGAAATACTAAAACAAAACTACGCGATCATCAATTTATTGTAAAGACCTATCCTCAAATGGGAGGATTAAATTCTATCCTACAAAATGATAACAAAAGAATTCATCAATAACAAAAACAAGAGAGGAAGTTAGTGCGAAAATAAGTGTAGACTAGTACAAAGTAATGAAAAAAACAAAATTCACTAAGAACAGAAATAATTCTTAAAGCAATCCAAACTTAAACTTTAGAAATATCAAGCAAATGTAAAATCACACATCCTAAACTCGAGCTCTCTCCTCAACTAAATACATCAAACATAATGAAGAAGTTTGGCAAAGAATGAGCTAAAATGCAGAAATATAAAAACAAATGAAATGCTTATGCAATGAGATGAAAGTGTCAATTCTATATTAAAGAAGATTATATGTAAAACAGTTTAAAAATGAACATTCTTTGGCAGTCAAATCTTCAATATAAAAGTTAACAAAGAATGTTTAGAAGGAATGATGTATGCATAGAGCATGAGTGATTGAATGTAAATAAAGAAAGTAAAATGGAACATTGTGTTGATAGTCTTTTGGATTGTAAGACTTAGGCATATTCAACCACATGAGGAGTGAAGGAGTAGTGAAAGGAAATGGATGAGTCCTCTATGCAATGAAATGGTATGTGTCAATGTATCAATTATGAGTGCAGAAAATGAAGGAAGAATGTGCACACTATCTTTTTCTTTCCTCTTAAATAATACATACATAATTAATTATGTGTTTTTGTGTGTTTTTCTTTTAAAGAATTAATTTGAATACTCAACTAAATACTAATTATCTGTTGAATAGATTTTGACATAGTTAAAAAGATGCAATGAGGGTTTTGCAACGAGGTTTGAAAGAGACACTTTGATAAGTAAATTGAGGCAAACAAGAGAGTGATTAATGGAAATGAATGACTAATTGAAATAGGTGTGATAGTGGATGAGAGGGATGAAATTAAAGAAAGTCATGGGGCATAATTTCACTGATCAAATGAGAATTAAATACAGAGACAGAGAATTATAGAAAACATGTGAATTGAAAGCATGTAAAAAGGAATGCAATCTAAATTGAATGTAGGATGATGATGCGTTCAGTGTAAGAGTATTAATTCAAGTTGTCTAATGAAAATCAATTGCAAAATAAAACTAGATTGCATAATGGAAACACACACTAATTAAATCAATCAAATTCATAAACTAATTAATACAATAAATAAAAACAGACCTGGATCGAGGGGCCCTACATAACCTAGCCATGCTCCTGAAAGACTAGTTCAGATCTGAAGGATGTAGAATGTCTTCAACAACCAATAATTTCCATTTTATAAAAATATCAGCACCTTGATTACAAAGCAACAGCTCCACACTTTCTGATATAATATCAAAACCTCTTACTTACAAAAACTTCATGAAACTAATTGGATTCTTCTCATAGTCCTATGAGGCTTATTTATACATGAATAATCATTGAGGAGTGGATGGGACCAAATCCCAATGCTCAAATTTCAAATATTACATTTTTAGATAAAATCCTCAAAAATCTAGGTTTTATTGCAATTTGGGTAAATTCGAGTTAGTCCCCCACCAATATCTTCCAAAGAAATTCTAATTTTGAAAACCTTCTTGCGTATTACTCAATCTTCCATATTCTAGACAAAACCCATTTCGTAGAATTTCTAGATCTAATGCCATCTGCATGAAAATCAAGGCACAAGTTGGTAGTTTGAGTTTTTTAATAATTTTGGCAGAATCATTCCCCCTAAGATGGATGTCCACACGTGTGATCTGGGTGAATTTTTCCTCATGTGTCTCCATGTAAACGTGGCTTTGGACAAAACCCATGTACCTGATTTTCCTCTAGAAGATTTCCAAAATTTCAAATTATTTCTAGTACTGGATTAACACAGTTGGTACCGAATTAGAACAATTAGTACCAAAATCTTGTAGCCAGGGGTTTAGTACCATATGAACACAATCATGACTATGGGTACTGGACCAATGCGATGGTAATAGTGGATGGAGCTAGTACCGGAATAGGCACAATCTCGTACCAGATGAAGCTGGTATCGAAAGAGGAAGAGAACTGGTACCGGATGAAAGCAAAGGTAGTATCGGATCACTGCAGAGTATTGGATGACATGGAGTGTGGGTACTATATGACTGTAGAACCTTATGGTACCGGATGACTTGGAGTATCGGATGGCTTGCAATGCGAGTACCGGAACAAGAACAATATAGGTACCGGAATATGGACAATGCATATACTAGAACCTGAATAGTACAGAACATGGTACTTGGACATAGAAACATAGGATTAAACCATCATGGAAAAAACTATTGTATAATCATCCCTTTAATCACTAAAAATATGCAAAATTTTGTATTAACCACATAGGATGAATAACAAGAGATAATGGAGGTTTATGGTGTAATTAAGGATATATTAGTGACAAAATGCGGGGAGAAGGTATAATGATAAGTGTATTTGTATGGAAAAAAATATGTCAAAACTGGAGCTCAACACTTTCAATACACCTCAACCTTTGCTTGTCAGTCGATTCACCTCGATTAGACTTTCACTGCAAACAATATAACAACCGAACATTCTCCCACTTGTTGTATTCTTTCCTGAAACATGATATTCTTAAAATTTAGTTCACATACCCAAGGATTCAATGCCCATTGCTTCTCTGCACCAAGAGAACTTCAAAACACTCCCATACTTGTTTAGCAAGTCTGCTATGTTTTTTGATGTGCCTACTTTCTCTGGTAGAACCTTGTTACTTTCCACCATATCTCTCATGAAATGGTATTATACATAAACATGATTAGTATTTAAATGATAAGCAGGGTTCTTTTCCAGAAATATTGCACTTTGACTGTCACAATTTACCTTCATAGATGTTTGCTCAAATTGAAAACAAACTTTGAATCCATACCGCTTCTTTGCTTCCATGAGTGGTTGCCATGTATTCATGTTTTGTTGTTGACAAGGCTACAACTTCATGTTTCTTACTCATCCAGCTTATTTCTCTACCTAACATATTGAAGACATATCCGTTGGTCAACCTTCATCGATCAATATCTCCAGCCTAGTCGGCGTCGAGAAATCCATGTACATCTACTTTACCACTGTCACCTCCATGTTTTCATTGGTATTATATAGCATAGTCCTTCATTCCACACTAATACCTAAACACTCTCTTGACAATTGTCTAGTGATCCTTTCTAGGTGTCGACATGTACCTTCTCAACACTCCCACTGCATGGGAAATGTTTAGTTGAGTGAATACCATCACATACATTAGACTCCCAACAACAATTTCATAGGTAACACATGCCATGTCATCTATTATTATTGTGTCTTTGGACACTGCTTAACAATAAGCCTTGCTCCCACAGGAATTGGCACTTTCATTGGTTTGCAATCTTGCATGTTGAATTGTTTCAAAAAAATTTCCATATACTTCGTCTGATTCAACCATATCTTTCTAGCGAATCGATCTCTCTTAATATCCATTCCCATAATGAAGTTAGCTGCACTGAGATCCTTCATGTAAAAATTGGAGGATAGATGTTTCTTCACCTCCTTTATTGCATGCATGTTATTTCCTATGAAAAAAATGTCATCGATATAAGAAGATACATATATGAAATTCCCACCTTCTTCCTTGGAATATATGCAATGATTAACTTTGCTTCTCACAAATCCCAAACTAAGGATGTATGTGTCAAAGTTTTTGTACCAAATCCTTAGCGATTTATTTATACAATAAAGGGATATTTTTTGTTTCCACACCAACTCTTGCTTTCCCTTTACTACATATCCTTCAGGTTGTTTCATGTAGATTTCTTCTTCCTAGTCCCCATGTAGGAACCCTGTCTTCAAATCCATATGTTCTATATTCAGATCGAATGTTGCAACCAAAGACATTAGTACTCTAATGGAAGTTATTTTTTAAACAGGGGAAAAAATATCAATGAATTTGACTCCCTCAATGTGGGAATAACCTTTCTCTACTAGTCGAGTTTTAAACTTATCAACTTGTCGCACATCATTCATTTTCTTCTTGAGCAACCACTTTCTATCAACGATATTTCTTCCACTAGGTAACTTGAATAAATCCCACGTCTCATTATTGTACAAGTATCCCATCTCTTTAGCAATGACGTCCTTCCATTGCTTATGTAACACCCTATTTCCTCCAGTTTGTAAAAATAACTGGACTGGCCAAGAACTGTGGAAAACTCAGAAATGTGAATGTGTGATGTGAATGGACCTTATGGAAATGGTCATTGAATCTGAATAATATTATGAATATATATTGCAAGACTACTGAGAGGGGATATGATAGAAAAGATACCATAATGGTTGGAGAGAGGCGGTGGAAGGCACCTAGAATGGTGGCGTTAACTTCCACCGAAAACAATACTGTATTTGGACTTCACTGGCCCGGAGAACCAAGAGCAGATCGTTGGCCCTGAATTAAATGTCTCGCAAGCTAGTAGGTAGATGGCTCCTTAAGAATTAATGAGGGATGGGGTGGTGAACCGCCCATCCGTAGCGCCATCAGGCCTGACTAGCGCGAGGGAAATTGCGCCACATGCAACCTCACAAGAGGATAAGGTGTGAGGGAGAAGCAATGGGGGGCAGACGCAAGGGGAGGAACAGAACTCTAGAGATATGTAGAGTGAGTGATAGCATAGAAGGGGGAGAGTAACCCTCATTCTCAGTCACTGGAAAACCGAGACAGTCTCGCAACATCGTGGTCTCAGCTCGGGGGTGGCTAGTTGTAAATCCTATTGGAATAGTTGAGCCTACGGTTGCGTGGAAAGGAGCACCCCTCTCAGTAGTTTCACTCACTTATTGTGTTATTTTTGATAAGTGTTTTACATCTTGCATCTTGAAATTCATATGCTAACATATATGCTCATAAACTGTGAAATTGTGAATGATTACAGTATAATATTATCTGTGTAGTGTTTTGATAAGAAATGGTAGATGTATGCTTGTAACAAAAAAAAACCACTGTTGCGCCTCTTTCGTCACCTTGTTGAGCAAATAAGAGGTGATTTCAAGCTCAGTTGGGTCTGTTGAGCAGGACAGCTGTAGAGAAAAGAGTTAGAGAAAGTAAACAAAAACTAGAATTAAGAATTAAACTAAGAGATGTAATAAAAACAAAATTCATGAACATAGGGACATAGAAACAAAAAGAACCAAAAGAACCATGTCACCAATGTTTGAGGATGATCTATTGATGAAAATAAAGCACCAAGAAGAAAGGGGACTATGAGTCCCTTCTTCCTCCAAGGGAAGGTTCTTGGACCCTCACTAGATAGCTCTTCTTACAACAAAGAAAATGGAAAATGGTGATGAAAGAACTCTTTACAAATCCACTCAATGGTGAGGTGGATTGTCCAATGTAATGGTGCCAATATGCTTGTGTCAAGGATGGAGTCCTCAAAACAATAGAGGCAACATAACATTACTTTGAATTCCTTGAGAAAATGAGGTGCATTCATGGATTTTTATAGCATTGCTTTCGGTTATTGTTTAACTGCTTTGTAGTGTGAAAAGAGGCCATTTACGGCATTATTAGGTCTTTAACCAACCCACCAGTTAGATCTAGCCCAGATTTGAGGGTCAAATCGGCTTGGAAGCTGAACCATAAGTGGTTGGGAGGCCGACCACTTCCATAAATGCATTGTTTAGAAGGTGCGTGGCTTTTTGCGCTAACAGTCGTGCATCGTGCACCTATGCGCGATTTCTATGTTCTTGTTTCGCGCATGCGCACGCACCCAATGTCTGCAAAGAGCTCTTCAAATTTTCACTACTTTGTATAGTTTTTTGACCTTTTTGAATGCTGTGGTATTAATTCAGGTTCATGAATGACTTCATCACTATTTGACGATGCCGAGTTCTTGTAACCATGTGCAGACAAAATTTCAGTGATAACAGATGCCCCCTAATGGATGAGGTTGGGAGCATATGCATAGCCGAAATCCATCAATGTTTCTTTTATTGAGAATGTTGTTGTAAGAGAGAGTAATAGTGTGATTGTCCAGAGCGATCCATTGGAGGGAAAAAGGAACTGGTAGGACCCGTCCTTCCATGAGGTGTGTAAAATATAAAACTGTGTACAAACGAGGTGGGAATGCCCCATGCTTGTGTCATGTAACTCTGAAAAAGATGACTAAAGCATTGGTGTAGACAACTACAGTGCCCTCGGGGGTGGTTGTGATAAAGGAAAAAGACAATTCTGCAAATGAACATACTATGAATAGTAGGCAGTGATCACGGTAATAAGTAGCAGTGATTATGTGGGCATTGATAGCCCAACAAAGTTCAGAGGTCTTCAACAAATGAGAGAAATAACTGCAATAGTCGCAAAGTAAGACCCACCATAACATGAGAAAGTGTTGGCGTTGAATGTTATGGGGGTCAACGACAGCAGGGAGCAATGGTGTTTCATACTATGCCGTCTGAGATCTTTCATTGAGTGGAGAATGAGAATCAAGATGTTGTTGCCCTTCTGAAAAATTGTGCTGATGTCGACAAAAGGGGAAAACGACTCCCAGAAGCAAAGGGATTCGTGAAATCTACCGAGGTGAGGAAGTGGCAGAGGTACATGGATGAAGTCAAGATCTGGGAAGACTCAATATTTCCCTTGGTTGGAGGATGTATGAGATAAAAAGTGGCCGCAACTGTGCAACGAGGTCGAGTGTCAAGGGGACGACAAGACCGGTGATAAGTTGTGCCAGAGGCGGGACAAGGTGAACAAATTTAGAGGGTAGAGGTAAGTGACCTGTGGGGTACTCTAAATATATGGACGATGTTAGGAAAGGGAAGATGATAAGTAGTGCTCCAACCAAGGGTGACATGGGTTGCGGCTGGCCAAAAAGAGGGAAGCAGGTCGCCAAAGGTGACGACAAAAAAGGGTAATGTAATGACTAAAAAATAAAGGCGTTTGTACAATAAATAATGAATAATTGGGGAGAAATGTACAAATATAGAAACGGGTGCCCCAGTGTGATATGGGTGGCCCATGTAGGGCAGAATTTTCTTGGAAAACTGATGAAGGATGGGGCGCCCATTGGTGAGTTTGTGTATGAGTTAGGTGAAATGAAGGTAGGTTCACAGATGGGCAAACTGATTGTGGATGAAATGGAGGGTTCATGATACTGTGGAGGTGCAAGTAAAAAAGAGAACCAAGAAGAGATAATCTAGGAGTCTGTGTGGGAAAGCTAGCAAAATGAGGAGAAGGAGTATGTGGTTGATTCACGACATGATGAAAGACTATCAGGACTCCCATCCCTAAAGGGTAATGAAAAACAGCATGAGTGTCAAAAAGTGTCAAAGGGTGCTATGAATGGGACAACTCATGTGGGTAAGAATGCTACCAGGTAATAGTACCGAAGATGCAAATGGAGGCGTGGGTACTACAGAGCTGGGAATGGGGATCCTAGAGGCAAATATCAGAGGGTGTGACTGGAAATGAAAGTGTGATACAGCGGGAAAGACTACATGCCAGTGCTGAATATATACTTGAAGGGGTTGTGCCAATGTATGATGATCAAGTACCTGCACACATGGAAACCAAATACCCAAAGTGAACAATATCTGAAGAGAATCGAAGATATGAGCATGTATTTGATAAGCGTGAATATGTGCATGCGTACCTGACCAGGGTAGGAAAAAAAGGCACCCCGGGGGCTCAGGATGAAAATAGGCCCAGGGAATGTTGTGATGTAGATGATGGGATGTTGATCCTATCTGTTGTTTGTTTGTATGTGCAGATGTGGCACCTCGTGGGCACGAGGTGGAGTTGCAACGAGCACCGAAGAGACCGCCGCGGGGAGAGAGACGTCGACGTGATGACGCCACGATGCGACCAGCTGAGCCTGAGAGGGCAGCGAGGAGGCGTTGGTTTGATGACCCTGGAGGTGGGCCATCACATGCTCCTCTGACGACTGCTGGAGTGGATTTTGAGGACATCCACCATCATCTGGAGATGGTGTTACAGGGCGTGCCTTGTTGAAATAATGTAACTGCGAAGAGCATTCTTATTATTGGATTAAATCCCCATTGTGGATTACTCATTATTATTATTTTGTTATTTGATTAAATCCTCATTTTGGATTAATCAGGTCATTATTATTATTATTTTTATTAGATTAATCCCCATTGAGGATTAATCATGTCGTTAATTGTATAAGGACCAAATCCCCTTTTGCGGATTGGTCATTGGACAATTACAAAATGCAGAATAAGAAGTCGACCCCAACAGTTATAATGAAAGGGCCAGAATTAATTAAAGGTGGGTTTACCCACCCAGAGTGAGAGGTCGGCCCTGCCAGATGGTGACTCTTCACACG
>JZKD02S1599033.1:24419-36132 GCA_000966675.3 Picea glauca
TTTAGTGAATTAGATGTCACCTTGCTGCATGTGGACTTTGCTTGGTCCTTACAAGAGTTTGATTACCTAATTAACTAAGTGCCTTTGGTACAACCTTGCGTAATTCAAAAGTCCCCAGGAAGCTAGCATGTGGACATGTGGGTCCATTACTATCCCTTTAAGTCCCTATTGTGATGTAATTTAAGAAAAACTTTGAAACTATCCTAGATTGAACATGTGGGCATGTGTGGGCCCATTACCAAACCTTTAAACTTCCCTAGTGTTTTGATCTAAGAAAGAAAAAATTCAAACACTATCCTATCTTTGTAGCATGTGGGCATGTATGGGCCCGTTACAATATTAAGATGTGTTTGAAAAAAGAAAACTAAGAGGAGTCCCAAGAAGGGTTGTTGTCCTATCCTAAAAGGTTTTAATGTTCTTTTAAGGGAGATGAACTTGTTTCACAATCTTTTTATGATTCTCAGGGTCGCTTGGAGGTGCGAGAGAAGAGCATACTAAGCGATTGTAATTCAACTTCTAGTCCCAACGTAAGTTAAATGTGATTAAAAATGATTTCCAACTTATATTGTAGGTCAAAACAAGCCATCCATGTGGCAAAAAGCAATGAAGGGAAATCTATTTTATCCTCCTAAGTGCCTATGTGTGTTTGACTAACCCCTTTATATGATGAGGGGACTGAGTGTCGTGCAGCTTTAAAACATGTTTGACATCATTTTTAAGAAGGCAAATGGCCTTCCCCACATCTCAACAACTTTACAATGTGAAATTTTTCATTGATGCGCGGGTCCTAGTGAAGGCAGAGGCACACAGAGTGCATGCGCATGTGCAGAGACAAGTTAAAAAGAACACGTGAGCAGAGAAGAACTGTGAGTCAAGTGCATGGGTGCATGATGCACGTCTGTGGGCTGAAAAACCCGTGAATATGTGGCGCACGGCCGAGAAAAAAAAATCCGAATGGATTTCTCTCAATTCAACTTGGAATTGGCTGGTTGGCAGGTCGGCTTAGGCCGATCAGTGCACCTGGAAGTTAAACAAACTAAAAGAAGAGAAAAATAAACTCAAATGAGGTAGGAAATTGATACATTTCCCTAGTGGAGTTGCCAATCTGTTGCACCTCTTTCATCACCTTGGTGAGCAAATAAGTGGTGCTTTCAAGCTCAGTTGGGTCTACTGAGCAGGACAGCTATAGAGAAAAGAGTTAGAGAAAGAAAACAAAAACTAGAATTAAGAATTAAACTAAGAGATGCAATAAAAACAAAATTCATGAGCATAGGGACATAGAAACAAAAAGAACCAAAAGACCCATGTCACCAATGTTTGAGGCTAATCTGTTGATGAAAACAAAGAACCAAGAAGAAAGGGGACTATGAGTCCCTTCTTCCTCCAAGGGAAGGTTCTTGGACCCTCACTAGCTAGCTCTTCTTACAACAAAGAAAATGGAAAATGGTGCTGAAAGAACACTTTACAAATCCACTCAATGGTGAGGTGGATTGTCCAATGTAATGGTGCCAATATGCTTGTGTCAAGGATGGAGTCCTCAAAACAATAGAGGCAGCATAACATTACTTTGAATTCCTTGAGAAAATGAGGTGCATTTATGGCTTTTTATAGCATTGCTTTGGGTTATTGTTTAACTGCTTTATAGTGTGAAAAGAGGCCATTTAGGGCATTATTAGGTCTTTGACTAGCTCACCAGTCCGATCCAACCCAGATTTGAGGGTCAAATTGGCTTGGGATCTGAACCATAAGTGGTTGGGAGGCCGACCACTTCCATAAATGCACCGTTTAGCAGGTGCACAGCTTTTTGCGCTAACAGTCATGTATTGTGCGCATCTGCGCAATTTCTACGTTCCTATTCTATGCCTGCGTGCACGTGCCCAATTTCTGCAAAGCGCTCTTCAATTTTTCATTACTTTTTATAGTTTTTTGACCTTTTTGAATGCTGTGGTATTAATTCAGGTTCATGAATGAAATCATCATTTTTTGACGATGCTGAGTTCTTGTAACCATGTGCAGACAGAATTTTAGTGATAACAATCACGCATTGCGTATGTTGATAGATAAATTTATTTATGTGAAAGTTGAACCAAGTTAGACTTCCATACGTTCTCGAGAATTTGTTTCCCCCTTACATGTCTCCAGGAATGCCCCAGAATAGATCTCTCCACAGAGTTACCCTTCTTGGAAAATTTTACTAAGAACCTGAAAAAAGGACTTGAATGCACAAGTCTTAGCAACCCTATATGAGGAAGAATGATCCTCTTGAAATCCCGAAGTAGCAACGTAGGGATAAGTATCGATCAATGGAAGAGACCCTATCGAAAGATCTGCGGTCATTCATGACCATTAGATTGGCGGAAGAAGCAAGGGCATTACATGCCTTACCCTTTTTCTTTTATCTTCGTGAGTAGTGAGGAAATCGGGACCGTAGATCCCCAAGGTTTGTGGGAGTATTTGGACCATTGGTTTTTCCACGTCTAGAGAGTAGTGGGAGAGTGCACGACGTGGGACAGATCTGAGCCATCAGATCTTAGCTAGAAAACCCGACAGCCATTGTATCTGTTAGGAGATGCATGAGGGTTAATCCTTCGTGAACAAGGGTGAAAGTCCCGAGAGAGGAGTCGATATCGGGGATTCGGAGTTCGGGATTTCGGGAGTCCCGATGACAAGAGATCGGGACACTCCATGGTGAAATTCCTGATATAGATCTAGACTGTCCATCCATGAAGGACACATGGCAGGAATCGAGAGTCCATCGATATTTCAGATACCGAGGATTCAAGATGACAAAGGATTTGCCTCACTGGAGGTTGCAAATCATGAAATCATGAAACAATCTAGACCATCCATCTGTGAAGGACATGTGGCAGAGATCGAGATTCCATCGGTATTTTGGATACCATGGATTCAAGTTGACAAAGGATTTGTGTCACTGGGGATAGCAAGTTGCGAAATCATGAAACAATGAGGACCGTCCATCTATAGAGTATATGTGGTTGTTGGTAAGCACTTTGGCTTCTCGGCACCTGGGAAACCAAAGGGCAAGAACCCTTGTCTTTGCGAGTCATGAAATCTCGATCACCGAAATCCCGAAATGGCGTGAGATGTGAATGAGATTGAGGAAAGTCGGGATTTGATCGTGACCATTGATCATCCCAAAAAGATCACGACCATTGATCTTAGCTGAAGGTCTCTGCCGTCCATCGAAGGGACACATGGCTGTCGGTCAATGTTTCAGCGTTTTGGCATTTGGGAAACCAAAGAGGAAAGAAACCTTGCCTTCGCAAATCATGAAATATCGATACCCGAAATCCCGACGTGCTTGGCAATAGAAAAGAGAAGTACTGAAGGAACCTAGACCATCCATCAAAGGAGACACGTGGTGAGTGGTCAGA
The DNA here is from genome assembly GCA_000966675.3 of Picea glauca. Taxonomy (NCBI): domain Eukaryota; kingdom Viridiplantae; phylum Streptophyta; class Pinopsida; order Pinales; family Pinaceae; genus Picea; species Picea glauca. The sequence continues at coordinate 27,815 of JZKD02S1599033.1, forward strand.
GTTCAGGGAAAAGTCCTGAAATCTTGTGGACTGTTGGATCCAAATCCTCAAGGATCGTTGATCTCCTATACGAATCCCCATATCAGGATTTGGGGATTGGAGTGACAAGAGTTTTGGATTCGTTGCATCGTGGACTCCCAGTTCATGAAACTCTGAAAAGATCCGAACCATTGGATCCAAGATATTGAGAGATATTGGATCTCATACAAGAACTCAAGTATTGGGTTTCGGGGTTTGTAGAGTTGAAAGGCTTGACTCACTTATATCGCCGAGTCACGAAACGTGACAAGGTGCCTTGTTGTTTGGTCGGTGGTCATAACCGACGATCACATGGAGGTGGAAAAAGGAAAAAGCTAGCCTGCGCTAAGCCCTGTAGGACTTTGTGGATTCTAATCGTTGAAAAATCGACGAAAAAATATGATTTTCGTAGTGGGTATGTTACAAATTGGTATCATAGCATGGTTACATCACTTGACCTGCTTGGGCTCATGAATGAGTTGCACAGAAGCCCCGTTTGAAATACTCTTACAAAGAGTAACCCTCTATCTTAACCCTCTTAATTCAAAAAGGTCAAAGTCTGAAATGAAAAGTTGACTGTGTATGAATGAGAAAGAGTTATGAATTTTGTGTGGGTTATAAAAATGTATCTAACTTTTGACTAACAACCAACGTTTTTCTTTGCACTCAAGTGGAAAATCATCCATGGGAATTTACAGACGTAGAGAATGGTGATTCACCAAGAGGTGGGAGAGGGATCCCACAATAGATATGAAGAGTCTGATGAAAGAAGGACAGTAGGGACCCCTCCAGATCTAGTCAAGACTGTGAGGAGTCTCATGGTTGAATTCCAAAGCTGCAACACTGACAATGAAAGGATGATGAAAGAATAAGAAAAGAAAATAGAAATTAACGCAGTTTTAATGCAGAGTTTATTTGATCTACAAAGGCAAATGCAGCATGAACCTGAAACTCAGAAACATGTTCATATCAGTGGCCACACTGAGAGGAGTACATCAAAAAAGGTCCACCCTAGAGGTAAAGGACCAGTGTCGAGTGATTCTTCTGAGAAGGAAGATGGTGATTCAGAAGGCTCTTCTAGCAGCATAACCAGTTCCTATTTCTGAAGGAAACAAAAGAAGAAAAAGTCTTCCAAAGGTAAAAAATTCAAAGAATTCAGAAAGGCCAAACCACCCTCCTTCGATGGTGAAATAAAGAAGGGAGAGGAAGCAGAGGCCTGGCTACTTGGACTAAAGAAGTATTTCATAGTCCATGACTTTTCAAAAATATGAAGGCCTGAGTGGCAACCTTCAACTTGAATGGAAAGGCTTCCATTTGGTGAGAAGACCTTAAGAATGTGAAAGGGGTTCACGAAGAGGACCTGTCTTGGAAACGATTTGACGAGTACTTCCAGAAGAAGTATCTGTCGGAAAAATATTTCGACGAAAATACTAAAAAGTTTTAAGAACTCAAACTGGGACAACTTACTATAGAAGAATATGTCAACAAATTCCTCGATTTGTTGAGGTATGTATCCTATATCAAGGCAGAAAAGGCAAAGGTGCAACGCTTCATCAATGGACTACCTAAGGACTATCGGAATAGAATTGAATTTGATGAGCCAAAGACTCTAGAAGGCACTATTTGAAAGGCAACCTATTGTCATGAATAGTTTGGGCATCGAGAAGAACCTCACGAAGGATGGAAACAAAAGAATAGTTCAAAATCTCAGAAAAAGGGAATTAAATCCCCAGGATTTAAGAACTATAAGAAGAAACCAAGAATGAACATTCCATCCCAGAGTGTACAGCAGCATAACTTTCCCTTATCAGGTGGAAATAAAACTTTTGGACCTATACCAGTGAAGGTGGATAACACCAAGAGAGAACCTCTGAAATGTTGGGGTTGTGGAGAGGAACATCTCCTGAGAGACTGTCCACACTGACAAGAGAATAGTTATAGGATTTATAACATCCAGGAAATTACTACCATCAAGGATGTGGCCAGGAGTGTGCCACAAATTTATGCAGCCTTGGATAATAACCAAGCTGACCATCAAGCTTCAGTAGTGGAAATAGAAGGTATGATTTTCAACCATCTAGTGTCTTTTTTTATTGACCCTGGTTCAAATTTGAGTTATATATCCCCTAAAGTTGTTGATAAGTGTGAACTACAACCACAAAAACATACCAAGCCATGGTTGGTATAGTTAGTCACTGGCACCAAAAGGAAGATAGCAGAGGTTATACCAGCCTGCCAATTAATGTTGGGTGAATTCCCCACCCAAGCAACCCTTAACATATTACCCCTGGGATCATATGATCTGTTGATTGGTATGGACTGGCTAGCCACCCATAAAGCCAGAATAGACTATTACCATAAAACCTTAGAGTGTGTAAGTAAATAAGGGAGAAGGATAACCCTTCAAGGGATCTGAAAACCCGTCTTGGTGAGACAAATATTAGCCCTGCAAATGAGAAAGTATTGTCGAAAGGGATGTCCCCTATATGCAATACAGGTGTTGAAAACAATCGAAGGTGATAAACCAAGCCTTGACGATCATCCTATCCTGAGAGAATACAAAGATGTGTTTTCGGAAGAGGTATTGGTTCTACCTCCGAGAAGGGACATAAAATTCTTGATATAACTTGCACCAGGAGCAGTGTCGGTGTCTAGGACACCCTACCAGATGAGCACACCCGAGTTAGTTGAACTCAAATTGCAGTTAAAAGAAATGATGGATAAAGGCTATATTTGACCCAGCGTGTCTCCATGGGGAGCACCAGTCCTATTTGTGAAAAAGAAGGACAGAACCCTTAGACTATGTATAGATTATAAACAACTTAATAAGGTAACCATAAATAACAAGTACCCTTTTCCCATGATCGATGATATGTTCGATCAATTGGGAGATGCGTCTATTTTCTCAAAAATCGACTTGAGGTCGGGATACCATCAAGTTCAAATCAAGGATGAAGACATCCATAAAACTTCTTTCCATACTCGGTATGGTAACTATGAGTTTGTGGTAGTGCAATTTGGGTTAAGCAATGCCCTTGCCACTTTTATGTGCTTGATGAACAATGTACTCAATAAATTTCTAGATAAATTTGTGCTAGTTTTTATTGATGACATATTAGTGTACTCTAAGAATAGGGAAGAAGATCATCTTAGACTTGTGCTGCAAGTGCTAAGAGAACATCATCTCTATGCCAAATTCAGAAATGTGAATTCTTCTAGAAGGAAATACATTACTTAGGACATGTTCTCTCCAAAGAAGGAGTAGCAGTAGAACCTGAAAAAATTAGGTCTATCATGGAATGGCCTACCCCGAAGGATGTTTCGGATATCAGATCCTTTATGGGATTAGCAGGATACTATAGGAGATTTATAAAAGGATTCTCCAAGATTGGTTGTCCAATCAATGCCCTCCAGAAGAAGGGGACAGAATTTCTATGGACACAGAAATGTGAAGAAAGATTTCAAACCCTGAAACATCTACTGACCCATGCACCTGTACTAAAGATCATCGATCCAGAAGATGACTTCCTCGTGTGCACATATGCCTGTAAGGAAGGGCTCGGAGGAGTCCTTATGCAGGAAGGAAGTGTGATCTGCTATGAATCCCAAAAATTGAACGAGCATGAAGTCAACAATGTGACCCATGATCTAGAACTGGCTTCCATAGTGCATGCCTTGAAAATGTGGGGGCATTACCTCCTAGGAAGAAAATTTGTACTTATGACAGATCATTGTGGATTGTGATACCAGTTTGATCAACCAAAGCTCAATGCTAGACAAGCTAGGTGGATGTCCCTCCTTAGCGAGTTTGATTTCGAAATCAAACAAATTGAAGGAAAGGAAAATAGGGTGGCTGATGCTCTTAGCAGAAGTATGAAAACAATTCACCTAGCAGTGGTGAGAAGCTATGAGACAGAAGTTAAGAAAAGAATAAGAAACACACAAGGAATAGATTCCTTCATCTAGACCGTGGCCATGTACTGATAGTAAGAACCCAGCAAAGTAAAATATGAAGGCTACTAGATGACCAAAGGAGGTTTGTTCACTTACAGAAATAGACTGTATATTCCAAATTGTGACGACTTGAAGAGGTTCATTATGGATTAACTACATAAAAGACCCTATTTTGGTCATCTAGGATACCAAAAAATGATCACTGCCACCAGGAGACAATTTTATTGGCCTGGAATGAAGAAAGACATAGCCGAGTACTTAGCCAAATGGATAGAGTGCCAGCAGGTTAAAGCAGAACATCGACACCCAATAGGATTATTGCAACCTTTACCAATCCTAGAATGGAAATGGGAAACCACCTCCATGGATTTCATCACTGGATTACTAACCTCAACCAAACAGAACGATGTCGTTATGGTAATGGTGGATAAATTGAGCAAGTCTGCTCATTTCATCCCTCTCAAATCAACCTGCAAAGCAATCGATATTTCCTTGGTGTTCATGAAGGAGATATTCAGACTGCATGGTATGCCGAAAGAGATCGTATCTGACAGAGACATGAAATTTACATCTAACTTTTGAAAATCATTGATGGCTGGTTTAGAGACCAAATTGTTGTTTAGCACCACCTATCACCCTCAAACTGATGGACAGACGGAAAGAGTGAACGAAGTACTCGAAGACATGCTAATAATGCATGTAATGCATCAACCCAAGAATTGGAAAGACTACCTACCACTGGTAGAATTCACCTACAACAATGGCTACCAAGCATCCTTAAAGATGAGTCCCTTTGAAGTCCTCTATGGTATATCATGTAATACTCTAGTCATCTGGAGTAATCCCGTAAACAGGATTTCTTTTGGACCCAACATGTTGAAAGAAATGGAATAGTAGGTGCCTTAGATAAAACAAAACCTGAAGGTCACTCAAAACTGACAGAAAAGTTATGTTGACCAAAAGAGAACTCCAAGAGAGTTCAAAGAGGGAGATCATGTATATCTCAGAGTTAGGCCCAAGAAGAGTTCCCTGAAAATGGGATCTTGTGCCAAGTTGGCACCTCGGTATTGTGGACCCTTTGAGGTTCTATATAGAGTGGGACCTGTAGCCTATAGGCTATCACTTCCTCCCATAGTCAAAGCACATAATGTTTTCCATGTTTCATTATTAAAGAAATATGTACATGATGCTAACCATATAATTGACTGGTCTGTGATCTAGGTGGAACCGGAGGGAGAATTTCTACCATAACCCAAATGCATACTGGACAAAAAAGAAACCCCGCTCCAAAAATGAACCATTGCACAGGTCAAGGTGCAGTGGAAACATTTTGGCCCAGATGAGGCTACATGGGAAATGGAGGATTCCATGAAACAGGCATATCCGATTTTGTTTACTTTTGTACATGAAGTTCATGTTAATAGATAAGAACATCGGGGACAATGTTCCAATAAGGGGGATGGAACTGTAACACCGTGTTTCCCCTAGTTTGTAAAAATAATTGGACTGACCAAGAACTGTGGAAAACTCAGAAATGTGAATGTGTGATGTGAATGGACCTTGTGGAAAAGGTCAATGAATGTGAATAATATTATGAATATATATTGCAGGACTGTTGAGAGGAGATATGCTGAAAAAGAGACCATGATGGATGGAGAAAGGTGGTGGAATGCACCTAGAATGGTGGCGTTAACTTCCACCAAAAACAATACCGTATTTGGACTTCACTAGCCCGGAGAACCAACAGCGGCTCGCTGGCCCCGAATTAAATGTATCGCAGTCTGGTAGGTAGATGGCTCCTCAAGAATTAATGAGGGATGGGGGGGTGACCCACCCACCCCTAGAACCATCAGGCCTGACCAGCGCGAGGGAAATTGCGCCACACACAACCGCTCAAGAGGATAAGGCGTGAGGGAAAAGCGGTCGAGGGAAGACGTGAGGGGAGGAAGAGAAATCTGTAGATACACAGAGTGAGTGATAGCAGAGAAGGAGGAGAGTAACCCTTGTTCTCTATCATTGGAAAACTGAGACACAGTCTCATAGCATCATGGTCTCAGCTCCTGGGTGGCTAGTTGTAAATCCTATCAGAATAGTTGAGCCTACGGTTGGGTGGAAACGAGCACCCCTCTGAGCAGTTGCACTCACTTCTGGTGTTATTTCTGATAAGTGTTTTACATCTTGCATCTTCAAATTCATATGCTAACATATATGCTCATAAACTGTGAAATTGTGAATGATTAAAGTGTAAGAGTGTCTGTGCAGTGTTTTGATAAAAAATGGTAGATGTATGCTTGTAAAAGAAAAAAACCACACATGGCTTATGTTGATAGATAAATTTATTTATGTGTAATTTGAACCAAGTTAAACTTCCAGTCCATTCTCATAAAATTTTTTCTTCCTTATCTGTCTCTAGGAATGCCCCGGAATAGATCTCTCCACATATTTACCCTTCTTGGAAAAGTTTACTAAGAACCTAGAAAAAGGACTTGAATGCACAAGTCTTAGCAACCTTGTATGAGGAAGAATGATCATCTTGAAATCCCGAAGTAGTAGCATAGGGATAAGTATTGATTGACGGATGAGACCCTGTTGGAAGATCTGTGGTCATTCACGACCGTTAGTGATGCAGGAGCATCCCTCACATCAAGCGAGCCAACGCAAAAGACAAAGGACATCTGGGCGGACCCAGCCAAATTTTTGAAATTTCCCTTGAAGTTGATGCGCAAATATATATGAGATCATTTAATGAAGGCGCCTTGGTATAATGTAATTAGACTTTGATCTCCCCGCTCTCGTCTGAAGTAGATGGAGGCATTTATAGTAGTTAATGTAGGTAGATAGAAATTTAAAATTCTAGATTAGATTGTTTGAGAGCGCAAGAGGGAAATGGGATATAGACACGCTCATTGAGCATGGTAGGGGAGTTAGAATTATTGGAGCATATAAGAGAAGAAAGGGACTATGTAGAAACACCCATGTATAGTTATTTGGATTAATAGAAAAAGTTGATTCAAGTTCATGGCGCTGTGTTTGTTCTTTGTGTATGTATGTTGAATACTATGCTCATGAGTATTAACTTCCTGTCATGCATTTGTTTTACATGCTATGTGTTAGCACTCTGTAATTTTGCCCAAGGCTGAAAGGCAATCACAGAGGAACATCAGAACCGCTTCGAGTCCTGGATCTAGCCCTCCAAGACTCAGAGAGGGATCTCTCTATGTAATGTATCTTTGTTTGAAAATGATATTAGGCTAGGTAATGAGAACATTGGGTTTTGTTGTGAAAAAGGGTTTATAAATTGGCTGGGACAGCTTACACATCCATTGGGCTATGGAGTCTGAAATTAATCAAATCTGAGAGACAACCAGAAATGACAAAGAAAACCTTCACAAGGCAAGATAACACACTCACTGGATCTTCAATAGTTTAAATGATGATCAGAAGAAAAGATAAGGAAATAACTCCAACCAACAAGCACTTAAGAATCTATTAGCTGAAGATATTTAGAAGATGAACACTTAAATATGTAGAATCGGAAGCAAGGTATCAGGGATAAATCCTACAACATAACGATATTCGTACAGATTAGATTCAGATAACAAAGTGATTACAGAGCGAGAAAACATTTAACTGGGAAAATACATCACCAATAAACATGCACAGGAATCCTGTAAAGAGCCTCTTTCATTAATGGCAGAATAGTTCAAAAATGTTACAGCTCGGTAGCCTCCAGGGCGTGAAGATCCAACCATATTACATTAAAATCATAGCAATAAATAGTATAGCTCTCGTCCTCAAGTTCCGAGAGTCGGTTCAACCGTCTCGGCCAAAAATAGCCTCCATTCCCACCAAATTCGGAGTTTGTTGCCATAAAAAATGGACCGTTTCACTGCGAAACAGGGGTCCGTTCAGAAGCGATTTTATCCTCAATGATGACACCTGGGCGAAAACTGAAGGAGGTTATTGAAGATGGGCATGTGATGGACAAAAACCTCCTTCGGTTTCGCAAAATTCATCTCCAGCTGGTCGTGGCAGCTCCTGCAAAATCGGGACTGAAACTAAAAATGACAAATCTTGAAACATAGGCCTCGAAGATGCCTTCGACCTGCTCTGCTCGTAACTGCGTTGCAAAAACCGAAAAAAGGGTTTTGTTCCTCATCCTGTACTGACCAAAAACCTCTCTCAGATTTGTAAAATTTGTCTCCGTTTGCTCAGGATATCCATCGGAAGAAGACAAGGTAAAAATGGGCGGAAATAGCGAAAATGAGGAAAATGGGTTTTTGGCGGGAAAAAATTCCGGACCCCCCCCCTCGTTAAATGCCGAACGCCCGGGGGGTCCGGAATTG
>JZKD02S1599033.1:62086-73612 GCA_000966675.3 Picea glauca
TTTTTGTCTAGATTTCTCCTCTTTTGCTTGAGAACATGCACAAATGCATCACAACCAAATAATTTGATATGTGACACCGAAGGATTCTTACGATACCATACCTCATTTGGAGTCATGTCGACTAGCACTAAAGAAGGAGACATATTCACCAGATATCTTGTAGTCTCAACTTCCTCTACCTATTATTCTTGTGTGAGCCCAACACCACTGAGCATAATCCTTACCTTATCCATCAACATTTTGTTCATTCTCTGGAAAACTCCATTTTTGGGGGGGGTATATCATGTGGTATTTTGGTTGCATATGCCACACTTCTTACATAATTAATAAAATTCATTTCCACATAATTCACCACCATTTCTGGTCCTCATCACTTTAATCCTATTCTCTATCTAGTTTTCTACAAGAGCTTTAAACTCCTTAAATCTCTCAAAAACCTATTATTTCTTCCTCAGGAAATATATCCATGTCTTCCTGGACAATTCATCTATGAAGGAGACATAACATAGGGATGCACCAAGTGAAGGGACTATAACCAGGCAAAACATATAACTATGCACCAGTTCTAGAATCCCATTTTCCCTTGTAGCTCTATACGGGAACCTCACCTGACTTTGTTTTCCATATATTAAATGTTCAAAAAATTTGAATTCTAAACCAAATTCAAGTAAACATTCAACCATAAATTTTCTTTGTATAGCACGAAGTCCTTTTTCTCCAATGTGTCCAATCCTCTCATGCCATAACCTAGTCGGGTCGATCTCATCATGTATTTTTGAGTCGGTTTTAACCGAATTGGCTCTAGTTGAGTCAAGTTGTGTCGATATCGAGTCAAGTCAAGTCGCAGTGAAATCTATTTGAGGAGAAACAATTTTATTGCATCCATTCAAGTCAACATTCCCTAATATCTTGTAGAGGGTATAAATCTGAACTCTTTTCATTAATACCATCACACCTCTAACCTTCTTGCATGAATCCTTATGAAACAAAGTATGCACACCTGCATCACTCATCTTGATGATAGATATAAGGTTTCTTTCCAAACTGAAATTTCTATCACACCTAGAAGGGTTCTTTTCCTCCCATCCTATAGTGTCAGTCAGACTCTTCCCCATTCGACAATTCAATTTGTTGATTCTTCCCCCAAGAACACATCACCCCCATCATATCCTCCATATTCATAGAACCATTATTTATGTGGTTTCATATGATATGACACTCCTGAATCGATTAACCAAACCTATTGATCCAACTATGTACTGGTCGATCCCATGTACACATCACCTCCCTCGTATTAGGTCGTCTTTCTCTCTATTAAATACCTCTTATTGGATCCAACACTGACTTTTGTTTCCTTTGTATTACATTCCTTTTTATAATTCCCAACTTTACCACATTTACAACTTCGTTGCATTGAGGAAACAAGGGATTTAGATTTACCCTTCGACTTGAACTTTCTATCAGAGAATCTTCCTTTATCTTTGTCTACCACTTGACCTCTCACTACCAAAACATATTTGGTTGATCCTTCCATGTTCTTCCTTCTCATTTCTTCCAACAATATAGAATAAACCACTTCCTCTAGTGGTAGTTTGGTTGTATTACTCCCAATAGCTAGGACTAATCTATCCCAAGAGTCTGGAAAAGAACATACTAGGTTGACACATTTCTCGTCATCAATGATATTAATATCCACATACGATAATTGTCTTAACACAGTATTAAATGCATTTAAATAATCATTCATCGAAATACCATCACTCATCCTCAGAAGATAAATTTTCTTTCTGAGGAACAACTTATTTATGAGAGATTTCGACGGGTATAAGATTCCTATCTTGTCCCATAGTTTCTTGGCTAAATGTTCGCTTGAGACATTTAGTAGCACTAAATCTTTAAGAAAAATTTGAATCATACTTCTTGCTATTTTTTCAAGTTTCTCCTATTCTTTAGTCGACATGCCTTTCGGATAGGTACCTAGATAGACTGTTGTCCATTTTTCTTGATCTACAAGAAGATCTTCCATTTTAAGCTTCCAAATCTAAAAATTTTGGCCATTGAATTTTTCTATCTCTATTCTGGAACTGCTCACGATTCTTTACCATGATATTTAATAAAATTTATGACTTACGAATATTACTGCACCTAGGGTTTAGTTCTCATATTTAATATTAGAAAATCAAGATATGATATACCCCCCAAAGCATAGCACTGCTCTGATAACTCACTTCTAGGGGAAGAACTAAGCTCTGATACCACATGTTAGGAAATTAAATATACTTCCACACTAAACCTAGCAGAAGAGAAGAATAATTTAATCAATAATGAAAATGACACAAGCAATCACACAGTACACCGATATTTTACCTTGGAACCCTTAATCGAGAAAAACCAACATTGCATTGAGTGTTATCCTCTCTTGTTGTCTTATTCTATCTGAATAAAAGGTTACATTTCTAACCTTGGTCCACACCTAACACACAATCAACATCATACCCTATTTCCTATGCAAGAACAACCCTGTAGCCAATATGAATTCATATGCATGGGAAACAACCTACAATAACATATGCATTAACCTAAATAAGTTCATTCTATGATTACAACATTATCCTTTATGAACTTAAAACATGCCTCTTTATAGTATTTACAATAGGAAACACCCTAAATATTGGCATGCAAAAAATGGTTACAGATACATGCATATCATTGGATACAAATCCCACAAATCCCAGTATTTTTTTACACTTGACTCCAAGTCAGGTTACTATTTGGTCCTTCATTCAGCCTCTAGTTGGTCATCTCATGTCTGCACTTCGAGCACTTATCGGTTGAATTGTTGTCGATATATTCGAATTTGAATTTTATCAGACGACTTCCTTGACCTTTTAACTTCTTTTGATCCACCTCAACCTTCAAATTGTTTTCTATCCACCTCGGCCTTTGACTGTCAGTCAATTCACCTCGACTAAAATTTCACTGCAAATAATATAATAACCCAACAAGGATGTAACAGTAAAGCCAATTTTGAAGACTTTAATCGAATATGTGGAAGAAGTGATTCATGGTACATTATATCAGTGATCCAGGTGGATATCGGTGGCCACCCACCTCTTCCAACTCGCTCATATTTAGTTTTCATTTTGGCATTTGTTTTTCTATCTTTTTTGGTCCTAAACTTCTAGTGTCGTTTTGAGGCCCTAAGAAACATTTTTTGGGCCCACCATAGTCAGACTATATAAAAGGTGAAATTATTATATAATAATTTTATTCCTTGGATAGAAATTTCCAATGAGATATTGTGTGCCTAAAATGAAGATCGTATGCAAAAGTTACGAACCCAAAAATTTGATGTACCAAATTTCCCCATCGGGGCCCACATGACGTTTGGCGCTTAATATCCTAGGGTCAAGTTTTTGGATGTATAAGGTTTTATGATCACTTCTTGGTGATAAAAATTCCTGGAGGACTCATTTTAATATTCTCATATGAATTCACGTAGCTGCCACATCTCTTCTCTGAGACTTGCTACCACCATTCGAGCATGATTGTTTAATTCTTCATTTTACAGTTTCAAAAGATTTCTTTATTGAATAGAAGTTAAGTTTTACTTTATCTCTATTATTTTTCTCTATATATCTGTATTAATGTTATATGTGTGTGTGTGTGTGTGTGTGTGTGTGTGTGTTTCATTTTTTTTTTTCTCATAAATCCATAGCAGTGGTATCAGAGCGATCTTCTCTTCATTTGTTTCTTTGTTCATGTCCCCAACGAGGTCAGGGTATAAGTAGTTGGGACTTGAACAAGTTGATCCTTTGCAAGATCAGCCTCACCGAAGTCGATGAATTCCCATGGGGGATGAAAAGAGAGACCATGGGGTAGGAGATCCCTTTAAGATTTCTCTCTAGGAATCCCTTGCGCGACAGAGGAACAAGATGATGGATAAATTTTCACAAATCCTTCAATGACTGGAAACAAGTGACACATATTCCTCGAGCAGAGGAGCCGCCCAATTCAAGGTACATAACAATTTTTATATTCCTATATTTGAAGTTCAAATAAATGTGGATGCTATAGAAAAATAGTTAAACCTTCTATAAGGGTATTTTTCTGTCCATAACTTTTCTAATAGAAAAAATATTATGTTTGTGATCCTTAAGGTCATCCCCCATGTCAAAGATTGGTGGGATACTTTCTATGATAAAAAGGAAAAATAGGGATATACATTTATTCATATTCACACCCACTCATGGTTCTTTCACGGATGCTTGTTGTCCCTTAGTTATGTGTTAAGGAAGAAAGAAAATATTAAAGAATAAGAAAGACAAAGTAGGAACTGTGTGGGAAGAACACAAACCGAGGAAGGGTCGAAATGGTTAAAGAAGAAGAAAAGAGGGAATGAGGTAAAGGAAAAGAAAGTTGTTGAAAGAGAATATCAAGGAAGACAAGGCATCGAAGAATATAGATCATGGAAAACTCAGAAATCGGAATAAGAAACCAATGGATGCTTTGGAAAACCTCATGGAAAAGAAGGAAGAACAGGTTGGTGAATCCCGTAAAAGGTGGGTCAAGTGGACCTAGGGTTTTGAAACCTAGACTTCATTCTAATGGTTGTCTGAGAGTTATGTAATGTATAAATAAAGGTCTAGAAGATTTGAGAGGGTGGTACTATTATTGTCGATGGGAGGAATATTGAGAGAGAAGTGTTTTGTTGTAAGAGCATTCTGTATTCTAGATATTCAACTGGGTGCGAATATCAACCCTGCAGTTGGGTGCATAGGGAGGGGGGATAAAGAGAGAGAGAGATGTGCAGCTAAGTGCATATATAGAACTATATGTTTTCATCTAACAAATCATGAAATGTAGTTCTGTGGATGTAGCCCTAGGGAGAGGGTGAACCATGTATATCTTGTTGTTCTTTGTGGTTGATGGTGTGCTATTTGCTATCTGATATACTGTTATTGCATTATTGTGTTAAAGATAAGAGATATAGCTAACTTCGCGAAGCTAAGCATAATGTTGTTGAACACATCTAGGATATATTGCATTGTTTTTCTGAAACAATCTTCATTTCCTCTAGTTGTAGACACCTGTGTCCTGCAACACCCTATTGCTACTTCGGGGGAGACTTCATGTGCTTCGTAGGTGTTTCCAAAAGGGCCAATAGTTAGGGTTTGTTGATGTATTGTTAGAGTTAAACCCTGGGTCTGCCCCTATGCCAACAAATGGTTATGTTCCCGAGAATGTGATATTCTTGAGGGAATGTCAAGGTGGTTTCCATCAAATACCAAGATTAATAAGTGGATAGAAGAACAAGAAAGAGACTTCACCAAAGCTCAGAACAAGAATCCTAGAATTAGTACAAAATTCTAGTTGGGAAAGTACATCTTTACCAACATACACATGATTTTATTTGGAGGAGTTCATAAGGCGTTATACGAGTGGTTAGCTAGATTAGAAGACACTCAGTTTGAGATCAGATATAGACCACCTATGGTTTGGACAAAAATTTTGATCAAGAAAGTGAAGAGGGTTTATAACGCTATGTCTAGAGCCATGGATTTCTGGTTTGATAGCACTATTGGAGGGTGCATTACTAAGTTTTCTTTTGAGAGAGTAGAATCGTATAGTCAAGAAGAGAGGTATTTCTTTAAGGGACCTAGAGGAAAGTTTCTACACTTTTTAAAGCTGAGGATTAAGATGCTATTGTATGAGAAGAATATCCCGAAGATACAGTAATCAACTAGATTTTAAAGCTAATGTTCAATAATTCAAAAAATGACAGTGATGTAGAGGCTGGACACACACACAATGGGAGATCGTTCATAAAGGTTCCTCTCATGGACCTATTTAATCATATTTACATACCATTGAATCAAGACAAGGATTTCTACAATGAAGAGGAAGCAGGGAGGTTAGACGAAGAGTATTTAGAGTTCCCAAGAACAGAAGAAGTAGAGACTGAGGAGCTTCATCGATAAGAACTGGAAACTTGAAGAACTGTGCCTACTATCGAAGTAAGTACTATTACTCCTATTGTTGTTTTAGCATCATTAAGTAACCAGATTAACTAGAGTAGTCAAAGAAATCAAAGTACTATTACAAGCAGTTTAGTACATACTCAGTCAAGAATCCAAGGAAGATCTATGGCATATGAAATAAGGTTACCCATCTTTAGAGGAGACGGGTCTGAGGATCATGATCAACACTGGTTCTTATGCGAAGCTGTGTGGAGCATTAAGAAAGTCACCGACGAAGATGTTAAGAGAGATCAGTTTAGTACTACCTTGAGGGACCGCGCCCTGAGATTGTATATGAAATTTGCTTCAAGATTTGCACAAACTAAGCCATTGAATGACATTAAGACTTTGTTGAGTATGGAGTTGAAGAAACCTAAGTCAGATTCACATTGTATTACATAATTGAACGAGATCAAGAAGAAGGTAATTAAACATGTTTGGGAGTTTGATCAAAGGCTTAAGACCTTGACAAACCATTTAAGTTTTCATATTCCAGATGAACAACATAATGAATGGCTCATCGTTTGCCTCCTGCCACACATTAGATTTCCTCTGATGCAACATAAAGTTTCTTCATAGGCTGAAGCATTGGATATCGCCATGAAACTAGAAGAAACCCTTGTAGGAGAAACCAACCTAGGTATGAGTTAGATTTTGAATCAATTAACTAGTTTATATTTACACGTCAAAGACATGAATACAGATAAAGGAAAGGAGAAAAGAGAAGACATAAGGTTTATCTGATTTAAATCAAAGCGCCATGACAAAGAACATTGTCCCTTGTTTAATGAATAGTTGTCCTCTAGAGCACCTAACACTTTGAATCAGGCTACTGTACCCTGGTGCGAGGTATGTAGAAATAGACATCGCCTTAGTGAATGTTATTATATGAAAAAATATGTCAATACACCTACCAATATTTATTGCACATTCTGTAAATCTGTGGGGCATGATGAGAAGGACTGTAGGGCTTATGACCTCATTGATGAAATTTCAAGGGATACATATAGGATTAAAGGAGAAATGTTGCGTAGTTCAATTCCCCAGGTAGAGGAAACTTCAACCCTCAAGGTGGATTTAGAGGAAGAGGACAACGAGTACGCATGGGTCGAGGTCGAGGTCAGATTATTTTCTATAAGTGCTCCTAGCTAGGTCATTTGGAAAGGGATTGTCAAAACCCTTGTACTACTTGCAACTACTGTAACTCGTTTGATCATGTTATCGAAGAATGCCCAATGTTGTTAGCGAAACTTCAAGAGAGATGAGGAGGAAAGAAACAAGTCCAACTAATATCAGTGGAACCTCGTGGTGAGGATCCTAGAGTTGTTGCTATTACTAGACAAGGCATTGTTACAGGAGAAGATAGGGTGACTCCAGGAAAGACTACAGATGGATTAGGGATTATGTAACGACCCTTGATTATAAATTATAATTAATTTAATAAGGTAATCCTAAAGGATTAGCTAAATTATAATTATTTATTAAAATAACCTTAACTAATTATTTATTATTAATTAGTTACTCTTGATTACAATTAATTTAAGTATAATTAACTCTTTAATCAATATGGTTAATGATTGATTTAATTATTAATTAAGTCATTAATTAATAAAGTATTAAATAAGAGTTGGATAATAAAATATAATTTTTAAATTCAGTTACGTATCCCACAAGGGATAACGTATTCAATACATGGATAATATATTTAATGAATGGATAAGGGTAATTAAATGGAGGGATAAGGAATTTAATGGGAGAAGGAAAGGCGGTGATGGAGCAATAAGAGGGGGAAAGGAGTTGGGAGGAGGCATTCTACGGGAGACTATTTTCTTGCTATGGGCAGAGAGATGAGAGGGGCTGGGAGATATGTGTGCTCAGATTGAGGGACATGATTTGTTGGTTGTGAGCTATTTGTTCAGGCAGGCACCGAGTTGCTAGCGATTTTGGGCTCGGAGGGCCAGGATATCCGTAGATATCCTGGAGATAGGTCATTTTCCTAGTTGGCAAGGTGGACAAGAGGTTTTGGGCAATTATTTTCTGTGTTTGCAACATGACTGGACTGTGTAGCAGGTAGCAGCAAGAAGGCAGCTAACAACAGAAATTAGCATCAGTGTTAAGGTACTCAATTCGAATTTATGCATTACTCATTGATAAATTTTAATTTTACTTGCTTAACTCTTCTTTTATGAATCTGGTATTAATTGTTGTACATTTGGTAGGATTTGGTAGAATTTTAGATGTTATTTTAAAACCAGTCATTACATTTGGTATCAGAGCCCTGGTTCAAAATCTAGAACCAAGGGCCTAAATAAGAGGTTTAGTTAGTAAATCTCATGCTTAACCTGCACATAAAACATAGAAAATTTAATGAAAATAAAAATAAAAGATAGTATAAAAGTTGGTATCAAAAAAAAAAAAGTTCGAATATATGCCAGAAACATCTAACTAACGTTACATATGTTGAACTCTGTGTCTGTTCCAATATCAGCGAGTACCAGAGAAAACTAGGCTCTCCACCTCAAGGGTGATTGTCTTTCCAGTCAATGTCTTTACAAATATCTACATATTGAAAGGCAATCAACACAATACAAAACCTGCACAACCAGGAAAAATAATCAGAGGCATTGAATAACATAAATAGCCAAAATGCTCCCGTATTTCGCAATAAACATCCATATCCTAAACTATTTGTTATAGATCTAGAACAACATATTCTCAGAAGCTAACAGAGTAACTCATTACAACCCAAAAACATAGAAATGAAACCAAACGATTCGAAACAAATACGAAGAAAAAAAAAGGTAGAGAACCTTGAAAGGATTCGAAACAAAGATCAGCGACAGCAGTAAGAAATCCTTTCAATAAAAGATCAGAGACAAGAGTAAGAACCAACAGAGAGACGATACTTGAAAGAATTCAAACGAAATAGAGTTCGTTGATCGCGTGCATAAAATCTCCCAAAACTCGAAGTCACCTTAATAAATATTGAAGCACCTTGATAGGTTGTGTGAGGCTGAAAGCCCACAAAATGACATTAGTTTTAAATTGTATATTCTACTGTCAAGTCCATCGGAATTTTTTCTACTCATGTTTAGCTCTAAATACAGACTATGATAAATATTAAAAGATATGGAACCCTGGCAATATATAGCAAAGAAACAAACAATACAGCAAAGAGATGTAACAGAAAGAATACCCTGATTCTCTAAAAATGCAGCCAGATTAGCCTGTCGATGCATTGCAATCTTGCAAACTGCATGCATCTGAGCTGCAAATTCTTGAATTAACCATGCAGTTGTTGCACCACCAACTCCTACTTTAGAAGCAAGGAATGGACAAGTCCTCACAACTCCGGCAAGTCGCATTGTATCTTTTACCTGATAAGTATATTTCTTTCAAAGGATACAAAGCTTGCAACACTTGATGGCCAGCTGACTGGAGAATTTGTTGCCTATCACTCTGGAATATTGTCTCCAATAATGGTTGGGAATTTCTTCTACCTGAGTCTAGCCCAGCTTCTGTTGAATCTGCACCCACTTTCATCCTATACAAAGAATAGTATCCAGACAAAAGTTTAAGATCCCTAAAACCAACAGCAAACCTAAGCTAGAAGTCATGTCGACACACCAAGACCCAAGCTATGAGTTCAGCTATATTTTCATTCCAAGTCAAGTCACGAATAAATACTCAAATCCCCAAACCCTTTCATTTTTGGATAGCTTTTTGGCCTTTCTGGATGACTTTTTTTGGATCCTTTTACTAAAAAGGGTAACTTGGAGAGCACCCCATTCAACCAAGAATGCTATGAGGGTAATAGTAAATGGATAGACTGTGATGACAAAAAAATTGGAAATGGCTGGAGGGGACCTCCCAAGTCATGGAGAGGATGTTAGTCCCTAATAACAATGAAGTTAAGTTTGAGACCTGAGCTTTTCCAGCTCAAAATTTCACCAAACTAATAAATAAACAAATAACAAAAAAAAAAAAAACTCAACGCCAAAGGCAAGACCATACCCTAGTGCAGCATACCAGAGCCTCTGTCATGTAGGGAACTCTTCTTACAATGACAGAATCTGACGGACATTCCAAATCAAAATGCATCCCAACACAGATCCTGAACAGAAAATGAACTGTTCCAATTCAGAAACAAATACGAAACTCATCTGGACATTACCTGCAGTGTCCCACAAGCCAAGGTTTACTATATTCCTGTCAACAACCACATTTGCATTGAAATTGTCAAAGACAATCGGCACATAGTCCGTTGGAAATGTGTTGCTTGTGTAGGAGATGAGCATGCATGTCTTCCCCACGGCCCCATCCCCCACGGTCACACACTTGATAAACCTGGAGGTGCTCATGTCATCAAAGCCTCTATCTCGCAAACCTGTTCATCCCACCTCCGGGAACTTAACACCAGATAGCCCACCATCGGGCTCACTTAAAGGCGAAGGGATACAAATGATTGGTCTGAGAGAGATTCGAACATTCATGGGGAAACCCCTTTGCAAGAATGGTCATTCAACAAACTACAACCTTTGAGGCGACACACACAGGCTGTGCAGATATGTATAAAGAAGACACAGGCGGAGAGAAAATGAGAAGCGACAGAAGTATGAGAAAACCAACATTAATGGCTCAGGTAGTATATGAAACACTCATTCACCAACTCAGCCGGGCAACAGAATAAATAACGAAGGGAAAAATAACCTCGCGGGGATAAATAAGGCGCAGGGATAAATAACGAAACACCTAGGCAAGCTGAACCTCGTTCTCCCCATTAAAGTTCTGGATAAGCTACCCAAGCGCCACATCTCGAATCTCATGGAGGAGAAGCTCGCAAGAGGGGCCTGCGCGTTGTATTTGCCATGGCGGCCATGCTCCCTCATGCCTCCCTGCACAGGCGACCACAACAAATGAGGAGGAAAAATGGTGAGTTTAGGGTTTAAAGGTGTGGGCAGATATTTTATTCCGGCAAATGCAAGCGAGGGACACGTGGGCTACATGCGAGCCCATGCTGTCGACTTAGCCCGCACAGCCAGTTCAAATTTTGTTTAACGATTTATTCGCCATTATTTGGGTAGCGTTTATATTTTGTTTGATTTTATATTATTTGTTTAATGTTATATTATTTGTTATTTGTTGAACATTTGTTATTTGTTATTACCAGATTGAACATTTACTTTAATCCTCAACCGAAAACGGTAGGGGAAGTCAAATATTTCAATAATAAGCAATTTGAAATACAATACGATCAATCTTTTCTGCTAACCGTGAGATCAATTCACACTAACGATCAACCAAATAACATTAGAGTTCATTGTTTACAAAAGACAAATAATTTTCTGCCCCAAACCAGAGAAAAAAAAAAAATAGTTCAATCAGTGGCTGCCTTTTCCAATTTTCAGTGGACAGTGTCCATCTTTTGTTTATAGTTCCAACACAAGGCCAACTAAACCATGACCAGAATCCAGCTCAGATCTATAGGTGGTCAGGAAACCACTCT
>JZKD02S1599033.1:79650-92995 GCA_000966675.3 Picea glauca
CCCTAGATCTGATTAGGAGGGGTGGAGGCATTTCCCACCGTGTATCCTCCGAAACCTGAAGTCCTGGGAGGACAGTGCTGGTTCATGCTCCCCAAGACGTGTGATGAGGACTGTCTGTTGCCTTCTAGGGAAGCTTGGTCGAGATAGTGACACTTCCACTTACGGGTTCTATTTGGAGTTAGGTCAGTATAGCTAACGCTCCAAGATAGTCTAACAGAGGACGGATAGGAATGGAGTTGGAAGTAGGTTAGGGAGGAAGGATGAGTAGAATAGTTGAGACTATATGGAGATCTGTCATGTGGTGGATTTTGATGAAGAAAAATGTGTATATATGAATATTCATTATTATGTAACTAAACCACAGTTGATTAAAATAAAATTTTTGAACCAAATAATTGTAATTTAAGAATTTCTCAAATAATTGATTGGTTGTTGTCTTTTATAAAAGACTAGTCTTGCTGACTGGATTGGATGCATACCTAAAATACTAAAGGATGATAGTTGATTATTAGTACATGTATGAGAATTGTATGTACTAGCTACACATACATTTCTTGTACATATACACTAGTATGTATGAGTTTTCTTGATTTACTGACTAATAATGTGAGTTACTTGTTATAAATGTGTGAACCATGTTCTTGTTCTTTGTACCATAAGATAGCATAACTTCGGGACGAAGTTTCCTGAAGGGTGGGTGTATGTAACGACGCTTGATTATAAATTATAATTAATTTAATAAGGTAATCCTAAAGGATTAGCTAAATTATAATTATTTATTAAAATAACCTTAACTAATTATTTATTATTAATTAGTTACTCTTGATTATGATTAATTTAAGTATAATTAACTCTTTAATCAATATTGTTAATGATTGATTTAATTATTAATTAAGTCATTAATTAATAAAGTATTAAATAAGAATTGGATAATAAAATATAATGTTTAAATTGAGTTACGTATCCCACAAGGGATAATGTATTCAATACATGGATAATATATTTAATGAATGGATAAGGGTAATTAAATGGAGGGATAAGGAATTTAATGGGAGGAGGAAAGGCGGTGATGGAGCAATAAGAGGGGAAAAGGAGTTGGGAGGAGGCATTCTACGGGAGACTGTTTTCTTGCTATGGGTAGAGAGCCGAGAGGGGCTGGGAGATAGGTGTGCTCAGATTGAGGTACAAGATTTGCTGGTTGTGAGCTATTTGTTCAGACAGGCACCGAGTTGCTAGCGGTTTTGGGCTCAGAGGGCCAGGATATCCGTAGATATCCTGGAGCTAGGTCGTTTTCCTAGTTGGCAGGGTGGACAAGAGGTTTTGGGCAATTATTTTCTGTGTTTGCAACAGGACTGGACTGTGTAGCAGGTAGCTGTAGGAAGGCAACTGATAACGGAAATTAGCATCAATGTTAAGGTACTCAATTCGAATTTATGCATTACTCATTGATAAATTTTAATTTTACTTGCTTAACTCTTCTTTTATGAATCTGGTATAAATTGTTGTACATTTGGTAGGATTTGGTAGAATTTTAGATGTTATTTTAAAACCAGTCATTACAGATTAGAAGAGGTACAGAGAAGGCCCAATTGTTTGATCCAAGGAGGGAGAGGCATACTTTTGAAGAAGCAAGGAAAGAATTTGTAGGAGAACAAGCTTCTTCATCTAGGGCACAACTAGAAGTAAAGGACTGTGAAATGCCTCCAACATTCAATCAATCTGTCCTAGCCAAACAAGGAAAAGAGGTAAGAAAGATTATGGACTTCTTATATACTTGTATCAATTTGATTAAAGATGAAAGAGTTATGCAAAGATACAACACCTGATAAGACAATATGAAATTGGAGGAATAGATCCTATGTTGAATAGATTTTTGAATCAAGTATCTAGGAAAAGAAGGACAAGAAAGGAACTACAACTTCATGCTCAGATTGAAGACTACGATGTGGACTATGTGGTCCTCAACTTGGCATCAGAAGTAAATGTTATGACGAAGCAGACTTGAGTGCTAATCGGAAAACCTAAGTTGATTTACTCCCTTATTAGACTCATAATGGCTAATCAGCAGGCGGTGAGCCCCTTTGGAAGATCAGAGCATGTCACTGTGGACATCGACGGGGTAAGCACATTTGCAGACTTCAAAGTGATTGAATTTATTGATGATAGCTGTCCTTATACTACGTTGTTAGGAATTGATTGGGATTTCAAAAATCTGACTGTTGTTGACCTAAAAAAGAGAAGAATGACATTCGAGGGTAACGGACGTAAGTTCATTGCACCTCTTGATCCAAATGAAGGTCGCAGATACACATAAGCCATAAGAGAAGAAGACCACACCTACGAGATAGAAAACATATACAAACTGACACCAAGACAATGGGATTATATTAATCCTACAACACATGGAAATCTAAGTTTTATAAGTGAAAGTGCATTCTCATCATATTCAGAAGAAGCATTGGAAAACTGGAAGAGCAGAATGTACGAAGTTTCTACACGGAGGTGTGCCAGATTGACCAAGGCAATTCCCTGGATTGGCACAAAAGTAATTAATATTCCTACATATGATCTCTTGAATCATTTAGAGACATTTCTATGTGAATTTGAAGGAATTGTACCAGTACAACAGAGGTTGTTAGCACTAGATGAAGCCTTGAAAGAAATGCAATCTATATGGTGGGGAACACACAAGAAGAACATCGCGGAGTGGGTACAATGTCGCACCTTATTGACATCTCGCTTCTCAGACCAAGTTGAAGGATGCAAATTTTGATACATAGGTCAGAGTTGTCATAAGGACCATGTGGGAGGTTGTGAGGAGGCCAGGAGCAACATTCCTAAATAACAGTGGATACATAAGTTCATTAACACGTTGGATACTATTCCTATCAACTGGTATCCTCAATAATAACTATGCTTCGTCACTACAGATTGGTATGGTATGACATAAAAATTTATAGCTACCTTCCTATTTGAAATTCAGTACCCCACAGTAGATGAGGCTTTACAAATTGTAAGACAAATGGTCTTTGAAGAGGCACCTAACCTCCCTTTTGCACAAGAAGAAGATGAATGGACTGCACCTCTTCAAAAGTTACATGGTTGCTATAATATTAATGATGATGAGGATGATGACCCTAGGGATGTAAACATTGTAGAAAATGAAGGTCAGAGAGACATAGAACGGCCAGGGATCAAATTACCTTTTATTGGGAAGCCTATCAAAATTAAGAAGTTTAATATTGGAACAGAGAAGACACCTAAGTTAGCAAATGTTGGAGAGTATTGGGATGATTATACTATTAGAAAGATCACAGAACTGTTACATGAGTATCAGGACTTGTTTCTAACCAAGTTCACATATATGAATTGAATTAAAGGGCCCATGGGAGAAATGAAGATCCTTTTGAGAGAATATGCAAGACCTATCAAGCAGAGAACTTACAGACTGAATCCCAAGTACAAGCATGAGGTTAAAATTGAATAAGATAGAATGTTGGAAGCAAGAATCATAGAACTAGTTGAAGAATCTGAATGAATCATCCCTATGGTGGTTTAGGACAAGAAGTCAGGAGAAATTAAAATTTGTGTAGATCTAAGGAAACTGAATGATGTATGCCTATACGACCCATTTCCTACACCTTTTACTGACGAAGTTCTAGATAACGTAGGAGGACAGGAGGTTTACTCATTTATAGATGGATTTTCAGGCTCTCACCAGATCATAATTTCTAAGGAAGATAGACATAAGACCACATTTGCAACTTAATGGGGTTCTTTTCAATACAATGTGATGCCTTTTGGCTTGAATAATGCACCAACCATCTTTTCCAAGGTGGTGGTCGAAGCATTTAAGGACTTTTTACACAAGCTCTTGGAAACATACTTTGATGATTGGACCATTTTTAGTCTAATGAAAGATCATATTGAATGTTTGAGATTAATGTTGGATAAGTGCAGGCAATGTCAAATTTCCCTGAATCTGAAAAAACTGTATTTTATTTTCACCCTTTGGAGTGTTTCTAGGGAACATTGTGTGTAACCAGGGGTTGTTGGTAGATCCTTCCAAGATTTCTATCATTGTGGATCTACCTCCTCCCACTTCGGTTATATAGTTGCGCACTACATTAGGACACATTGGATATTACAAAAAGTTTATTAAGGGTTATGCAAAGATAACAATTCCTATGAAGAATCTATTAAAAATATATAGTAAGTTCCAATGGACAAAAGAATGCCAGTAGAGCTTCGTCACACTAAAGAAGAAAATGGTCACTGGGTCTATCTTGGTTTTTCCAAATTGGAGTAAGTAGTTCAATGTTCATGTTGATGCTTAATCCATTACATTAGGATTAGTCTTGGAAAATGGTACAGTCGAAGATTTCAATAATATTTTGGAGACAATGTTGGCTAAGATTTTTAGTGTCAACAAAGATGATTGGGATTTGAGAATTCTAGTAGTGTTATGGGCTTATAGAACCACTTGCAAAAATTTAACTACACAGACTCCCTTTAAGTTGGTATATGTCTTGGAAGCAGTGGTACCTATGGAATACTTGGTCCCTAGTTTAAGAATCGTATCATTTACAGGTATGGATGGCATCGACGCTATTTAAGGCAGGCTCGCATAGTTGATGGAACTAGAGGAAGACAGGTTCATTGCAGGATTTCATCAGTAGGTACAAAAAGAACAAGAAAAGGCTTACCATGACATACATATCAAGAAGAAAGAATTTAAGAAATGAGATTTGGTACTTTATATGATAGTAATTTCATGATGCATCTAGTGAAGTTCATGACACATTGGCTTGGATCGTTTGAAGTCAGCTATGTTACAGAAGGTGGAGTTGCGCAATTGAAGAGACTTAATGGAGAACGAAAAGATGGTTTGGTAAATGGGAGCAAATTGAAGCTATATTGTGACAATCGACTGCCTCACAACTCTTAGTAAAACCACAAGAAGAAGGGTCTAGGTACTAGGTGTAGTTGAAACTCGGTACTAGACATAGAAAAGACAGTCTGCATATGACATTGAGGAACAGAGCAGAAAGTACAGGCTGCTACGCGCATTCTACAGTTGGAGTGATACATAAGGTTCAATCTTTCAGTGACTTGGGACGAGTCATAAGTGAGTGTTGGGGGCTTGTTGGCCCTTAGCTATATGTTAAGGAAGAAAGAAAAGGCTAAAGAAGAATAAATACAAAGTATGAACTACGCGGGAAGCACACAAACCGAGGAAGGGTCGAAGTGGTTAAGGAAGCAGAAAAGAAGGAACAAGGTAAAGGAAAAACAAGCTGTTGAAAGAGAATATCAAGGAAGAAAATGCATCGAGGAAGATATATCATGGAAATCTCAACAAGCAGAAGAATACACCAACAGGTGCTTTGGAGAATCTTGCGGAAAAGAAGGAAGAACAGGCTAGAGAAGCTCGTAAAATGTGGGTCAAGTGGACATATGGTTTTGGTACTTACGATTTTGACACCTAGACTTCAGTCTAAAGTTGTCTAAGGGTCATGTAATGTATAAATAAAGGTCTAGAAGAGTTGAGAGGGTGGTTACTATTATTTTTTATGAGAGAGATACTAAGAGAGAAGTGATTTTTTGGAAGAGCATTCTATAGTATGGATACTCAACTGGGTGTGAATATCAACCCTCCAGTTGGGTGCACAGGGAGGGAGGATAAAGAGAGAGAGAGAGAGAGAGAGAGAGATGTTTTCAGCTAAGTGTGCAAATAGAACTGTATGTTTTCACCTAATATATCAATAAACAAAGTTATGTGGACGTAGCCTTAGGGAGAGGGTGAACCACGTATATCTTGTTGTTATTTGTGGTTGATGCTATGTTATTTTCTATCTGATATATAGTTATCACATTGTTTTGTTAAAGATAAGAGATATATCTAACTTCGTGAAGCTAAGCATACTATTGTTAAACATATCTAGGATATATTGCATTATTTCTCTAAAACCATTCTACATTTCCTCTAGTTGTAGACACATGTGTCCTGCAAGCCCCTATTGCTTCTTTGGGTAAGACTTCATCTACTTTGTAGGTGTTTCTGAAAGGGCCAATAGTTAGGGTTTGTTGGTGCACTGTTAGAGTTGAACATGTTGGGTATATGTTATATTCTTTGCATGTGTGTGTTGGGGGGGCGTCAGGTTTGACAACTACGTTTGATGATCCCTCTAGTAGTGCTCTTTATGTCATGTGAGTCAAGAACTTCCTAGTGGGGTCCAAGGGGGGGCAAGTATGCCCCCCCTGGTTATGCGCAACGTTCGACACCGAGCGGTAGGCTGGGGCAGTGCCCCAAAATGTTTTTTTTTGGTGGTTTTTGCTAGTTTTAGCAATCTTCTAAATTAATACCGGATTAATGCATTAGGGTTTTGGTATCTAAGGAATACCTAAAAACATTGTATATATTGTATGATGAATGGTGAAATTTGATATAATGAATATAAGAAAGGTTTTCCCCAGTTGAGGGTTTCCGGTATAAATCTTTGTGTACTAGGTGTATGAGCAATTGATTAATTTATGTTTTACTTAAGAATCTATATGCATTTCTTTACTTCACATGTTTAAAATGTTACAGAACCCTGGGTCTGCCCCTGTGCCAACAATTCTATTAAGGAACAACATTATCATGTTGTAAGTTATGAAAAATTATATACAAGATGAACCACACTACGGTAGGAAAGGGACTAAATAGTGCCAGAGTTCACCAATGTCTTCCATACCTTGCACACCAAATATTTTGAGAGACATATGGTTCTCAAGTATTGCAATGGTAGACATAGATACATATATATAAAAATGGATTTTTTGGACATCTCGCCCTTGGGTGTGGCCTATTGATATGCTATCAAAATCGAGCAGAAGCTTAAACACAATATGCGGCAGTTTGGGTTTGTGAACCCCTCATAGAAGAAGCAGGAAAAAATAATCCCCAACCTGCAAAAACAAGGGTAGAGAAAGGATGGATAGCCTCAGGATAGCTAGTCTAAACCATAAACAAAGAAGGAGAATCAGAAGACAAAGAAAGGAACTCAGAAGTGTTGTGAGTTCCATAAGAACCCCTGGAATAACACCACTAAATTCCTCTCAAATAAGTCATTGGTGGTTGAGGTGAAAGCCTATGAATCATATGTGGGATCTGAAAATGATTCAGAACCATAAAAGGGGTGACAGATCATTTATGCAAAACCCAATGCCACCATTTCTACAACCAAGGTCCAACCCGATAAACTTTATGAATGAGAGGAAGGTGAGAACGTCTTTCATTTAGATATGTGGGTGAAGGGTAATCTGGTGCACTTGATCATTGATAGTTGTATCCATAAGAACCTCATATCAATGGAGGCCGTCAAGTTGTTGGCTTTTTCGACAACACCACACCCACAATTGTACACCATCAGATGGCTCCTCCAAGTGAGTGATATTTACTTCAACCAAAAGTGTGGCCTTCCCTACAACATCAAGCCCTTCAAGGATCAGGTATTGTGTGATGTCTCACCCCTTGAAGTTTGTGATTTTCTTTTAGGACAACCGTATTTATGGAAACATCATTTTGTAAATGAGACTAGGCCTCGTAATGTTATTATTACTTTGGACATGAAATTGTACAGGATACCCGAGGTAGTCCCACCTACTATTATTTCCTTGATCTTTGTCAAGCAATGTAGTGAGATCATCTCTCAGACTGAGAATTTTTTCTTCTTTGTGTTTCATGCTCAAAGTGAGTTAAAATTGTAGCCACATCCATGACCTCCAAGACAAGTCTCTCCACATAGAAAAAGAAAGTGGATAAGGTCGTAGAAGAATAAAAATACATATTCTCCTAACCCACTGAGGGTACCTCTTCACTGTTAGTTCAAGCACTTAATTGATTCAATGCTTGGTGCACCACTAGCCAATGGGCCAGTCTATTGTTGCTCTGTGTCATGAAATGAGGAAATCAAGTTCTATATCCAAGAGATGCTTGAAAAAGGTCACATATGACAAAGTTCATCACCTTATGGAATCCCAATCGTGCTAGTGTAGAAAAAAGATATGACCTGGAAACTTTTCATTGATTACAGAGCCCTAAATAAAATTGCGATCAGGAACTGATAGTCAATTCTTCGAATTGATGATATCCTTGACTAGCTCAAGGGGGGAAATACTTTAGTAATATTGATATGAATTTAGACTACCACTAGGTCCCAATAGAGTATATTGATGTATGGAAGACTGCATTCAAGTACAAAGAAGGTCTTTTTGAATGGTTGCTCATGCCCTTTCAATTGAAAAATGCCCCAAAACATTTCATGAGGATGATGGATGATATATTGTGACCTTTCACCAATTATTTTTTGGTGGTGTATTTGGATGACATCATCATGTTTAAGAAGAGTTGGGAAGAACAATTATAGTATATTCAACAGGTTCTTCACACTTTGTGACAACACAAGCTATATGAAAATTTGGAAAAATGGTCCTTTGGCATGAACATGGTCCAGTACCTAGGATACATTGTTGATGAGCATGGGGTGCATGTCGATCCAACCAAGATATAGGTCATCCATGACTGGCTAGCCCTGACCACACTCACTATTCTTTGGAGCTTCTTAGGACTTGCCAATTTCTATCGCAAATTCATGTTGGGATTCTCACACATTTCATGGTCCCTTAGCCAAGTGACCATGGGTAGTGGCAAGGAAAAATTTGTGTAGGTTCAATCACAACAAAAAGAGTTTGATGATTTGATGCAACACCTATGGTTAGCCCCGTTCTCTCATTACATGACTTGCAACAACCTTTTTAGATTAAGACATATGCATCAAACTATGTTGTTGGTACAATTCTCACTCAACATGGACATATTGTGGCCTATCATTATGAGACACTATCATATACCATTCGTAAGTATCCCACTTACGACAAAGAAATGTACTCCGTTGTACAAGACTGTTGGTAGTGGAGGCATTACATTATTGGGAATGAGACAATCATCCACACCAATCATAAGCCTCCATAGTTTGTGAAGATACCCGACAACTTGAAGAATGAATGTCGTCAAAAGTGGTCCACATACTTGCAACAATTCCATCTAAACATCAAGTATAATATAGGGAGCACCAATCGCATCGTAGACTGCCTCATTGTACCTCCAGTTGTAGCACTAACCACAATTTTGCACTTTTTTGGACATGAGACCTCTGAATGTCCCCAAATCTATGAAAAACATCTTGACTTCCCCACTAACTACCATATGCTGGGCACAAAAACAACTTTCATTGATTTCCATCTTTAGAATGGGTTGTTGTGCCATCTAGGCCATCTCTACATCCCATTAGGAGAGAAATCAAAGATGATTTGGGAATCTCACTACAATTAGGTGGAAAGACACTTCGATGTATAAAAGAAAATGGTAGTTTTTGAATAACATCTCTATTGGTCGAAACTTCGATAGGATTTCAACAAGTATATCAGATCCTACATGGCTTGCGCCATTTCCAAACCGAACATTAATAAACAAGTCATGTACACCCCTTTACCTATTCCTGACAGGCCCTAGGAATCCATATTGATGGACTATATGTTGGTTCTTCCTTCAACCAAGAAGGGAAATGAATTTTTTTTCATGGTTGTTGATTGATTTTCCAAGATGGAGATTCTAGCCGCCTGCATAAAGAGTATCACAATGGAGGCCACTACCAATCTCTTCTTCGAACGAGTGTGGGTACATTTTGGGATACCACAAACCATATTCACATATCAAGACAACTAGTTCCTCAACACATTCTATTTAAGCCTCTTGTCATGAATGAACACCAAGATCAACAAATTCATGACCTTCCACCCCCAAACAAATGACCAAACCAAGGTCATCAACAAGATGATCATGCATATCTTTCACATGTACAATTCCAAGCATCTCCACACATGGCACGATATTCTTCCCTATGTTCAAAACAGGTACAACATATACATACATAACTCAACCGACCACATCCCTTTTCAGGTGGGCTTGGGATTTCAACCATTAGGTCACATGGATGTTGCACTACCCCTTGTGTCTAGATAGGAAGAATCAAACCATTCTCAAGCCAAAGACAAAAAATCCACCTAATTCAATAAACGAATCTAAGACATCCATTGATAGGTTCAAGATATTCTATAGAAGTCCAATTCCATGTACTACAAGCAGTTCCATGATCAATACTGGGTGCGACACAAGTTTCATATGGGAGATAAATTTTTGTTTCACTTGGAGAAAGAACATCTTACAGGACCCCATAAGAATATTTAGTTGCTCCGCTATGGAACTTTCACCATCACCAAGGCCATGAGTGACAATTATTTTGAGCTCAATATTCCCCCCTTCCTTGGCCTGCACCCAATGTTTAATGTGGACCTCCTTCAACCATACTTTCCACCCCTATTAGACACCTCATATATAGTATAATAGTTGACACCAACAGATCTCAAACATGACTGCATGGAACATACATCCAATGATCATATCGTGGACACATAGGTCAAGGTCACTCACCAGCAAAATATTTAACTTTATCATGTTGTCAAAGAGGGACAACTCCTACACCAAGGAAAGTGGCTCAAAAGGGTCCAAATTCAAAATAAATTTCCTCATATGATGTGGAAAATCAATAGAATGGATACCATTGCCTCCTAAGGAGATAGGATTGATCCAATTACATATCATTGGCCACCAACATCTTCCAATTGGCTCACATTCATTTTTCATTTTGGTAGTTGTTTTCTAGGTTTTCGAGTCCTAAACTTCTGGGGCTATTTTGAGGCCCTAAACAATGGTTTTTGGGCCCACCACAGACATAGTGTGGAAAAATTCAAGGTGTGACACCATAATTTGTACTCCTCAGATATACCTTTCCAATAAGACATTGTGTGCCTAAAACTAAGATCGTATGCAAAAGTTATGATCCCAGGAAGTTGATTACCAACTTACCCCATCGAGGCCCACATGAATTTTGGTGCTTCATATCCTAGGGTTAGGTTTTTGGATGTCTAGGGTTTTTTGATTACTTATTGATGATAAAAAGTCTTGGAGGCCTCATTTTAATGTTCTTAGACAAATGCACGTAACCACCACATCTCATCTAAGATATCAACTACCACCATTCGAGTAAGATTTTTCATTTTTCATTTTATAGTTTCAACAGATTTATTTATTGAATAGAAGTTAAGTTTTACTGTATATCTATTATTTTTCTCCGTATATCTGTGTTGATGTTATAGATCTATGTTTCATTTCATTCTTCTCATAAATCCAGATCAAGAAGCCTAAAATGATCAATCTAATAAACACATTATCAGTAGAATATAAACAAAGTTATGTTAATATTTTTGAATAATTCATGGATTCATTTGATTCAAAGTATGGATACCTAAATACCTATGATACCTCTATCATCCATCATTGGATACGTTTAAAACAAGGAGTTAAGTTGTTTCAACAAATAAATCCAACAAGTCAATGCTTTTCTATTACCTATGATATAGAACGAGGTCAAGAAGTTATTTGATGATACAATTATAAATCTTCTTAGGGTCAGAAGAAGAAAGGAGATATCCACCTTTGTGTGGATTTTAGAAATTTGAACGTTGTTTTATCACCTAAAAATTTCTCATAGAGATATATAGGTGATCACTGGAAGGACCATTAGGTCATTACACTAAGTTGTATGTTTATGACATTAATACACCATCTCTAGCAAATCCAACAGGATAAAACTATAAAAAGCGAGCTTTTTGATAATTTGTGCAACTCAATAAACTAGATTTTGTGCAACCTACATGTACCTACATGATTTATCCTTCTAAATTATTGTTGATAGACCATAAGTAAAGTTTCACCAACTTTTGGCAGATTGATCACCAAGAATCCCATTAGATGTAATTACGAACTGAAGAACCAAAAGTTCTTGAGCCCATGGGCATTGAAGGATGGTACTATGAGTGGGTGCATGTCCACTCATACATGGGAGAGAACACAAAAGTGGCCTCCCCTTTCCCATTTAAACCAATTTTTATGAATCTTGTTGGGTGCATATAAAAGGAGTCATTTAGCATGCACAAAGACAAGAAAAGACAAATTAATTTTATGCTAGTTGCATGATCTTAGAGACATTTTTTTTTTCACATTCTCATCCATACTTTCATAGGAATTATAACTATGGTTATTAAAACTCTCAGTATTGAGATATTTGTACACGACTTCTTACCATTCCATTTGAGAGAGATAGGTTATATAAGGGAAACAATAATGCATCCCAAGGAGAATGAAGGCATCTTACCTTCTCACCAACTTCTCTGCAATGTTATACTAAATGATTTTCCATTGTTATAACAAATCTCACTTTGTTTGATTTGTGTTCTTAAATGTTTTGATTTTATTTCCTTATTTTTTTTTATTATTTGTTTTATGGTGTTCCACTAACACTTTAAAAATTCTCTACAGTGCTATATAATCCTAGGATAACATTAAATTTCCCTTTTTTCTCACCCAAGTGGAAAAAGAGACAAAATATATTGGTGACTCCATTGGTGTTCTAACTCTCACTTCTTACCTTATAGGCTTCAAGATCCCCTTATATAACCTTTGTCATTTTGTGGGTCACCATACCAACCTACCCGAGCATTCAATCCAACCATTTGGTTCATCATATATTTAGGATTTTTGTAGATTTTCTTTACATTCGTGGTGAAAGACTCTACATGGATTTCAAAAGAAGAATTGCACAGAGGTGTACAAATTGTTCTTGTCACTACATTATATCATTACACAATATGTGCACATTGGTGTATCTATCACCATAGTGACCCACATAGACCCTCTTTTCTCTATAGTGTTATCAAATATTTCCCTCCTATTGATAGGTGATTTCTCCCTTGGATCATCCCTTCATCCAAGATAGATAGTGAGATAGATCACAATAAGGTTCTCCATACTTCTATGATATTTTTCCTAATTGTGCTATTAAAGTTGGATGGAAATGCATCCCTTATATATGAAGGTTTTCCTCAGATGTTTCTGGCTATTTCAACTCCAAATATCAAGCTCCAACTCATGCAAACTACTACTCACACACAAAAAGACAATACAAACCTCTTCAAGATTAAGGAATGAAAATCTAAACTAGATCTAGCTTACTCTATTCATCTTCATATTTTTATATTTTAGTATCTTCATTATATTCCCTAATAGGAAATGGATATTCCTCTTCTTCATTATTCGATTCATTTCTTGTAATATGTATTTCCTCATGTTTCTCATCCCTATATCCCATAATGAGCAAAGTCTCAAGTTCCCAATCATTGGACTCAA
>JZKD02S1599033.1:97020-131853 GCA_000966675.3 Picea glauca
CCACATTAACCCTTAACATATTTGGATTTTTTTGGGTGTCTCCTCTTGACTACCCCAAGTTTCAAACCTTGGTTTCCTTACAGAATGAAACCCTCGAAATGTAATCACGCTAGAGAGATTTGGCAATTTAATTAATTTTCTTAACGGAAATTATTAAAAACATAAAATTAATTAGTAGACAAATTATCAAGTAATAACAATTTTAGATTTAGTAGTCAATTTTCAATGTTTTATTTGTAGAGGTGCGAGTTGTCAAGACCACGATTTCAACTAGGACACAATTTAAACTAGGACACAATTTAAACTCCAACAGAAGTGGTGGTATTGGTAACATCACTTTTTGATTCAAGTGTCAATTTCAGGGTTATGTCTGCAATTTCAAGGGAACGATTTCAAGCAAGTCACAATTTTAACCATATCCCCCAAAAAGGGTGCTACCTGTAGCACCGCCTTTCAATTTGGGGATTCATTTTGTTTTTTTTTCACCCAAAAATATGATGATTTTGCGCTAGAGTTCTCATTTTGAGGTTAGATTTTTCATTAAGTTGGTAACTATTTTCATAGTGGACCAAGATGCCAAGGGGACCAAACCTTCCTTGGGAATGATTGTAATGTTGGAAATATGACCATGACATTAGATGGATGGTTGGACAAGTGCAAGGGAAGATTTGGTTGGATGTGAGGGTGACATACATGTAGTGATTTCATGGAATCTTCGCATGTTTTGGATGTGGCACAAACTGTGCATGATGGAAGTAGTGGTGGTAGATTATTACATGGATTGGAGTAGATTGGATTATTTCCAAGGGGTGGACAGTGGATTTGAGGTGTAATGGAAGACTTTGTCTTCAAATGATTTCATAATATAGCAACAAGGGGAGATGGGCACCCTTGCCTTGCCCCAAGAACATTGTATAGATGGATTGAATTATGGAAGAAAATGAATTGTATTGAGCATGAAGGATGTGCATTGTCAATTATTAAACATGATCATTAAATTGAACATACAACTAATTCAAGACATAGGCATGTTAGTGAAATAAATTATGTAAAAGGGGTCGAAGTATGGAAGCAGCAATAGGTTTGGAAGTGCAACACTTAGGTATTGTTAAGGATTTCCTTGACAAAGGGTGGATGGTAGTAGTTGATAGGAAAGAGTAGTGACTTTTCCTTGGATTGTCTAGAGGTTGGATAAAGTGACCAAAATGAAGGAAGAAAAGGGTACATTTGGGCACAAAGAAGTGCATTTGATGTTTTGAAAATGATGGTTGTATTAGCTACCCAACCAATTCAAAAAATTCATTCTAGTAGTGTAATAAAGCATGGAAGACGTGATAAAAGTAAGGGTGCAATTGTAGGTAGAAACGGTTCAACACTTAAATATTTTATGAAGAAGTTTGGTTTGCAGCAGCTATAGGAGAATGGTGTGGTAGTACAGTATGATCACCATAGTTGGGAAACAACAACTTGAAGCTTCAAGGACATAGTTGGAAATGAGATGTCCTTATAGGGATAAAATATACTGGTCACATGAAAAATTTGGGTAGAGATAAGTATGGAATGTTGCACACCTATTGTGAATGGTTGTGTTTGAGTTTTGGAAATTGGGGTTTTGATAAGTGGAAAGGAAGCTTGGAGTTTCCATTGGAAATAAATTTGGAGTTTCTAGTGGACTTGGTTGTAGAAAATGTGCATGATTGTGTAGTGACTTGGATGATGATCTATGTTCTTGCATATGTTGGGAAGGTCGACAATCACTTTTGGTGGGGGAGGGTGTAATTTACACTCATCTAGAGATTGCAAGGTACCTCCGTTGACTAGCATGGATGGAAATCATAATTGATATCAATGCTTTAATAGGAGGATGAGGCTCACATATTTAGGTTTCCAAGGTAGCATGGACAAATGAGGCACTCCTACCGTTGGACATAATGTGTTGCAGACGAGCTAATTTGGATGCATTGTGGAGGGAATAGACTTGGATAGATGAGTTAAAGAGGCATGGGCCAATATATATACAATATTTTTGGATGAGATCTCCACACTTTAGTGTTGTGATGCATAGAAAAGGATCCTTGAGATGCATAGAAAAGGATCCTTAAGTTGACAAAAATACAAAGAGATATATCTTTACTGTTGCCACCAAATGTGCTACCATTTTACCGGAAACCAGCACAGTTTGGGGCACTTGTAGCATATCTAGGAAGATAAGCCAAAATATTGTTTCGCC
Source organism: Picea glauca (assembly GCA_000966675.3). NCBI lineage: Eukaryota > Viridiplantae > Streptophyta > Pinopsida > Pinales > Pinaceae > Picea > Picea glauca. The sequence goes on from JZKD02S1599033.1 coordinate 99,251, forward strand.
ATCTATCCTGCCCAAAGGAAACCAGGATAGATGGCAATAGACTGTCTTAACTCTAAACAACAAGATTGAAAACCAAACTAAAAAAGGCAAGCTCAAATACCCGGTGACCTATTGCCCTCGCCCTCCTAACATGCGGATTTAGCCTGAATGACAAATGGTTGTGTGCATGTTGGGAATTTTCATTTTTCTGGAGCATTGGAGTAAGCATCCAGGAGCAGGTCCAAGCGTTGTCCCATGAGGAAGGATCTATGCTCCTGGTCTACCATTTGGCCTCGAAGTTCGAACACTAGATCCATGTGTGATGCGTGAAGGAGTGGAACATGCATTTCCTTTGTTGTTGCCTTGCCTGAGGTTCCTTTCTCCACTTTGTCTCTAGCCTCGTTCTTTTCCATGGCAACAATGTCTATGTGGTGCACCATTACCGCAAAGGTCCTTTTCAAGAACTCATCCTTGTATGGCACCTTCTTGACATAGCAAGTTGGGCAGTCTTCATAGAGCCTCCCCCTTTTCGTGTCTGTTGCTTGAGGCTTCAAGGCTTTCACGATGTTATCTTCTTCGATTGGGAGGGATTCTTCAAGCCTTTACCTCAATTTGCTTCCAGCTTGTGTTTCACGCTCATTTGTAGGAATTTCTACTCGCTTAGTGTTTGTGGGATGACAATTGTCCAGAGCCGGTGGGGTCTGAGCTCTATTCTCCATTGCAGACTGAATTTTGGTGGCATGGAGTGCAAGACAGTCGAATCTCACTCTTTACTGAAGGATAGAATTTGCCAGTGAGAGTGCTCGATCCATTTTCTTCCTTCTCTGTCGTTGAGTAGCATGAGTGTGCCAAGCCAAACTACGGCGAGGATTTCCTCGCTCCCTTGGCATTGTGGGGGAGGAATGAATAGAAGATGCCCCCAGATTCGATGGGATACAGATACAGACACACCAGAGATTGGAGTTCGTAGGGAGGTTCAGCGCAAGAATGAACCAGTTGTGTCCGAGCTTCCTTGCTATCATATTTTCATGGGACAGCTACACCTAGCTCCTCTTTAACTCGACCATATTTAATGTTTGCAGTGTCAGCTCCTTTGCGCAAGGGAGAATTTTCTCATTCGTAGGTATTCTATAATAGCCTACTCCCATCATTAATACTGAAGAGATGGGGAGTGGCTTGCAGCATTTAAGCTGTGGCTCAGTGCTAAGCCGAGTGGCCATGTAGGTCTACGTGTCACCCCATCCGGGGCCTAGGCATCTCTGCTAGCAAGGTCTCTATATCACCTCGAGAGATCTATATCATCAAAGAGATTGGATTGCCAATGTATGAGTTCTGACTTGGTCTCAAATCCCACATTCGCCAAGTAATCTGCTACTTTGTTTGCTTCTCATTTCATATGAGAGGGGATTATGGTGAGGTTGGGGTGGATGATAGCTCCAAAATATTCCAGAAGTCCTGAGAGCTTCCCGCTAGGAGAGATTCATCATGGATGTTCTCTGTGCAGGATTTTGGCAATGAGTTCGATGATAATATGAGAGTCTCCCTCTACTACGACTTATTGGTGCTGATTATAGGTAGCAATCTAGAGACTCCAAATAAGGCTTAGGAGCTCCGCAACATTGTTTGTATTCTCACCCAGGAAACCAACCATCAAATTTATGATCTCACCAGTGTGGTTCCGAAGGACTGAGCCGAATCCTACCGGTCCTGGGTTTCCCCTAGAGGCCCCATCGAATTTTATCTTGATGAAGCCTAATGGAGGGGGGATCCAAATTGTAGGGCTATTGGAACGGTTGCCTTTTGCCTTCACCGGAGGGCAGACGTGGATTTGCATATTCCATCTTTTAAGAATGATTTTCTCCTTGGGAAGGCATTGAAAATATTCATGGTTCCAAGGTTTTTTATTGACTTTTTCTCGAATTAACTTCTCAATCTGCTCCCACGTAATAGCCAAAAGGGAAGCTTTTGAATGGAATATTCGTTTGTCTCTTTCTTTCCATATTTCCCATAAGGTGAACCCGGGGAGCAGCTACCATATGCATTCGATAATTGGGTTATGGAAGGAGATCGTATCCCAGTTCAAATTCGTATCCCTAATGCTACTTCTGTTTCTATTGGAGCGTTTCATGGCTTGGGCCCCCCAATGCCATATCCGTTGGCTGTAATGGCAATTGTTGAAGAGATGTTCCATGGTTTCCTCTTTTTGGTGACATAGGGTACACCTGGAGGGGCCTATAAAGCCTCTTTTTATAATATTATCCCATGTGAGGATGTGATTTTGAGCAGTGAGCCAAAGAAAAATGGAGACTTTGGGCCATTGGATGCTTTTCCATATTTTGCTCTAGATTATTTCTGGGGTTTGATTTTAGTAGTTTCCCTATAGGTAATAGGATTCATTAACTGAGAAAATAATTGTAGTAGAGTGTCCCCATCTAAGGGTGTTCGGCCCCTCTTTGATTGGTATTTTCTGAAGGGCTGCGCATTCTTGCCAAGTTTGGAGATCCATGTCGTCCGTGAGCTGTAATTTTGTTCTCTTTGTTTTCCATTGTCTCCAGGGTTGGTTCCTGTGGGTTGGGTTCCAGAGATCTCTAAATTTCCTGAAGATATTCGGAAGGAGCTTCTATTTGAGAGGATTGAGATCTTCCAAGTCACTGAGGGGGGGTAGCTGCTTCCACGAGTCCTACCAAAAGAGTGCATTTTCTCTATTTCTTACTTCCCATAAGGCATGCTTATGAATGAGAGGGAAATTTTGCTAGGCCACATTCCAGATGTTGGATCCTTGGATATGGTCATTGAATCTGATTAGTTGGTTGGTATTTTGTATTCGGGGCCCCCTTGACTTGATTGAGCTTTCCTGGATCACAAAGACCCAGTGCTCCAAACATTTTGGGTTTGCAAAGTTTATCTAAGGTGACCAGTGCCCATTTTTTATTAGCTTGGTGTCCATGCCATAGGAAATTTGTTTGGAGGGTGCTAATTGCTCGAATTACCGAGATAGGTGCTTCCGAAGCAGTGAAAAGGTAGGTGGGCAGTGCTTGAGGGATTGAATTGAGGAGCACCAGTCTAGCAACAATATTAAAAGGTCTAAAGGTCCAGTTATTCAATCTGTGGGAGATAGACATGAGCAGGCTATCCCATGAAATGAAATGCGTCAGATCCCCTGTGAGGGGTATGCCTAGGTAAATGGAAGGAAGGGAGATTTTAGAAATGCCTAGAAGTCTAGAAAGATGGTTCTGTACTGAGACCAGTGTATTGAAAAAGTAAATCTTGGATTTTTCTAGGTTTAAGAGAATTCATGAGGCTTCCGTGAAGTCAGAGAGAATGGAGTTTAGCTTGATGGCTTCTCATGCAGTAGGGGTGTTAGTAGAGTGCCATCGACAAACTGGCTGTGCAAAGGTACCAGATGGATGTTATGAAGGGGCAATCCTTTGAAGGATCCTTCCAGAATCACCGCTTTGATATAGCGCTCTATCCCTTTTGCTCATGAGCACGAAGAGGAAGGGAAAGAGAGGGTCACCCTGTCTGATTCCCCTAGTGGACATGAAGGGCTGGGAGGGTATTCCATTGACTAGGATGGAGAAAAAGGATGAGGAGGTAAGATTGAGAACTCAATTGACCCAGAGTTTATCAAAACCAAAGGACTCTAGCATGGAGCGCAAGTATTGCCAACTTACTCTATCAAAATCTTTTAAGATATTGAGTTTAATAAGAATACCTGGTATCTTGGTCTTTTTCAAAGAGTGGATCACCTCATTATCTAGAATAACACTATCCATGATTTTCCTCCCTTCCACATATCCAGTTTTCTCTTTGGAGATTATAAAAGGTAGGAGTGGTTTAAGGCAAGTGGCAATGACCTTTGTGATTATTTTGTAAATGACATTGCAGAGAGATATTGGTCTGAACTACTTGGGGTGAGTAACATGCTCCTCCTTGGGGATGAGAGTGACAAAAGTGGCATTAAGTGCAGAGAGTACTTGGCCAGACGTTCTAGATTCTTCTACCGCCAGCCAAAACTCTTCCTTAATCAGAACCCAACAGTGATGGAAGAAGTCTGTGGTGAAGCCATCCGAGCTTGGTACTTTTCCTGAGGGAATTTCCTTTACTACTAGTTCCAATTCAGTTTGAGTGATGGGCCTTAGGAGTACTTTGTTCTACTCAGGGGTGACCAGCGAGGGTATCTGATTCATTATTTTTTGGAATGCTTCTTCCCTGTTCTCGTTGGTCTCTGTAAGAAGGTCTTTGTAGTAGGAGTTGAGTTCCTTCGCTATTTGGTCATGATCTCTTATAGGAATTCCTTGAGCATATTCCAGTTGAGTGATGTGGTGTTATTGGATAAATCCATAAGTGCGGACACAAACTGATCTCCCTAGATCCACCTGGATCTAGAACAAAGCAAGACAGAATAATACTCTTTCCCTAGATTTTAACTATTGAATGTACTAGAAGGAAAGAATAGAGAACATACCTTATGATCGCTTCCGTTGATCTTTGTTGCTCCTGCTTTGCTCCAGTGCTCTTGTATAGTCAAGACCAAAAAAATACAAACCAACTGAAGTGAAGAAAGCACAGTCTATTGAACAGTCAATCTATGTATATGATCAAGGAGTTATACAATAAAGTGGAACTAACTTTATGGGAAAGGGACATATTACTGTATCATATTAATGGAAAGTAAAGATTACAACCTGAGCTTTGATGTTGCAAACTTCCTTTCGATGGCCCCTGGCTCTGACACACACACTTTCTCACTTGCATGAAGAAGATCAACCACCTTTGATAAACTTGTTGGAGTTTCCTAGCTGTTGTAGCTTTAGTCCTTCACACAGTCTTTCACCAATTCTCCAATGAGACTTGCTTCTCCTTGTTTGCTTGCTTAACCTTTTCCATGAGAATTCACTCAATATATAGGAGAGAATGAATTGGTTACTTTGATAAGAATGATCCCAAAATATCAGGGAATCCAGTACTAGGATAACCATTCGAATGCCATCTCATCCTTCTAGAAGATTCCCTTCTAGAAGCTTTGAGAATTCATATTTTTCCCTTCTTTAGAAAGAGTTTTCACCCTAGCAGTTCAACACAGTTCGAACTTATCGCACCTTGGCTTAAAGAAGCCTGTGAGAATCATGCATTCTCGCAGGAAAATATACTAGCAGCCTGCGAACAGTCCTAAAAAAATGTGATTTCTAGAAAGAGATGAAGGTAACTTTTCTTAGGAAAAAGTTCTAATGAAGAGCCTGAAATACACCATCATCAATATATCATCATGATGACCAAAATCATGGGTAACAGAATGCCCCCCAAAGTATGAGGTTAGAACCAGTGACAGCTGATAGACTTTGTAAGCTGCATGTGTGTGTCGAGGACCAGGAGTACATCTAATCAGAAACCTGCGAACAACCAAGCATCTGCAGAAAATCATGTATATCAATTCTGAGGTAGGCATTCCCATACTCAGATCACAAACTGATGACATTATAGACATGGGTCATGGCCACCAAACATACACTGTGGATCCATGCCATCAGAATATAGCATAGCCACCGTAATACACTGTGGATCTATGTGAGAAATTTCAAATCGAGACGACATAGCCATGAAACATACACAGTGGAACTATGTGTTGCAAATTATACATACTCCATCGCAACCTGGATCACCAAGATAATATCCAGGGTATTCAATCTCATCGCCCAAGGTACAAATATAATCATGTGATTACATGTTTTGAAGTCGAACATGGTAGAAACCACTTGATTATCGGTCATTGATGAAACCGTTAACAAGTGCGAGGGAAATCACCATTGATGTCAATGACTCCCAAGGTACCATAGTACAATCCATTGAGTGTGAATAAATGAGTTGATGTTGAACATCCGATGGAATCTTTCGATCAGGGGTCAATGATGTAAACCCATTGTCGAAAGAAAGGAAACTTGCCATTAAGGCATGCAAGTTCCAAGGTACTAAATAATTTCTAAGTCTTGATTCCGGATAATGAGCTGAAGTCGACGGAACAAAAATCATCATAGGAGGGCCTTAATGTATCCCCAATCAATGACATGAAATGAGTAACAAAGTTTGAAGGTGAAACATAGCATATTGCAATTTGGACTGGACACAGGGAAGGCCGACATGGAGAGAATGGATAACTGCAGATGGCGATTCAATATAGGTTTCAGATGGAATTCTCTTGGACATATGAGCGACACGACCAATGATTTGGTAGCATTGACTCAAAGACGACACATGGAATGATCTTGTTATTAATCGAAAGAGAGACAAATGGATTTCCCAAACCAACTTCAAATGATGAATAGGGGGTGTCATGTTCAAGAGCGACACTTACTGCCAATTAATATGACGATGAAAACATATCCCTTTCCAAAATTTCCCCCCACCATTTCTGGCAAGTACCTCTTTATTTTTATGCAAGCTTGATGGGGATAACATATGCTTTTTGATATAAGCTCATCCTTCAGACGAGTCCCTTGGATTATGTTTAACGAACCCTAAGAAGGATTGGCTCGGTCCCATCACGGGTCTGTCAATGTTTGTTTAATGAGTCCAGAGATAGTAAACTCGAAGGTTTTCAAGATTATAGAGTTTGGAAAAACACTTAAAAGAGAACTCTCTCATTTTATTTTTCGTAAAATAGTCTGGATGAGACCAAAAAAGAGATAAATTATTTCTCACCATATGCTTACTTCAAATATTTTATCAAGCGTGAAAATAGCAAGGTCGTTCGACGATCTTTTCATGTTTAGAGAGTCTGAGAAGAGCTTAAAGAGGAATCCATGGGGGTTCCTTTTTCGTATAACCTTGTTGAGCCCGAAAAAGTCATAAAAGTATGCTCGATCACGTTCCCAAGTATTTTATGAGCACAAGAACGGAAAAAAACGATGCTCGAGGTTTTATGTAAAAACCATAAAAAACAATCAAAAACAGGCCATAACGAAGAAAAATATGTCCATAACCCTGTATTGAATAATCAAAATCATCACACCTGGAAGAATTACACTCAACATGACATTAGAGATTAGCGTTTAGTTAATAAATAATCAAAAAATCCAAAATGATATAGGAAAAGTAAATAAAATGAGTCAAAACTCTTTTTTACCATACCATTTTACATTTCCACTATTGAGCTCCAAATCCCCCTTTTTAACCTCCGAGTTTGGTGTCAATTTGTGGGATCTACAAGAGACCATTCAATGAACCGTCTGCAGCATTAAGGTAAGATCTTCATCCTTGAAATTTTCATGGTTTAAATTTTTAATTTCATTGGTTAATTCTTTAGTTTCGAATTGTTTTTTGAACCCTACATGCACGTAGGCATTCTCGTAGGCAGCCCATACGGGGCCTGCGAGAACGATGCATTCTCGCAGGTGAGATTTAAGCCACCTATGAGGTTCTCACACTATGCTAATGGGGCGCCTGCAAGAACCACAGAACCCAATTTTTTTTAAAATTTTTAGCCAAATGAAAAAACTCTAAGGCATGAAAAAGTTATTAATCGTCCTTTTATGTTCCTTGTGTAGATATTTGACCAGCAACATGGTGCTTGAGTGGCATGAAAGGGAACATGAAGAGGATAATGCAATGGCCGAGAATCATCCTCCCACCATAGCTTCATTGAGAGATTGTGGGCTCTTGAAATACTTTCGCATCCCGGTCATGAGGGCCCAAGTCAGACTACTAGAATACCTGCTCCGTATGTGAGACCCAGGTCAACAGGTTTTTCATGTGGGAGCTCACACACTGTCCATAGACATTGAGGACATATATTTTTTGACTGGATTGTCCAGGCGCGGGTATTATGTCAGCCTGACTGGTAGTAGAGGTGGTGGGCTAAAGATGAGTGAGTACTGCAATCAATATTGTGTACCTAAGGCTGAGAGGAAAAAAGGAAAAGTGGCTATCTGGGGGGTACAAGACTTGACCCTCCGCACTATCCTTTTTACTATATCTCGGATGGTTGGGCGTTCTACTCCTCATATGGAATTACAGAGCTACTTCCAGTACGCCATCGAGTGTATTGATCCTCAAGTATTCAACTAGGAAGATGTTGTGCTTCGCAGTATCAAAAAACAATTAACCAAATGTAGGCGAGGTGAATTGAAACAATTCGGGTATGGATTTTTGCTGGTGTATTTATTCCTTGAGAGGGTCCCCGTATTTAGACTACAGGTTGAGTGGAACCTACTGAGTCCTAGGGATCCAAGGATGCTGAGATGGTGTCTGCTCATGGCCTGGCACGTGGCAGGACCAATCATCAAGTACGACGATATTTTATTTGACTGGATTCAAACCCAGATGTTGATGGTCGATGACTACGCTTATGCCGGGTTGGATTTCTGAGGAGATCTGGATTTTTCATTGCCTGAGGACGCTTAGTGGGGTGAACTTGGTAAGAAGGAAACGCATTTTTTTTTTTTCAAATGTTTTTGTGAATTTTTATCATATTCAAATGTTTTTGTTTTATATATTTATCCGAAGACTAACACAAAATGTTTGTTGATAACACAGATGTTGGACCGTATAGAACTCTTGGCACTTCTCCTATCCAAAAGTGAGGAGAGGTAGCAGCAGCAACATAGTATGCCGAAGATTATTAGGTGGTGGAACATAATTTAGAGAGCTTGACAATAGACATTCCAGATATGACTCTGGAAGAGGTTCCATGACGCGATCAACATCACACTGTAGGGGTATCAGCAACTATGAGTCGACTGCTCCGTAGGGTTGCTAGGGAAATTGTGTGTTACCATGAACGTCATCCATGACGTCATTTTGTAGAAGCTATAATCTTCAATATTTGATATTTTGGTCTCCAGACAAACTTTTTGTAAAATCTCTTTTGATCGTTATATATACAACTGGTTTCTACCGGTTTAATTTATAATGTGTGAATTTTGATGTGTTTAATTTATAAATGGTTCAAATGTTTGTCCAATACATAATTAGCCAATGCATCTGTTAATGTATTAAGACATCTAGGAATATGTTGATATTTAATGTGATCAAAATAACGTTCCAAGAGGCGAATTCACAAATACACCCTTAACAAAGTAGGACTTCGAATAGAGTAGATATTACTTAACTGTAGTACTACAAGCTGCGAATCAAGTCGCATAACCAAATGACGAATTTTGAGTGAAATAGCATCAACCAATAATTCAATAACGGTTTTATACTCAGCAATGTTGTTGGTTGCACGACCAAGGCATAGACCTCGTAAAGATATAAGTTCATTTGTTGGGGTATATATTGCCCACGCAGTGGAATCTAGGTTCCAAGTACTACGGCTAGCACCATCAACGAAGCCAATATAGGGTGGCGAAGACTCTGACATCTGGCAATCAAACACAACGTCACATAAGGGAAGATACCAGATAACATCAAAAGAAAACTAAACTAAAACACACAAAGTATGATACATAAAATACAAGTACTTGTGCACAAATGATTTATGCATAGTACTTCTTCAAGTACAACACATTTCTGGGTTCACTCAAAGGGATACCATCGTAATCTACCAGCTCATATGCTCTTTTTTCCAAAACTCAGCGAACAATATAAGGACCTCACCACATTGGTTCAAATTTCCCAGCTCCTAACGCATCTCGATCCTGTTCATAGAGAAGAACAAGATCACCTTCAGAGAAAACGTGAGGCTTGACATGCTTTTCATACTGTGCCTTGACACGTTTCTTCTGGGCTTCTATTACTAAAGTGGCGTCACGTCAAGTTTCGTCTAATCGCATTAAATACAATAGACGTTCTTCTTCAGTAGAGGTATTGGGTAAGAGTTCGACAACTAGCCTCAGAGAGGGTATCTCACATTCTATATGAAGAATGGCTTCCACACCATAGACCAATCGAAAAGGCGTAAACCCAGTAGAGGATTTGACAGATGTCCAATATGCCCATAATGCCAAAAACAACATTGTGTGCCAACTTGTTTTATGAATTCCTATCATCCGTTGAAGCATTTTTATAAGAACTTTGTTGATTGCTTCAACCTGGCCATTAGCTTGCGGATAATAGGGTGTTGAGTTATCATGACGAAGACCCAACTTTTCTGTAAGTTCCAACATCATAAAATTCCTAAAGCGACTACCGTGATCAGTAACGATAGATTGGGGAACACCAAAATGAGCTATGACATGGTTAAAAAGAAATAATGTTGTAGTCTTTCCATTATTATCGAATGTCGACATCGCCTCGGCCCATTTTGTAAAGTAATCAACAACTACAATGATGTAACCATGCCCCCCGGCTAAGTGAGGGTGACATGTCATGAAATCAATGCCCCATTTCGCAAAAGGACCAACTGAGACTATAGGATGAAGAGGAGCAGGATGTGACTGAATTTTCTGATTGTAGGTTTGGCAGGCATGACATTTTTGAACGGCAGTAATGCAGTCATTGAACAAGGAAGGCCAAAAATATCCTGTGCATAAGATCTTCTGGGTAGTAGCATACCCAGACATATGACCACCACATGCTCCTGAATGACAGTCATTCGAATCTTTCTCGACTTCGTCAAACATCAGACAACGTCAAAAAATAGAGTCAATTCCCCGACGATAAAGAGTATCCCTGAGGATAATGTATTGACGAGCTTGATAGCGCATGCCACGTCATTCAGTACTAGACAAGGTAGACCAGAAAGTCTGGGTTTGGAGATATATAATGATATCTCCATACCAAAGATCGTCAGTGCTAATAAGGAAAAGAGATTCATTGGGTAATGAATCTACTACTACATTTTCTGTGGCAGAATGAGGAAAATCGCATATCAATTTAGAAAAAAATAAGGATTTCTTAGATGTGGCGCGATCGAATTCCAAGTCAAACTCCTGGGGTATGACAATCCATTTGGAGTATTTTCCCCCTAGCAATTGACGTGTCAAAATGTGTTGAATAGGGTTGCAATGAGAAATCATTGTAGTTTTCCTTGAGAGGATATAATGCCGGAAGCATTGAATGGCTTGAACGACAGCTAAGGCTAGTTTTTCAACATGTTGATACTTGATTTCAGTTGATGTGAGACTTCGACTCAAGTAATAAATAACATGTTCATCATGCACACCATCCTCTTGGATGAGAACCATGCCAATAGTATACTCTGAGGCAGCAAGATAAAGAAAATAATCACGACTATAATCAGGAGGAAAGAGAAACGGAGTGCGCGTGAGGGACAACTTCAAAGCCTCAAAAGAATTGTTGGCAACGGTATCCCAGACGAACTATGAATATTTCTTTAGTATTCGCATAAAACCATGAGTAATCTCGGTGTAATTAGGGATGAAATGACGAAGAAAGTTTGCTTTTCCCTGCAAACTTTGCAACTGGCGTATTGTAGAAGGAGGAGGGAGATTAAGAATTGCCTCAACCTTAAGAGGATCCACCCTGATCCCTTGACGTGAAACGATGAAACCTAGAAGACAGCCAGATTCTAGGCAAAAAACACATTTATGAGGATTTAAACATATACGATAGAACCGACAACAAACAAAAATAGTTGGGAGATGAGTGGGGTGATCGACCCGATGCAAAGAATGAGCGGGTAAATCATCCAAATAGGGTTGAACGATATGCTTTATATCATGAAAATCATAAGACATAGCACGTTGAAACGTCGTGCCAGCATTCTTAAGACCGAAGGGGAGTTTCCTATAGGCAAAAGTACCCCAAGGACAAATAAAAGTAGTCTTATGTTGGTCCTCGGGAGCGATGTTAATTTGATTATAGTTGGAGAAACTATCCATGAAAGAGAAGATTTCACTTCTGGCATAGTCATCGACAATCTGGTCGATGAAAGGGGTTGGAAAGTTGTCTTTTGGATAGGCTTTATTAATATCCCTATAATAAACACATACACGAATACTTCCACCTTTCTTATCAATTGGAACAGGGTTGGAAACCCATTCGGTCAGAGCCACCTGATAAATAAGGCCGACTTTTAGAAGTTTTTCAACTTCAAGCTTGATAGCCGTCACTTTACATGGGTGGAATGGAAGAAGGCATTTCTGGACAGTTTTAGCTCTGGGGTATGTCTTTATCTCATGTACAACCATAGCAGGGTCGATACCTTGCATCTCTTTGTAGCTCCAGGCAAAGATATCATGAAATTCATTGAACAGAGATGTATAGGTGACAATTTCGCCGGGCGAACATGAAGCTCCAATATGAACATTTTCTACTATCCCAGGTTTAATGAATATGTCAATGGGAATCGTGGGAGAGATATTATTGAGGTTCCCTTCAAAAAACACATCATGTGAAGTCGCGGGAACTGTCGAAATGACAACAACAGTCGACGGAGTCAAAATCCATTGATAATTCTCAAGAGTATGTTGCTCCAGAAAAAGTATGGAGTGATGATGCCCATCATCCCAAGGCCTGTCCTCCATGACAGACATCATCATCTCATCAGTGGGAAAAATAACACGAAAAGGATCAGGAGACAACTCATCAAGAGAGGGGGTAGAAGGTGTTGCCGATTGAATGACCTGATAAGCAGACTCAACCGAACTTAACGGCATGACGTCGCCGAAACAATTGTGATCTCCAGGGCCAGGGACTATCCAAGGGTCAAAAGACACAGGAAGTTTGTGAGGTATGGTGGAGATCATGTTGATAGAAGCAACTGAAGGGTGTGGAACATCGGGCGGTGGAATGGGGAAAGTACCCATTAACGAAGAGTCCTTCAAAAAACCTACGCCGACATTCTCGTAACCCGGTGGGATTTTAACAATAAACGACACGTTTCCAGTACGAGTATCGAAATTGAAGAAGGCAAGTTGGTCAACTATAACAACCTTTCCTCGATGAGGGAAACATACTACATGGAAAAGTGTTGACACAATAGCGCGCATGGAATCGATCCAGCTATGACCAAGCGGAAGATTATAATCAAGGGGAGCATTGAAGAATTCCACTTCAAATTGGACCATCTTACCTTCTAGTGTAACGAGCAACGAAGGAAGAACACCGTAAGTCTTAAAACTAGAGCCATTGAAGGCTTTAAGAGTGTTTTGTGATTCATTTAAGGGAGGAGAGCCAATGGCTTTCCAACAAGCAAAAGACATTACACTCGTGGAGGCACCCTCGTCGATAACAATTCATCAAATGTTCTTGTCAGAGACAACAACTTGTATCTGGAATGCGAGTTGAGGGGGTAACCTTGGAATATGATCATCCAAGTCAAAGACTATTAGATTCATATATGTGGGGTCAATTCTACCAATATCTTTCAACTGGGCCTTCCGTTGTGTAGGACAAGACTGAAGGACTTCAAGGGCTGACATCATTGAAGGTGTCTGGGCCAAATCTTCAACAATGATGTAGTTATGGGCCACACGAGCATGATGATTTAAAGCCGATTTCCTAACAACACCTTTTGGGGGTGGTCTCAGAACTATATCAGAGCTAGATCTTTCAAGATGAAGAGGACCGTTAGTAGGTGGAGTCATGGGAGATGATTGTACCAAGGCAGGAGGTAAATCATCAACCTTCTCCATAGATGGAGTATAATCTTTGGCTCTAGTCGTGACTGCAACGTTGTTTTTCTTAGAATCACCAGTACACATCAAAATATATGATGTCGTAGAAGTATATGGTTGGTCATGAATGGCCAACTGAGCCTGTTGTTGAGACGGGAAGGGTTGGGACAAGACTGCTGGTGTAGTTGGTTTTGGGGTTCCTTTAAGGAACTTAGTGACCTCGGCATGTTGTGGACAATCCTTCATGTAGTGATCGTCACCAAAAATAAGGCAAGGGTATCGTGGTTTGCACTTATCCCACTCTTCAATAGGAGGGGTTTTAGTTTTCTCTGTTTGATTATTATTTTTTCCCTCCTTATTCTTGCCTCTCCCCTTTTTAGATTGTTTTTTACTGGCTGGGGTAGATTGGACAGCATTGACCTCAGAAGTTTTGCCAGTGGGGGTGGCAGGAGACGAAGCATTTTGAACATTTGAAGAAGTAGATTTAGGTGTTGTACTTGAAACAGAATGTGAGTGGGCTTGGGCAGTACCAATCACACCGTCAGTTGCAGGCGAGGCAACGGGAGTAGTTGAAGTGCTGGAAGTACCAGGATGAGGCAATTCAGGTATCAAATCGTAAAGTGTTCCCGTTTGTGAATAAACGAGATCAATATATTGAGCACGACTTATAGCTTGATCCTCCGTAACAACGTCACCCATGGAAATGTCTTTACCAATTTTTTTCACAAAGGATTTTGTAAACCATTCGTCCAGTAACTGATCAGGGAGTTCAAGTTTAATGAGACGTCGTCTCCTTTGCCACTCATGGATATGATCTGATATATGAGTGCCTTTAGTCTGTTTGAAGGAAGTCAAAATATCAGTCCCAGTATCATAACGGATCGGTAACTAGTAATGTGTAAGAAAATCCATAGCTAGGGTGTTGAAATCAGAGAAGAAACCTCATGGCAATTCAATATACCACTTCGCAGCAGAACCAGTAAGGGTTCGTTGAAAAAGACGTAAATGAATAGATTCATCCATCAACGAGTTGGATGAACACCATAAGTGAAAATTCATAACGTGATTGTTCGGGTCCTCTCCCACTTTTCCATCGAATTTAGGAATGTCCGATGGAAGCTTGGTTGGAATAGCAGGCCATTGGGGAGAGTGACGAATAGGACCATTTAGAATCCTAGACAAGTCTAGCAAATCCAAAGTAAAAAGAAAAGGTAACTCTCGATTCACCTATGGGTACTGGTGACTTTGGGGTGGAAGCCCTGTCGGCAAACCAGTAGGACCGTATGAAGTATGCCCATAGTGGGAAGACCCAAGCCGATTCGATGGTGGTTGGAGAGGATAGTAGTTCCAAGGATTGTAACCTTAAGTTTGAGTAGGGACCCGAGTTTGAGCATTCTGACCTTGACCCCAAATAGGATTGGGTATACCTAGATATGGTTGGCCTATAGTAGGGGCAGGTTGTTTCCCCCCAGTCGTTTGAAGAAGATTTTGTAGCATCTGAGTCCAATACTGGGCCAAAGCAGGAGGTATATTTTGTCCAAAAGGTGGGGTTGGTCCCCCTATTGTAGGTGGAGTTCCAACCGGAAGTTGTGTGCCAATCGTAGGTTGCGTAGTAACTGGATTGTGTCCGGTAAGAGGAAATTGAATCGTACCACCTTGTCCACCAACGAGAATCTGCAATTTTGGTGCAACGAACGGGATAGTGCCACTAGGATTAGGATTTCCAGAAGGAAATTGAGGGAGTGTCGGAATAAAATCGGTAATAGGGTGCCCATGAAAAGAAGGACCACCAGGAGTACCAGATGGGGTTTGTGGAGGTGTTGGATTGGAAGCATTCAATGCATGGTATCCGGGTGGTAGTGTTGGAGTGACATTGGGCATTTGCTAGGTGTTTATAGGAGGAAGACCAGCTGTAGTGAACCCGGTAGGGACAGTCGTAGTGTTTGCGAGATGGGCCATCTCAGCACGGAGAGTAAAGTGATAAGTGGTATTCATTGGTACAGTCTCTGTCGCAGAAAACACCGGAGGGTTGATTTCGGAGACCACAGGAAAACCAGGACTAAAAGGGGTCCTGCGGAAATCACCTGCAGACCAAAAAGGATCTTGGCCTTCTACACCGGGAAAAGGCCCAAGGGGTGATCCAGAAGAGTTAACAACTAATTCCCCAGAAGAATTTAATTGCACAAAGGGTCGTTCACCACGATGAATTAGAAAGTCCTCTCTAGTATTAGTAATTTGAAAAGGTTCTAGAGATTCAGTTGATTTCACTTGTGGTGTGGTAACAACTGCGACTTCACCTTGTCGAGGAGAGCCCTCAGGTGCAGTTGTAGGCAAGGGTTGTGAACCGTCCAGATGCTCTGGAGATAAACCCTGCATTCTACGTGAACGATGTGGGGGAGCTACTGTAAACAAGTGACAAGCTCCACGAATAAATTCCTATGGTCAACTTCGAGAAACAAACAACATGCGCCAGTAAACAAAAGCTAAGAAACAATCACCAGGAAAACTTCGAGAAACAAACAACATGCGCTAGTAAACAAAATCTAAGAAACAATCACCAGGCAAACAAGACCTTCTAATATCGAAGCCACTAGTTGGTGATGAAATCCAACGTCGCAACAACGAGATGAGAAGGGGTAGGGCTAGAGTGGAAAAGTTACGCTGATGACCTTCTTAATGGACTTACACCCTGGTGCAAGCTCCCACACATAATCGTGGGTATACCCTCCAAGGAGCTCGAGTGAGTTTGGTCAACATCAATTCCAGGTACCGTGAAGACTTTCCCCTCCACAGTCACCTTGGGTAAGAAACTAGAAAGATAGGCCACTAAGTTCACCACAAACAACAGTAAATCTTAGGGGAACAGTCGACAGTCTGATCCACATGCAAGGGCAGGGTATCTAGACCGAAATAAACTCAAAAGGCTTCCACTCATCATTGTGGATATACCTCCGAGTGACCCCCATAATATGTGTAATATATACACTAATGTCAACAAAGAAGGGTGAGTAACTCTGTCAACATCAATGCGACCTAGTGCTTGACCCTTGTGTTAGAAGGGCTTCCGAGGACAATATGTTGCAAATGGAATTTAACACTCCCTAACTCAAGATGCTATTGTGTGTTTTAAGATTTTGGAGAGTGTATCTCTCTTCCTACTCCAAAGCACTAGCCTAACTAAATGTTGGTGTAAAAGAGCCCTAGAAAAGAGTTACTAGATAAATTTAAGATTACGCAGTGTTTTTTAAGAGTTGTTGTTTACTCAAAGGTAACAAAAGTGAAACTTATGTTGTATGACTTTGACCCAATAATGCAAGGATGAGAATGAAATGTATCACTTTTCGTTCCATGAACCCTATGTATGGGAGAGAGAGAAGTTTTCCAGATCAACCATGAACTACAATGCAAAATTTCCTTTCAAATGAAAACACAAACAATCATTTATCAAATGAAAATTCTATATTGTGTCTTTTTCAAATGCTTCAATAAGTTATTGAAAGAAAAACTTTTTTTCACTTTCCAAAAAGGACCCTCACTATGCGAATGAGAGCATAGAAAATCAAATCTATGATCAAGGAAATAACCCAATCTACTTTTTTCAATGAAAACAAAAATAAAGAGAAAACCAATCTAGTCTTTTCAAATGGAAAAGAAAAATGATCTTTCAAACCATAAACAAATGAAAAAACCAAGCAAACTTAACTTTCAACCAATCACTAGATCTTAACTAATCAAACACACTCAGAGTCTGAAGTCAGAAAGAATGGTTTTGCCAGGAAAAGCCAAGAAATGAATGTCAAGCCAAAAATGACAAGAAAAGCCTGAAAACCCTAAGACTGTTCATAAAAACAAACAAAGGCTAGAAATATATCAATCAATGGTCCCAGAAACTCATAAGAAGTAATTCAACTGATCTGGGCAGCTAGAAAGACCAAAACTCAAATTCAAAATTTTGAAAAAGCATGTTCGTAGGCAAGCAATATTACACAGTGCGAGAATCACTAATTCTCGCAGGTGACCCTTGAGCAGGGTGCGAGAACCTCGCACTAAAACCTATGGGAAAGATGCGAACCTTGCCAATTCTCACAGGCTGCAATGAAGTGCAGTGCGAGAATTCCTGAACATATCCAAAAATTTGAAAAATGAAGTAAAATTCAAAAAGGCTTCTGGACTCAGAAGGTCTATTAGGATATCCTAAAGACTCAGAGACTGATAGGACAGGAGAAAAGTGAAACCAGAGCAAATGGCCACAGAAAAACACAAAAAACCACAAAGAAAATGGGATTGTCCCCAGTGGAGTCGCCAATTTTTTTATGGGATAAATCCATAAGTGCGGACACAAACCGATCTCCCTAGATCGACCTGGATCTGGAACAAAGCAAGACAGAATAATACTCTTTCCCTAGATTTTAACTATTGAATGTACTAGAAGGAAAGAAAAAAGAACATACCTTATCATCGCTTCCTTTGGTCTTTCTTGCTCCTACTTTGCTCTAGTGCTCTCGTACAGTCAAAACCAAAACCATACAAACCAACCGAAGTGAATAAATCACAATCTGTTCAACAGTCAATCTATGTATATGATCAAGGAGTTATACAATAAAGTGGAACTAACTTTATGGGAAAGGGACATATTACTGTATCATATTAATGGAAAGTAAATATTACAACCTGAGCCTTGATGTTGCAAACTTCCTTTCGATGGCCCTTGGCTCTGACACACACACTTACTCACTTGCATGAAGAAGATCAACCAGCTTTGATAAACTTGCTAGATTTTCCTAGTTGCTGAAGCTTCAGTCCTTCACACAGTCTTTCACCAATTCTCCAATGAGACTTGCTTCTCCTTGTTTTCTTGCTTAACCTTTTCCATGAGAATTCACTCAATATATAGGAGAGAATGAATTGGTTACTTTGATAAGAATGATCCAAAAATATCAGGGAATCCAGTACTAGGATAACCATTCGAATGCCATCTCATCCTTCTTGAATATTCCCTTCCAGAAGCTTCAAGAATTCATCTTTTTCCCTTCTTTAGAAAGAGTTCACACCCTAGCAGTTCAACACAGTGTGAACTTTTCGCACCCTGGCTTAAAGCAGTCTGTGAGAATCAGGCATTCTCGCAGGCAAATATACTAGCAGCCTGCGAACAGTCCTAAAAAAATGTGATTTCTGGAAAGAGATGAAGGTAACTTTTCTCAGGAAAAAGTTCTAATGAAGAGCCTGAAATACACCATCATCAATACATCATCATGATGACCAGAATCATGGGTAACATGCGGTTGATGTATCTATGGTGCACCATTGCTCTGTGAAATAATTTTGTGTTTTTCTCACCCTCTTTGAGCCATTGAACCCTGGATTTTTTTCGCTAGAGGATTTCTTCTTGCTCTCTCCATTCCTCCATTTCCACTTGGAGTTTCTCTTCTTCCTTCACTAGATCTAGAGTTATGCTTTTTGAGATGAAGATTCTTTGCAAGTCTTTGAGCCTACATTCAATTTCCTTCTGCCGTTGGAAAATGTTTCCAAAAGTGGATTTGTTCCATCTCTTCAGTTGTTGCTTGAAGTTCTTGAGGCGCTAAAGGAGTTTGTACATGTGAGTGCCATGTTCCACTTCAGCTTGGATCCACTAGGTATGTGCCAGCTGGTGGAAGTCTAGGAGGGAGAGATAGAAATTTTCAAAGAGGAAGGGTTTGGGTCTAGGAATAATGCCAGGATCTAGACAGAAGACAATAGGCTAGTGATCCAACCCTGATTTTGGCATTATGTTTGCTTCCATTGCTGGGTTGCCCTCAAGAAGGGTTTTAGCTACCAGGAATCTGTCTAATCTACAAGCAATGTGTTGGTGTTCGGTTCTTCGATTGGACCAAGTGAATATTCCATTTTGGGTTTCCATATCTACCATATTTAACTGATCTATTAGGGTTTTGAACTTACTGCTATCCTGCTCCAACCTTTTGGTTCCTTCAGTTTTCTCTTCCAGCATCAGGATCATATTGAGGTCACCGCCCATGATCCAGTTCGGCATATGTAGAAGGATTTAGACATGCTATAGGTTTTGTATGAAGCTTTCCTTTTCTTTTGTTTTCTGCGTTCCATAGACATTTGTGATGGCTCCTTCCTTAGTATATCTTGTTATCGTGAAATAAGTCGTGAGAGTACCTATCATGGAGAAGGGTTGTTGCAGAGTGACCATGTGTGGGTTCCAAAGAATGGGTAATCCTCCAAAATCTCCCACTGAGTCTTGATGAAATAATTTGTATCCTCTCCATATTCGTCAGAATATATTTTCAGCTTCCTGTCCTACACATTTAGTTTCCTGTAGGAGTAGGACATTTGGGTTTTCAGCCTTAATACAATCTTGAAGGATCCTTTGCTTGGATATACCATTAAGCCCTCTGATATTCCAAGTAATTTTCTTCATCATGAGGAAGGAGGGGGGGGGGTGTGGATGTATCCCTCCGATAACCTATGTATCTGACCTAAGTTTATCATCATATTTCCTGCTTCTTTGATAAGTTGTTGGGATGTTTTGCGTCCTCTTCTTTTGTTTTCCATGGTTTCTCTCTTAGGTTTTGTTCCTGGGTCAGTTGTTATGCCTAGTCTGGCCATAGATCCTACTGTGGAATTTGTGAACACTTTATGGACTTTGCGGAGTTGGTCCACATAGATTTTTTGCAGGTCTTTTTGGTTAAGATCTTCCTCCAACTTTTCTAGATCTATATCTGCTAAATCAATTTCATCCATCTAGATGGTGGTGTCTTTGTCTATACCTATTTGAGTTGCTTGGGTTGTTTCTTTGGCTTGAGTCATGTTGGGTTACTCAGGTCTTTTACCCTTATCCTATGTTTTTGCTTGGTGAGGGTTTTGTATTTCCTCCTCTTCTGGCAGCTAGTTCAAAACTTCATAGGAGTTTTTGCTTGGGATCTTTGGAGCTGTACTCTGGTTCTATTTTCTTGGTGGATTTTTCTGCCTACCTGTGACATTGGTGAAGCCTTCCTTTTGCTTACTATTGTTAGCCTTGGGGCTTGGAGCATTCATAGGGCAGTCTCTAAAGAGGTGGTCGTGCTCATGGAACTTCCTGCAGCAAAGGGGGATGTGTTCGTAATCAATTTTTTAGTTCCAGTCGTCGTCCTGATATTCTAGGGTGATTGATCCTAGCAGAGCCTTTGAGATGTCAATATAGATATAGATGCGGGCATATGAGGTATACTTCCTCATATTTTTAGCCTCTGATTCCTTTACATATTGCCCCACTGTGTTTCTGATACCCATGAGTATTTCTTCCAGCAAGAATTCCTGGGGCAGTGAGTACAGACGAATCCATACTGGCGCTCTTGTGAAGTCCTCTTTCTCTGGGTTGAATCTGTCTGTCCAAAATTGTAGAAAAAATCCTACTGAGTTATTGAAGCATAGTCCATTATCAAATATTTTGTCCTTGTCTTCGAGGTTGTACAGGATTATTGTGAAGAAACCCTTGGAACTGAGATGAACTTCATAGTCTCCTTTGGGGTTCCAACAGTCCTTGATTCATCGTGTGAGATCATGTTCAGTTGGCCATAGGCCTAAATTTTTTTCAATTAGAGCATGATCCATCATGAACTGAGTGTGCTCCCCTACCCGTGTTGATTTGATGTGATAGTGAGGGGGTTTGTCCATTTGTGGTATACACTTTCCTGGTTCCCATCCTCTAGAAGATTTTGGATGAGATGTGATGGGTTCTACATCCATTTCTTTCCTGAGCCCCTATTCCTAGATGAGAAGTTGATCTCGTAGTTGTGGTGGTGGCTCAAATGCAGGTCGTTTGGCATGGGTTCCATTTTTGTCATTGGCAGTGATATAGTTGTACAAGGGGGGTTTCCCCCCCTCTTCCGGACTCATCCTAGATGTGAAGTGATCTCGTGAAGTTGTTAACTATAGAGCTTAGTCTATTGTCGTAGAATGTTGGTGTCAAAGCGTGTAGTAATTTTTTCATCATTACAGAGCTCTAGGGTTTCGCCTCTGTTTCAACACTCCGGGTTTCCTTGTTAATTGTAACTATTGCACTCACTCACCAATCATACTTATTGGGAATGACTTCCTTAGGAAAAATTTGTGGATGAAGACATCATAGCTAATGGATGACTTAGGATGCAAAGGATAAGGTCAAATTATGGATGGGTGACTAGGGGGTGTGGATGGTCCAAATGAAATGGACTTGTATCAACCCAAGTGAACCAAATGGTTTGATGGATAGGTCAACTTGGGTTTACTCCAAGATACGTGTTACTTCAAATGATGAAGCAAGGTTCCTATATATAGGAGAATACTTGTATGAGCCAAGAAATAACCCAAGTAGTGAAGAACAATGAAATAATCTTAGTCTTATTCGATAAAAATGAGTTTAGTTGTGAAATCACCCGACGATCCAAGTCGTTTCTTTCTAGTGCTAATTCTATGGCATGATAGAACAACTTGTGCGGCCTTATAAATGACTGTATGATGAGTTCATGAGATTACCTTGAGGTGATTTTTGAGGTGACTTGATAATGTATTCTAGGACGAGTTGGGTTGACTCTTGAGGTGAATCCATAGATGGGTTTGGTGGATGAGTCTTGAGACTAGTCTGACATGAAATGCCATGGAAAGTCGGCTTACATATGATTATTTTGGTTTAATTGTATGAGGCATTAGAAAAATAAGTTGGATAGTTCTTTGTATTATTGTAATGAGGTGCAGTAGTGGTCACACTAGTCACATTGTATATTGTATCATTGTAACATTATTACATATATAACATATTGGGTGTGTTAGGAACTAATGTTGAGTGTCTCCCATCCTCATATCTTGTGTATATGAGCATTTCAGTTATGTGTATGTACTTACTTGATATGTATACTTGTAGTTTTATAAGTGTGAAATAAAGTAAGTATTGTTTTGTGATGTTTCTAGTACATGGTTGGGCATGTTCCTTGTGCATTAGTTGAATAAACTAAGTTCTGTGGAACTTGAGGCATATAACATTGTATCTCAAGGTGAAGTTATGGGAATACCTTTAGTGAAGAGATGCAGTTTGGTTGTAGTAGGTATGATGTGGTTATATGACTATGAATGAGACAAGGAAATGTGACATGAGTGTAGGGGCCATAGAAACTTGGGCACACCAAGTCTTCATGAAAAATTATCGAGAGATTGTAGTCCCATGATAGAAGGGTTATGGACATAATAAACAATAAAAAATTATAATGTTTTGAAAAATGGTTATAAAAGATAGTTGGACAGGCATAGAGTGTACCTGCATAGAGGGGTGGATTAGGCTAGAGTTGTAGATGATGCATAGTATCAAGGAATATATCGTGAGGACCCAATAGGTTGTCGAAGTCCAAGGAATAAGGATCATAGAAATGTTGAAGGAGGGATGGGTATGAGATATGAGAGCTGAGTATGCAAATTATCTAGAAACATTCCCATGCATGTATAAATGAGAGAAGTTTCCTAATGATATTTTATGTGAGAAAAGAAGAGAAGTGAGGTGGTGTGGTTGGGTCTGTAGAAAATATTTTGGTAATATTAAAAACTATAGACTTGAGTAAAACAATGTAGTGTTAATGTCGATCCCCTTTTTAGAAAAAAAAAATCATAGAGAAATAATATAAAACAAATGCGGAAATAAAACATAGAAGATACACAATACGATAGAGACACAGATATACGTGGTTCACCTAGTATGGGCTATGTCCACCAGAGAACTTTCGAGGTCCTTCCTTTATTATTATCCAACAAATTAAGGGATACAACCTACAACACACCCGATGAAACTTCCTCTTATTTCTCTCAGAGTCTCCTCTCTCATAATACAATATTCACAATGATACATAGCTACAATAAATTTCCCTCATAAAAGAGGTTTTCTTTCTAGGGATAAAAATTGAACATAACTTCTACCTTTAGAACTGCGACCTTATAATGAATGGTCCAAATTTATAATGAAATTACAGTATACATTTACAATGAAAATTTTCCTTCAGGGACAAATTTTCCTTCAGTAACCCCCCTTTGCACTCCCCCTCGTGGAAGAGTGTACATTCTTCTGGTGTGTAAAGTCCTCATGGGGTATAAACATGGCTGAAAAAAAAGACCTCTGAATCCAAAAGGTAATTAGGCTCCACAACCAACAATCTCCCACTTGGAGACTGATCTCAACAACTCCACCGATGCTATATATGCTGGACTATGATCCTTCTTGGACCTAGAAAATTTCTCATATTCACCTTCATTCTTGAAGACCAACTAAAACTAAGTAGAAGCTCAATTTCTCCCTGCTTACTCCCTTTGTTAACATGTCTGCAATATTTTGGCTAGTGTGTATCTTTTCCAACTTCAAATGTCCATCTTCCAAGATGGATCATATGAAATTGTACGTGCGTTGTATATGCTTAGTATTTGAATGGAAGGTTTAGTTCTTAGCAAGTTGAATGAAACTCTCACTGTCACAGTACAACCCCTTATTCTCTTGATTCTTTCCCAATTCCTCCATAAACCTCTGTAACTAAATCATTTATTTACTAGCCACTATAGCAACAACATACTATGCATATGTTGTTGAAAGTGAAACAAACTTTTGCAGTTTTGAAATCCAACTTACTATTGTTCCACCTATAGTAAAAACATACCCTATGGTGCTCCTCCTGCTATCTTTATCACCTGCCATATATGAATCAACATATCCCTATAGAATAGTGTCTGAACCTTCAAAACATAATGCATGAGTAGCAATACCTCTCAATTACCTGAGAATCCACTTTATTGTATGCCAATGTTTTTTACCTAGATTGTTCATATACCTACTCACAACACCCATTGCATGTGAAATATTTGGTCTTGTGCAAGCCATCACATACATCAAACTGGAAACTATTGATGAATAAGGGACCCTGGACATGTATTATATCTCCTCATGTGTCTTGGGAAACATTTCCTTAGTTAATTTGAAATGGTTGGCCAAAGGTGTACTGACTAGTTTTTCATTCTGCATTCTAAACCTCTCCAACACCTCTATGTACTCACCTTGAGACAATGTCAATTTGCGATTTTTCCTATCTCTTGTTATTCTCATACCAGGGATTTTCTTTGCAACACTCAAATCCTTCATCACAAATGAATTAGCTAATTTCTTGTTCAACACATTTATATCTTGCATATTAGACCCTGCAACAAGCATGCCATCTACATACAATAACAAGATAATATAACTTCTATTTTCTAGATTTTTAAAATAAACACGGTGATTAGAATGACATCTACTATAACCTTGTTCTGTCATAAACCTATCAAACTTTAAATACCACAACCCCGGGGATTTCTTTAGGCCATACAATCTCTTTTTCAACCTGCATATCAATTCTCCTTTCCTTTGACCTTACACCGCTGTGGCTGCTGCATATAAATCTCTTCCTCCAAATCCCCATGGAGAAAAAATGTTTATATATATAAATGTTCAAGATGGAAATATTCTACTTCCACAAGAATTAAAATAGTTCTAATTGAATTCATTTTAACAACATGATAAAATATTTCATCAAAGTCTATACGTTTCTTTTGTGCAAACCCCTTTACAACAAGTCTAGCCTTGTACCATTGTTTTCCTACATCTTCTTCCTTCAACTTGTAAACCCATTTATTTTGTAATTCTATTTTCCCCGTAGGCAACTGAACCAAATCCCAAGTCTGTTTTTTTACCAAGGAATCCATATCCTCTTTCATGCCTTCCTCCCACTTATTTTTTGTGTCTACCTGCATTACATCTTCATAACATTCCAGTCCACCAGAATCAATCAACAATAAATACTAAAGTGAAGGAGAGTATCGTTTAGGGGGTATACTTAACCGGGTAGATATTCTAACAAAACTTGTAGGAGTTTCAGCTGTCTGTTGATCCTGTTGTTGTACATTATGATTTTTTGGTACCTATGGAATTTATTTTTCAATGATCTCATCAAGCACTCTGTATTCTGGTTTTTATTTTGCTTGTTTCTTTCCCTACAACTGATCTTTGTACATGACCTTCTCATTGAATATGACATCTATACTCCTGATGATTTTTTTATTTTCATAATCCCATAAGAGATAACCAAAATTGTTAACACTATATCTAATAAAGGTACACTTCTTGGATTTTTCCTCAAGATTTGTTCTATTTTCTTTATCAATATGGACAAATGATTCATAATCAAAAGTCTTCAAATAAGAATAGTTTACCCTTTTACTTTTCCATACCTCCTCTGGAATTATACTATACAAAGAGATTGAAGGTCCTCTGTTTATTAAGTAAACAACAATATCTACAACATCTTCCTAGAACTGTAAGGAAAAACCAACATGCAATATCATACTCCTTGCACGCTCAATGATTTTCCTGTTCATCCTTTCTAACACGCCATTTTCTTGTGGTATTCTTGGAACTATATTCTCTCTACAAATCTCATAGTATGAACAATAATCATCAAACTCCTTGTTGCAATATTCCCCTCCATTTTTTGATCTGAGACAACTCAACCTTTTTCCTATCTCATTCTCAACCAAAGCTTTCCATTTCTTAAAAGTATCAAAAACATCCTATTTTATTCAAATGCAATTAACCCATTTTTTTTTAGTTGCATCATCAATAATAGTAACATAATAATGAGAGCCACCAAGAGATGATAAGTGATATGGTCCCGATACATCTATGTTCAAAAACTCTAACCTTTCACTCTTCTTTTCTTTTCCAACTTTGAGAAATCTGACTCTCTTATGTTTTCCATAAACACAATGCTCACAGAAATCCAAATCAATTTGTTTAATATATGGAAACAAATTTCTTTTGTGAAGTATCTGGATTCCCTTCTCACTCATGTGTCCAAACCTATAATTACATAGTGTTGTATCCACTCATGTAGAAGCTAAAGAGATAGAAGAGTCATTATTACCAATACATAAATACAATGTACCTACCTTCTCTCATTTTTATATCACCAATGACCCTTTCGTGACCTTCCACACCTTATCTGTAAATATGGATATACAACCTTCACTTTCCAACTGCCATATTGAAATCATATTTTTTCTTATATCTGGAATATGTATTACCTCTTTCAACAACCATTGGTTTCCATTTCTTTTCTTTATTTTTACCTTTCCCATTCCAACAATTTTGCATGGTGCATCTCATCCAAATGAACCTGTCCAAAATCACCTTGAACATAATCTAAATTTTTTTTCCTATGGGGTGTGACATGAAATGAATCCCCTGAATCTACTACCCAAGACTCAAAAATATTATCTATAGAAAGAATTAAATCATTTTGTAACACATCACCTATTACATTTGCTTCCTTATTTTTCTCATGTTGTCCATCTCTTTGTTTCTTTGGAGCTCTACAGTCTTTCTTCATATGTCCTTTCTTCCCACAATTCCAACACTCTATCTTTCCAAATATGGATTTGGATTTTCCCTTCCCATAATTCTTGTCCTTCCCTGAGCCCTTTCCTCTATCCTTTTGTCTTCCCCTATTCTCCATGTTTAACGCATTACCTGATGTCTCACATGTGATTTTCTATTGCATTTCCTCACTAATGATAACACCAACAAAATCATCAAATTTTAAAGTGTTTGAACCAAAGAGAGAGTTACTTACAACCACGATTATGTCATTCCATATTTCTGGCAATGAGCACAATATTAGAAGAGACCTGACCTCATCATCAAAGTACACTTTTACAAAACTTAGTTGATTAGTAACCATATTAAGTTCATTTAAATGATCTGCAACAAACCCACCTTATGACATATTAAAATTAAATATTCTCTTCATTATAAATACCTTACTGGGTGTCAAGGGTTTTTCATAAACTTTAGCCAATGCATCCATCAACTCCTTCGTTGTCTTTTCTTCTGAAATATTGAAATCCATCGATGCTTCCATGATCAACTGTATTATTCCTAGTGCATTTCTGTCATGAACCTCCCATTTTTTTTCCTTCATGCTCGACATCTTCTTTTCTATTCCACCCAATGGTAGGAATAGATCATTCTTATATAAATAATCTTCCATCTTCATATCCCATAACTGGTAGTTTTGGTCATTAAATTTCTCGACCCTAAATTTTCCATCTTCTTCCATTACTCCCACTCGAACCAGGAACTCTCTTTTCCTGCGAGTTACCTTTTGCTCTGATACTAGTTGTTAGAAAACCAATATCATGGAGCAATAAAATAAAACAAATGCAGAAATAAAAAAAACATAAGATACACAATAAAATAGAGACACAGATATATGTGGTTCACCCAGTATGGGTTACGTCCACCAGAGAAATTTCTAGGTCCTTCCTTTATTATTGTCCAACAAATGAAGGGATACAACCTACAACATGCCCATTGTAACTTCATTTTCTTTCTTTCATAGTCTTCTCTCTCAGAGTACAATATTCACAATGATACATAGCTGTAATACATTTCCCTCATAAAAGAAAGTCTCCTTCTACAGAAAAAACCATAACATAACTTATAATGTTAGATATGCAACCTTATAATGAACGGTCCATATTTATAATGAAATTACAATATACATTTACACAGAAATTTTTTCTTTGGGGATGATTTTTCCTTCTGTAACCCCCCTAAGCACTCCCCCACATGAAAGAGTGTACATTCTTCTGGGGTGTAAACTCTTCATGGGGTATAATCAGGCTCCACAACCAACACCCCTTCCTCTTGATTTATGAAGGCATCTGAGGAGAGGAAAGGAGCTATACGTAACACATTAGTGTAATGAAAATGTAGATGCTCATTGGTTGGTGATTGGATATGCCAATTCTATCTAAATTCCAAACCCTAAGATGAATATAGTTGGTCAATCAAAATTTATGCAATTATGATGAATGTGGAGACTCAAACTGAGCATGCTCCACCCGTCACTGGAATGCGAATTTGGATTCCATGTTTTTTATAGTCAAGATCAAAAGTCTAGGTATGATGTGCAATTTTTATGATAATTGTTTATACTAAACGATATGCATATACTATGTATCCCTAAAGTGTTCATGATCCATATGTGTGTGAAATTCATCATGTGGGATGATGATGTTGTGTCGATGTTTTGAGGCCCTTTATCCATATATATTTGAGACTGTATGGTATATCTACGTGGAGACAAGATGTTAGAGCTACAAGAGAGTGACGACACAGTAGGGAAACTATAGAGAATAAGTTTTATAATGGTAATATCCCATGAATAGATATATCCATTAGAGGTGTACAACCATACCTTGGGACAACATAAAGGATATAAGAGGATAGCCTATGCAAATATCCATGGAATAGAGGCATAAGGGTTGATATAAATTCCTGAGGTGGTCATATGAAAATGGAAAAATAGAGAGAGAGAGAGAGAGAGAGAGAGAGAGAGAGAGAGAGAGAGAGAGGGACATGTTTGTGAAAAAAAACCTATTCATATGTAGCGGGGTGGGATAGATGAATGTAAATATAGGTAATTTGAAATGTATTACCATATTTAAAGAGATAGTAAGTATTATTGTGGGAATTTCACAAGGAATGGTGTTGATATTGATAGGGGATTCTGACAATTAAAGGAGAGCATTCAATGGAAGAGAAATCATGATCTATTGTTTCCTAGAAGGGTCTAATGGAAAACCTGAAAAAAAAATGTTTTCTAATGATGCAATCATTAATTTCATGTTGGACCCATCCTAGTTGATTAAGCAAGGGGTCTGGGGTAGTAGGAAGTTGTAGGCAATGGATGAAGGTTTAAGAGATGGGGTTCTTTTCCATTTTGTTTTCAAGCATCATAGTAGCTATTTGATCCTCTATTTTGGGGTTGTGACTGAAAATGTGTGCTCTAGTGGATGGAAAATTGGCATTGGTCATCAGAATTAAGGTGTTGTTATTTGTAGTAGGGTTGGGAAGAGAGATGATTTTAGGATTAGGAGAATGTTCGAGAGAGGAAGGGAAATGGAAAAGTCACTAGATTTCTCATCATAATATAAGGTTTTAGACGTGGACTTCCACTATAAGAATCAACTTTTAGAAATATCATGGGTTTAGGTTTTGTGATATTAGCACCATAATGGAGGATGTGAAGAGTTAGGATGAGTGCACATGATATGAAAATTGCATGTTGGAGGTGGATGAGGGTTTAGGAAAGTGAAGGAATTAGAGATAGATGCAGTGTTAGAGAAACGATTAGTAATATGAAACAATGTGAATGTAGGTATGTTTTTGAATGTTGTATTTGATAGGTGGGGGTAGAAAGGCTTATTCAAGAGTGGTACTCTCAAATGTAGCTTATTTATTATGAAAATTAGTAAGCAACAAAAATTGAATTTAAACAAAAAGTACCTATTCTCTATTTTTTATTTGAATTTGGAGGCAAATCTTGGTGAATACTTCAATAAACAACTAAACAATTTAACATAGAGCTTGACACAAATGCAACCACTTGTACGTTAGGTTAGATGAATAAATTGGTGCATAAAAATTCCTTAACAATTCCTTGCACAAGGAATCCCATTTAGTTGTGCAAGAAGGGGTGTTGCTGGAATCCCATTCTTCATTTAAATCCATAGATACATGACTAGAATTTTAGTGAAACAACCACCAAAATTTTGCAATTCCTTCTAAATATTTACCAAGGAGGACACATTTATCTTTTGTCATAGTTGGGAAAGCCTAGAAGTAGGTAGTGAGGTTGTATATCCAAGAATCCACAAAATATCCATTCATCAAGCTACCATACATAGGTAATGAGATTTTCGTGTCAATATGGAAGGTCGGGGTCGAAGCCCTAGGTAACCATCCAAGAGCTTAAGTGAGAGAAGTAGCTAGTCATTGAACCACACTTCACAAACTTGAGTCTATGTCTTTAGAGGATTAGGTGTTGTGAGGAGCCATTAAGAGATAAACACTATGTAAGAGTTACATCTAAAGCCTTGGTTTATGGATCTCATTAGGGTTGCAGGTAACAAAATCTTGTTGATAGTTTAGGAGGGTCATACAACACATGAGAGAAGCATTGGGGTGGAGGGAAACATCCAAAATACCCCATTAAGGGAGAAACAACATAAAGGAAAGGCTTTGTGTGGGATCATTGCCTCCAAACAAAACTTAAGAATTAACATATCGAGGTGGTTGTTGAACCCAAAGAATAAGGTTGTTGCAAAATAGTTTGATTTTTGGAGCCAATGGTCAAGAGAACCAATGGAAGAAGGTAGATGGGGTGGAGGATGGACCTAAAATAACCATAAAAACCTGAAACGTTTGAGTTATATAAAATGAATAAGGTGTGTAGGGTGGGAGGGGGGCCTTCATATAATCACAATGTCTAAGTGAAAGGGAGAAGGATAAGATATAATTAAGAACATAGATCAAGGTTGTATAAATTGTGAGAAAATATGCTCATCTCACACTATTAAAAAGGAAAGCACTATTACATTTATAGCTGGAAATCTCACAAATAAATTAGGAACAAAATCCTAGAAGTTTGGATCTAGAATATCATATGATCTAAAATTAAAATCTAGTAAAACAAACCATGAACAAAGCTCTAACAACATTCTAAATTCAAGATTACTCTAGAAGTTTCGACATTATTCTAACATCCCCCGTTAACAGAGAAATGGATTTTCTACAACACCTCACTTGTTTCTAAAAACTTTAAAATTGAGTTTACCAAGAGGTTTGGTAAATATATCAGCCACATTATCATTTGTATTACAAAAAATGAAATCAATTTCCTTTGATTCAATCTTCTCTCTCACATAGTGGTGTTGTAGCTCGATGTGTTTTGATATTGCATGATATATTGGATTATGTGCCAATTTGATAACACTTTGATTGTCAAAATTGATGCATGTTGGACCATTTTGCTCCTCTTTGACATCTGCAAGAATTCCCTGCAACCAAACAACTTCACAGTTAGCATTGGTCAAGTATTTATACTCAGATTATGTTGACGATAAAGAAACAATTGGTTGTTTCTTGCTACTCCATGACACAACCCCCGACACTATATGAAATGCATAGCCTGAGGTAGATCTTTTGTCATCGGGATTTCCTGCCCAATCTAAATCATAAAAACCTATCAGTTCAACATCATATTCATCAGTATACATAATACCAAAATTTATTGTTCCTTTCAAGTATCAGAGGACTTTCTTTGTAGCTTTTCAGTGGCTCTTAGAAGGGTTAGCCATAAACTGACTAAGGATGTTGACTGAGTAAGTAATGTCTAGTCTAGTAGTGGTGAGGTAGTTCAAACTTCTCACCAACTCACGATATAATGTCTCATATGCCTCTTTAGTTCCATCATCACTATATAACTTTTCATTATGTTCTAAGGGAGTTGAAATTTATTTACATTCACTCATATGGAAACTTTTAAGAATTTATTTAGTGTATTTGATTTGTGTAATCAATGTCTTACTAGGATCCCTCCAAACTTCAAGTCCTAAATAGTCATGCAATTCACCGAGGTATTTCATCTCAAATTCTTGAGACAACTAATTTTTAATTGCATCAATTAACTTGTGTGCACTTCCTATAATAATGAGATCATCCACATAAATATATTAAAGCAACATTTCCATATTCATCTTTCTTAATATACAAGTTAGGATCACTCTTTCTTTTCCCAAATCATTTCTGATAAAATAATGAATCAATCTTTACATACCATGAATGATTTTCTTAACCTACATACTATATGTTCCTATCCCTACTTGACAAAACCTTCAGGTTGAACCAAATAAACCTCTTTCTTCAAATCACCATTAAGAAAAGAAGATTTGACATCTAACTAATGTATTTTCCATTTATTTGTTGTAGCTAAGGAAATCAGTACTCTAATTGTATTCAATTTAGCTACGGATGAAAAAGTATCATCGCAATCAAGTCCCTCCTTTTGTGAATATCCTTATGCAACTAATCTTTCCCTATATTTTTCAATGCTACCATTTGATTTAAATTTAGATTTATACAACAACTTACTTCCAATAAGGACTTTTTTTTCAAGTAGTCCAACTAATTCCAAAGTGTGATTTTTCATAAGGGAGTCATATTCATCATTCATAGAA
>JZKD02S1599033.1:151829-162223 GCA_000966675.3 Picea glauca
TTAATATGACTTTAATTGAAGTGACGGATACTTAACGAAATGTGTATACTTTTGATTGTGATGTCAAGTATTTTAATAATTCAACTCAGAGGTGATGATAACGTTGGTCCATAACGCTTATGTTAACTAAAATATCTAATGTACCATCAATATTATGAAATCAGGATTTCTTTCCAAAACATGAAAAAAAATATCATATAACTTTTTTATATATTTTTTTTAATGTGCCATCAATATTAAAAACTCCGGATTTTTTTTCTAAAGATGGTAAAAAAATCATATAACATTTCTTCTATGAGAGAACTAAAACTTTTAGTCCTCGTTAAAGTGACAAGTGAAATGTTTTACAACGACGAGCGAAATGTTTTACAAATTCCATCTTTCAAGTCCATGTCATATTCACAAATTAGTCAAATTACTCCTACGTTATATCATGAATCATATATCATTATAATAATGCAGTTGTTTTTAAGTTTACTAAATACTTAATATTTTGCAAAATTATAAATAAAAAATTACAATGATTGTCGAGGCTTGCCCATTATGTTGTTTAATGACTATAGAAACTAGCCCAGTTTCTTAATCCCTGGACACCAGGAGCCTCATATATTGGGGCTCGCCATAGCTTATACCTGTAAGTGTAAGTGGGTTAATTATGTTAACAAATAATCTGTGTTAATCAAGTGTTTTTATGATTAAAGGAAGCAGAATGACAAAGCTTTTACAAGTAATCGAAGCAGAATGACATGGACAAGGGTTATCTGTGTTAATCTTAATTTTTAATTTCTAAACAATAAGAATATTTTTCTATAGTTAAATAATCCCTGGACACCAGGAGCCTCAGCCTCAGATTTTGGGGCTGGCCATAGCTTATACATGTAAGTAGTAGGTTAATAAATAATCTGTGTTACTGTGTTAAGCAAATGCTTTTATGATTAAAGGAAGCAGAATGACAAAGGTTTAAAGCAAAATGATATGGACAAGGGTTATCTGTGTTAATTTTAACTTTTAATTTGTGAAAAATAATAATATTTTTCTATAATTAAATTTCAGAAAGACATTACATATTTTTAATTAAAAAATTATTAATCTGGAAGTTTTCCATAATACACCCCTATCTGGGGCAATAATTGGTTTGAAAGTAAGCTTTGTAGGAAGATTCAATGTTTTTAGGTCAAGATTCGCATATGAGAGCTTTCCCCGCCTGCTACCATATGGGACCGCCAATGCCAACGCATGCTACTGAGTGACCATGAACGAACCGCAACGTAACTATCATTCCCATTTTCATAAATTCAAGATGGTCACAAAATACTTGTAGAAGAGATCCAAGAAGAAAGTCAACTGCTTTTGGTTGCTCAAGTTGCTTATAATTAAATCTCATTCCCGATCTTTTCGCCTGCAATTTGCCGATCGGATGTTACATAGCTCTGCGAGATTTAAGGGGCCAGTTCCTCAATCTCCGACGGCTTGTTTTGCTATATATGGTTTCATTGTATGCAATGATCAATCGGAAATTGAATTCACGCTGTTGGAAGCCATTTGTGCCTTTCAAATTTGATCTTCAGGTTACCTGAAATGCATCATATCTGTAATGCTATTGATCGTGACGCTGAGAAAATATTTGCGTAACCTAGCACCTCGTCAAATAGCCAACAGGTATTAAATCCATTGTTCAACTAAGAGGTGTTAAAACCCTAGAGGTCGCACTTGCGCAGACAGGATTAATTGATAGCTGCCCGTAGGAGGACTAATGAAACAGTGCAAGATTTCTGAAGATACACCGATGTCTAGATCGCAATCTGCCATGTTGGGTGCCAATAAATCTTCTCATGTGATTTCCAAGTCTTATTCTGGTGCCAAAGATGAAGGACGATCAAGCAAATATTCCCAGAACAAGAATATTATGACTCCCACAATCCGTATTGTATATGTTTATGAACCCAAGATTATCAAAACTGATCCACAAAACTTTCGGTCATTCGTTCAGAAACTCACAGGGATGTCTATCCATAAATCAAAGGAAAAGAAGAGGCAGACGAGTGCCAAGAGTCCATCGTCGGTGGTGGTCTCTACAGGAGTTAGCACAGAAAATCTCGAAGATACTTCTTATAGTAATGGTCAGATGCCTGTCGTGGAAAGCAAAAGTACAAATGTTTCGATTGATGATTGCTCTGGCTTCGCCGAAGGGTTCAATGACACGGACATGGTTGATCCCGGTATGCTGAATGATGTATTACTGCATGAGATTTCTCTGGTTAGGAACAATTCTCCCTATTGTAATATGTATGGCCAGACCGGGATTTACAGATGGACTTGAGTATTAGATGGGCGTTGGCTTGCTGTTGTATGAAATGTTTTTTTCTGCGGAATCAGGCTATGTAAATTTACGGTTTTTTCTGCGGAATAAGGTGATATAAATTTACATGAATTATTATTTCTTTTTGAATTAGAAATGAATTCAGCTGAAACTTCTAATGCACTCGGATTCTACAAAAATAATCACTTAAATCTACAAACCTGTTAATTAACATGATACAAATCTGATATATCAAAGGTTTATATTCTTTTTCATTTGCGAGAGTACTTAAGTTTTACTGTCTTACGCCTGTTAATACTCGTGTTTTAAAATGTCTGTATATAATTATTGAAATCATTCATGGTCCACTTTTCAGATTACCATGTGCAGGATTTGTTCATTTGAATATTAAGTCTCAATTTACAGGATGCACTCATCAAAGCATGATTTCCTACTATGGGGGCTCAGTTTTTTATCAACTTGGCATGATGCCTTTATTTATTTATATATATGAGATTGATAGAGATATAGTTTCACAATATTTCATTAGACATTCGATTACTCATAAATTTTCCAAATTAAAAATATTTCTTAAAAGTATTGTATAACTGGATGAGTGAGGAAGATGGTGTTCTCTCGCTCCCGCTATCAAAAACTATATTACTCATCAAATTTCCAAATTCCAAGTTATTGTTTAAAGGCAATGTGTATAACTCCACGAAGGAGGAAAATGGTGTTATCTTATCGGAAAGATCTCTTGAGAAAGCCCAAGATTGAATATGTGGAAGACTTATGAGATTACATTTCATCTTACAACACATAGTTGTGGCGGTGTAGCTTCAAGTTACTATAGGAAGGCCTAGAGAACGAGGGGTGCTCCTAGCTTGAAGGTGAGGGTTTGGACTATTCTTTATTATTTGCTACTAATCCTTATTATTTGCTGTCAGAGCAGTAATATCTATTAGAATATTAATGTGGAAACTTCTAGAGTAATCGTGAATTTAGAATGTCCTGCGTACTGCGTAGAGACCTGGGTTGTGAATCCCTTGTCCAAGAATATCTTTCAAATTGGAACGAATTTGAGTTGTTCCTTTCTCAAAACGACTACGAATTTGTCAACAGAGCAGCGTGTTGGTTCCTTGAGCAGGGATCTGGTGTGATCGCTGCGCGCTGAGGAGAAAGCCAATTATGATGTAAAGCGTACAATTGTTGCTCGAGACTGCTAGACCATGAATTAAGAGAGGGTTGCCTGTATGTAGAGAGGACGTGATCAAATTGTTGCTGCTGAGGATTGATTTGGGGTTTTGAGGACCTATTTGCGGGCTGCCACCATAAATTTTGACTGTACCAGTTCTGTGTCATCGTGTGTTCATTGCCTAGTGGGTGTGAGACCTGATCTGTGATCCCACGCTGCTGCTCAACAAATCTGAGATTGTGCACAGTAAACCAGTTCATTGACTCTAGAAGTAGAAAGGTAGTTCAATTAAGTTTTTGTTGTTGAGCTTGCTGAATTTTTTGGGGTGGAAGATGTCAAATCCTCTAGTTGATTCTTATCTAAAAGAATCCACCAAACTTGATGAAGAAAATTATGTTAATTGGAAATTTAAGTTGATAATGGTGCTTGAAACATATAATTTATGGATGATAACGAGCCCGAGCCCAAGCCTACAAGTGCTACCCCAATTCTAGAAGGGAAAAATGGAAAATGAAGGTGAAAGTATTGTTGTGAATGTTCGTAAAGGACGACATCATTCCTCATATAAGAGATTGCAAAACTTCTAAAGAGAATTCTCAAGCGTTTGTATGAAACCTCTAATGCAAACTAAATTTTATTCTTAAAAACTAAGCTTTTATCTATCAAAATGGAAGCCAATGAAAGCATAAATAATTTTCTGTCCTGAAATTAAAGATTTAAGTGATAAGTTGGGTGATATTTCTGAAAAGGTTTCCAATAGTGATTTAGAAACTATCGCTTTCAAAGGTTTAGTGCAAAATTATAAAAAATTTATATCAACACTCTCTATTAGACAAACACCCCCTACTTTTGATGAATTGGTTGGAATTCTTCTTCAAGAGGAGGAAAGAATGAAGAATTATGATCCCGACTCAAGTGGCTCAGATTTGGTATTGATTGCAAGAGATAAAAGATCATATAGAGGTAAATCGTGTGACAAGAACAGAGGTAGGTTTCAAGAAAAGAAGAAAGGTATGGCACATCTTGATTCTTATATTAAGAGAAATATTGAATGTGAATATTGTGGCAAACCCAAAAATCTTGCCAAAGATGGTTATAGAAGAAAGAATCACGACTCCAATCAAAGATATAAAAGACATAATGGAAATATTTTGCATAAAGACACTTCAGTCAATGATGGATTTAAAAATCTTAAGTTGTTTATTTCTAAAGTTGTATTGTTTGTAGAAACTGATAATGAAAATGAATGGTTCATAGATTCTTCTGGATCAACTCATATGTCCTATAATAAAGAATGGTATGATGAATATTATGAAAACATTGATAGAACAAACATTTGTTTAGGAGACAACAGATCACATAAAGTTCAGGGCTATGGAGTAATAAGTGTGAA
Source organism: Picea glauca (assembly GCA_000966675.3). Taxonomy (NCBI): domain Eukaryota; kingdom Viridiplantae; phylum Streptophyta; class Pinopsida; order Pinales; family Pinaceae; genus Picea; species Picea glauca. The sequence continues at coordinate 156,717 of JZKD02S1599033.1, forward strand.
ATTACACAATGGACAATTGAGACATTTTCAAGATGTGATGTATGTTCATGGTATTAAAAATACTTTAATATATGTTTCAACTATCATTGATAATAATTTAAAAATGGAATTTGGTAAATTGAGGTGGGTTGTAAAATATGTCTAGGATCAATACATGATTGTTTCCATGGGTACCAGAGTTGGTGGATTGTATAAGTTGGATATGACAATGAACTTCTATGTTGCATTGACATCCACAACAATGTCAACAAAAGAGTTGGCACCACAGGTATGGATACCTCAATTACAATGATTTGATGTTGTTGCAAAGAAAAACAATGGTAGAAGTTCTTCTTGTTATGAAGAACGATCATTTTCCATGTGAAGCATGTGCACTTGGTAAGCAACATAGAGAGGAGTTTCTCATACATATAGAGAAAGGACAAACTGATATACTTGAATTAATTCATACTAATGTATGTGGACCTATGCAAACTAGGTCACTTGATGGTGCTTTGTACTTTCTTATTTTTGTTGATGATAGATGTAGATATACTTGGGTCTATTTCATAAGGAGAAAGATGTTGAAATTATTAAGGCAACTAAAAGAGGGGGGTGAATCAGTTGTTACTGTGCTTAAACAATATTAGGTATGTTAAGCCATTTTTAATCTTTCATCAAGTGACCATCAATATTATACATAATATGAACAACATAAATAATGAGCATCAATCACACATAAGATATACATAGAGACAAATTTTCAGGAGGAAACCCATAAAGGGAGAAAACCTCTTCTTCTTCGAAATGATAGGTAGTCTTTTAACCTCTGTACATCATCTATGTTTGAGAACCAACTCAAAGTGAGGCTACTACCTCTGTTTTACAAGCTCCAACTTTTGAGAGCACAAACTCTTTGTTTTCTCTAGCACTGACTAGAAGGAATCACCAACTCCCTGAGTGTTCTAGCACCGACCGGATGGAAGCACCTACTTCCACTTATACAAGCACCAACCTATTTGAGAGCACCAACTCTCTGGTTTCTCTAGCACCCACTAGAAGGAATCACCAACTCCCTAAGTGTTCCAGCACCGACTGGATGGAAGCACCTACTTCCACTTATACACGCATCAACTTACATATAGAAAACTTTGTGTTTTCCCAAGCACCACCCTGCGACCTTGTTTTCTAGCCACAACTATATGGAAGATACAACTCCCAATATTCAAGCACCAACTCGAATATTAGAGGACTACAGTCCTCCCTAGCACCACCCTACCTCCCTGTTTATAAATAAATGATTCAATAACCAACAACGTAGATAAATTGATTCTTACCACTTCTTCTATGTTCTGTAAATCTGGTCTGCTTCTAACTGTTCTGCAATTCTTCTCTTTCTCTGTCTATTCTGCAATTCTGCTCTGCTTCAAGTTGTTCTGCAATTCTTCTCTTGCTTCTTTCTATGCCTCATCTATTACTTATCTTTGAATTTTATCTCACACTATGCATATTGTCGGTCTCACACTGCGCATACTGTAATTTTCCCTTTCTTACAGTTCAACTCATTTTTCATTTAAAACGACCAACCATACACAGTTACTGTGTGTTACTTTTATACACTAGAACCCCTTCAGTTACCCCTCAAATCCCTAGATCAATGCTTCAGCAACTGAAATGCCAACCGTCGAAGAACCATGCTTCGGTTCTGCTAACTAAATCGTAACTGAACAATTAATCATGAAGAGTAACAATAGCCCTTCGATTATATTTCCAAGTATCCAACATCGTTGGATTACAAGCATAGGGTATCGCGTTGATTTCGACATTTCACATTTCAGCATTTCAGCATTTCGGCATTCCTATGGTGAAGAATCTCAACTCTTCATGTTACGATCTCCGAAAATGAGCTTAGCTTGGTGCTATCTCCTCCCTCACATGACCACCGACGGTGACCACATCCTACACCAAAAGGTATTTTTTGCATTTCGACATTTCGTCATTTTGGCGGTCCTGTGAAGAAGTGTCTCGACACTCCAAGTTGCAATCCCCAAAATGGAGCCAGATCAATGGTCCACAAAACTTCATAATTTGATCCCTTCTTTTCCTAATTGAATGACTGACGGGATTTTAACATTTTTCCCTTCGAGTCATCGTGACTCCAACATTATAAAATTCATGATCACAAAAGATCTGAAGTGATCAGACGGTTCACATAACCCACTGAGATGGACGGTTGATGGGATTTCAGAGTTTTTCCTTTCGGGTTTTCGAGACTCACAATTGTCCCTTTCAACATTTCAGAGTTTGAGACTTCGTGATGGTGAAGTTTCTACTTGCTATGTAAAAACCCCAAAATATAATGTTCTGATGTGACGTCACACATGGATTGACACGTGCCAAGTAGCTTCCACGTGTCACTCTGACTCATGACTTACATGTGCCTAAAATGTTGAATCATCTTGAAACTTGTCATTTCCTGATTGTGCCATGTGTCCTTAGCTAACGTGGTTTGCTGGCATGGTTTGTTGATGTGTCTGTTTCGAGATTTAGAGGTTCGCTACTTCAAAGGTTAAAGTTTCGTTGATCTTTGATTTCTTGGTCTGCGAAACTCCAAAATGGAGTCTTTGACATACTTTGATCTTTCGCATTTCACGATTTCATCATTCTTGTCGTGAGTGTCCTGGACACCTCCAACTCTTGGTATCCGAAATGGAGATTAAGTCATGGTTTCGCATTTTTTGATTTCATCATTCTTGTCATGAGTGTCCTTGACACCTCCAACTCCTGGTATCTGAAACACCGAAATGGATATTAAGTCGTGGTTTCACATTTCACGATTTTCTGCCGTGAGTTGCTTCCTTCACTCCTGGAGTTTATGCTTCTGATCTTGCCATGTGATCATCGTTGCACTGTTGCCCTTGCCACTTTCTCTTGTTCTTCATAGTTGGGCTGAGCTTTCCATCAATGACAAACAAATACTCTACCTTCTGTCTTCTCATAATAAATATGCCAACAATTTCCCCCTTTAGCATTGATGGAAACTTTGAAGACACTACTCATAGCATCCTTACCATTACATTTTCACCCCCTTTGACATTAATGTCAAAGAAGTAACATGCTCCCCCTGAGTTATTGCAGTACATACTCCCCATGTCAACTATGAGAAACTTAGAAATACATTAGATATTCAAGTAAGCACTCCCCCTGATCAGGTGAACATATTAGATGAATATGTTATAAACCCCAACTTTTGAAAAAGATATCGAAAATGGGTCACTGCTAACGGTTTAGTAAAGATACCAGCTATTTGTTCTATGGAAGGAATATAATTCACTTGAATAATTCTGTTTGTAACTTGTTCTCTAAGAAATTGGTATTTTATTGGTATGTGCTTAGATTTTGAATGAAGTACGGGATTCTTAGAGAGACTGATGGCATGGGTGTTATCACAGTGAAGTGGAATGGGATCAGTGTAAGTTACCTTCAAATCTGCAAGAGTTTGTATCATCCATAAAATATGAGTGCATCAAGTAGCAGTAGCAATGTACTCTTCTTCTGTAGTTGATAAGGAAATAGATCCATGCTTCTTACTAATCCATGCTACCAACGAGTCACCTAGGAAGAAGGCACCTCCATTGGTTCTCTTTTTCTCATCCACAGAATTTGCCCAATATGCATCTGAATAAGTGGTTAACTGAAAATTCTGATTTCTGGGATACCGCAGACCATAAGTCGTTGTTCCCTTCAAGTATTTGAATATCCTTGTGACAACTACCAAGTGAATTTGTTTAGGAGTTGACTAATAATGACCTACAATTCCAACAACTTGCATTATATCAGGACGGGATGTTGTGATGTACAGAAGACTGCCTATCATTGATCAGTATGTCCTTTGATCAACATCGGGTGACATATCATCTTTACTACGCTTGCAACCAACCACCATAGGTGTACTAACAGGAGAGGAATCCTCCATCTAAAATTTCTTCAACATCTCTTTCAAATATTTTTCTTGAGAGATAAATATTCCTACAAAACTCTGATTTACTTGTAAACCAAGAAAATATGACAGTTCAACTATCATGGACATCTCAAACTATGTTTTCATAGAGTTAGCAAACCACTGGACAAATGATTCATTAGTACAACTAAAACTAATGTCATCTACATAAACCAAAACAACTAGTAAATTATCACCTTCAGACTTAATGTAGAGATTCTTGTCAACAGTACCTTTCTTGAACCCTTTGTCTTGTAAAAAAATTTCCAATCTATAATACCAAGCTCGTGGTGTTTGTTTCAGTCCATATAAGGCCTTCTTCATCTTGCAAACATAATTAGGATTATCTGTCAATGAGAATCCTTCAGGTTGCTCCATATATACTTCTTCCTCTAGATCTCCATTAAGAAACGTTGACTTAACATCCATCTGATACACTTTAAAGTTCTTATGACATGAATATACAAGGAACATTATGATGGCCTCCAATCTTGCCACTGGTACAAAATTTTCATCAAAGTCCTAACCTTCAACTTGTGCATACCCTTTACAAATCAATCTGGCTTTATTTCTAACAACTTGTACTTTTTCATTCATTTTATTCTTGAACACCCATTTGGAACCTATTACATTCTTATCTTCAGGTCTAAGGACAAGCTCCCAAGTATTGTTCTTCTCAATCCAATCAAGCTCTTCATTCATAGCTCTAATCCAATCATTTTGCTAGCTGGCTTCATCAAAAAAAATTGGTTCAGTCATAGATAAAAAGGAAACATGAGATTGTTCTGAGTCTTTAATCAATTTCCTTCTGGTTTGAACTCCTTTATTTATATCTCCAACTATCCGATTTTCAGGATGATTCTTTCTAATGATTCTGAGAGGTGATTTTGCTTCTTTCTATTGATTTGTGTAAGATGGAGTATTTGTATCTTCATCTGATTCAGATTCTTCTCTTTCGGATCCTTGGACATGTTCATCTTCGTATTCAACTATATCTTTTGTTCTTGGATCAACACTGCTTACATTTTTTACCAGGATTTCTTCATCAACTTTTATATCTATAAAATCAACCAGTTTATCCAGTCTCTTATTGTAACATTTGTATCCTTTAATGTTTGTAGCATAACCCAAGAAGATACCTTCATCATCCCTGTCATCATATTTGCCAATATTTTCATCATTATTCTTAATGTAACATTTACTCCCAAATACTTTAAAATGCTTGATTGAAGCAAGTCTTCCAAACCATAGTTCATAAGGAGTCTTGTCACTGTGTGGTCTGAGATGTGCTTTGTTAAGGACATGAACAATTGTATGAATTGCTTTGACCCAATATGTCTGAGGTATATTTCTTTCATTCATCATTGATCTTTCCATTTGTTGTACTGATCTATTCTACTTCTCAACAACTCAATTTTGTTGTGGAGTCCTTGGAATTGTGTACTCTCTTTTGATTCCATGTTTATCACAGAACTCTTTGAAGTTCCATGAGCTAAACTCTCCTCCTCTATCAGACCTTACTGCCTTC
>JZKD02S1599033.1:164520-179242 GCA_000966675.3 Picea glauca
CTCGATCTTTGTTGTGGAAGATGGTTATTCGTTGAATATCTTGATTGTTCATATATAAATCTTAAAGAACAGTTTATAGCTTTGTGACCAAAATTAGAGCAGAAAAAACAATAACTATAGAAAAAACCTTTGTATCTTGAAAAAGTCTATCCTCTTTGAGGAGGTCAATTTCTTTCATGCCAATAATATCTCTAATCTACAGATTCAGTTTTGGTACTTTTTATTTCATTCCTTCTTGGTGGTTGATTATCTTTCTTTGTTTCTGCAGAGTGATTGTTGTCAATGTTTGAGGATTTGACAAACTTGATAGGTTATGTATTACTTGGATGATCACTAATTGATCCTTCTTCATACCCCAAGCCAGCTTTCAACTTTGGGTTTCTTTGCTGATTTAGAATGGAGGTTAATCCTTCTGAGACTTTAATACTTGGCAGATTTTGGTGATACAATCCCTTAAACTTCTCCATTTCTTTTCTGGTTTTTACTATCTCTTATTCTAAGGCTTCACACCTTGCTTTCTTCTCTGACAACTGTTGTTTCAGTATGACTTCTATTTTTTTTTCCTCTTCTAACTCTACTTTTAGTAGAGAAAAGTTTTCATCAGGTTTTTCACTATTCATTTTAAACTGCTTCAAGAATTGTTTTTGTTTTCTCTTCTTACATCTGAGTCTGTTGATTTCTTCCAAAGCACTGATTAATTCACTTTCCATATCCACCATAGCTTTTTCATCATCCATTTCACCTCCTATGTGTTCATAATCAAGATCTCCCATATCCATAAGCATAAAATCATTCACTTTGTCTTCACATGATGAATCACTATCTATGTCTTCTGAGGAATTGTCATTATTTTCACACAAACTTTTCCTTTTACTATATTTCTTGAATTTGTACTTCTTTTCATCATCAAAGTTCTAGTCCTTCTTCTGATGGGGACACTTAGATGCAAAATAACCTATCTTACCACAGTTAAAACATTTGAAGGGAAGCTTGCCTTAATATTTTCTTGATCATTTCTTTAACCTTCTCACAAATTTTGCCTCAATATCATCTAAATCTGAATCAGTATTCTTGTCTGCTTTAAAATATGCTTCTCTAGTAATGGATTTATCTTTGTTGATTCTCATTTCATATGCAATTAATGTTCCTAGGAGTTGATCAATGGACGGAGTTTTAAGATCATTTAGTTCTTCTATTGCAGAGACTTTTGGATTAAATTTATCAAGCAAAGATCTTAAAATCTTCTGAACTAAAATTGATTCTTCAATCTTCTCACCAAGACCCTTGATGGCATTCACAATTTCTTCAACTCTTAAATATTACTTGCTAACTATTTCATCTTCATTCATCTTTAGTTGTTCAACATTCAACCTAAATGTTTGAAGTTTGGCATCTTTTACTTTCTCATTTCCTTCATAGCTGCTAATAAGTTTATCCCACATTTCTTTGGTAGTTTGAAGATGCATTACCTTTACAAACTCGGCTTCTGCAAGTCCATTCAAGATAGCATTCATTCCCTTAGCATTAATGCTAAATCCTAACTTATCATCCTTGGAAGCTAGCACAATAGGCTCTATGTATCCAGTCTCTACTACATCCCAAACATCGACACCTAAGGCCATTAGGTATGTTCTCATTCTAACCTTCCAAAAGGAAAAAATTGTTCCATCAAACAGAGGAGGATTAGTGCCTGAAGTCCCTTCATGACTTGTCATGTTTAAGATTATAGATCTACCTTTAGATAAAAGGAACTGGATCTTATACCAATTGTTGAAATNTGTGAATCAGTTGTTACTGTGCTTAGACAATATTAAGTTTGTTTAGCCATTTTTAATCTTTCATCAAGTGACCATCAATATTATACATAATATGAAAAACATAAATAATGAGCATCAATCACACATAAGATATACACAGAGACAGATTTTCACATGAAAACCCATAAAGGGAGAAAACCTCTTCTTCTTCAAAATGATAGGCAGTCTTTTAAAGTCTGTACATCATCTATGTTTTAGCACCAACTCAAAGTGAGGCTAATACACCTATTTTACAAGATCCAACTTGTTGAGACAACTAACTCTCTGGTTTCTCTAGCACCGACTAGAAGGAAGCACCAACTCCCTGAGTGTTCTGGCACAAACTAGATGGAAGCACCTACTTCCACTTTTACAAGCATGAACTTGTTTGAGAGCACCATATATCTGGTTTCTCTAGCACCCACTAGAAGGAAGCACCAACTCCCTGAGTGTTCCAGCACCGGCTGGATGGAAGCACCTACTTCCACTTATACAAGCACCAACTTGCATATAGAAAACTCGGTGTTTTCCCAAGCACCACCCTGCCACCCTGTTTTCTAGCCACAACTAGATGAAATCTACAACTCCCAATATTCAAGCACCAACTCGAATATCAGAGGACTACAATCCTCCCTAGAACCACCCTACCTCCATGTTTATAAATAAATGATTGAATAACCAACAACACAGATAAATCGATTCTTACCAATTCTTCTATGTTCTATAAATCTAGCCTGCTTCTAACTGTTTTGCAATTCTTCTCTTCCTCTATCTATTCTGCAATTCTGCGCTACTTCAAGATGTTCTACAATTCTTCTCTTGCTTTTTCTTATGCCTCATCTATTACTTATCTCTGAGTTTTATCTCACACTGCACATACTGTCGGTCTCACACTGTGCATTTCTTATAGTTCAACTCATTTTTCATTCAGAATGACCAACCACACACAGTCACTGCGCGTTACTTTTATACACTACAACCCCTTCAATTACCCCTCAAATCCCTAGAACAACGCTTCAGCAACTGAAACACCAACCGTCCAAGAACCATGATTCGGTTCTACTAACTGAATCATAACTAAACAATTAATCATGAAGAGAAACAATAGCCCTTCGATCAGATTTCCAAGTATCCAACACCGTTGGATTACAAGCATAGGGTCTCGCATTGATTTTTCCATTTCACATTTTGGCATTTCAACATTTCGGAATTCCTATGGTGAAGAGTCTCGACTCTTCATGTTACGATCGCCGAAAAGGAGCTTAGATTGATGTTATATCCTCCCTCTCACATGACCACTGACGGTGACCACAACCTACACCAAAAGGTGTCTTTCACATTTCGGCATTTCTCCATTCCTGTGAAGAAGTGTCTCAACACTCCAAGTCGTAATCCATGAAATGGAGCCAGATCAACGGTCCACAAAACTTCATAATTTGATCCCTTCTTTTCTTAATCGAACGACTGACGGGATTTCAACATTTTCCCCTTCGAGTCATTGTGACTCCAACATTATAAAATTCATGATCACAAAATCTCCGAAGTGATCGGATGGTTCACATAACCCATTGAGATGGACTGTTGACGGTATCTCGGATTTTTTCCTTTCGGGTTTTCGAGACTCACAATAGTCCCTTTCGGCATTTCAGAGTTCGAGACTTCGTGATGGTGGATTTTTTGCTTGCTATGTGAAAACCCTGAAATAGAAAGTTCTGATGTGATGTAAACCTGCTGATGTCACACGTGGATTGACACATGTTGAATAGCTTTCATGTGTCACTCTGATTCATGACTTACATGTGCCTGAAATGTTGAATCAACTTGACACTTGTCATTTCCTGATTGTGCCATGTGTCCTTAGCTGACGTGGTTTGCTGACGTGGTTTGCTGATGTGTCTGTTTCGGGATTTCGAGGTTCGCTACTTCAAAGTTTAAAGTTCCTTTGATATTTGATTTCACGGTCTGCGAAACTCTGAAATGGAGTGTTTGGCATACTTTTATCTTTCACATTTCGTGATTTCATCATTCTTGTCGTGAGTGTCATTGACACCTCCAACTCTGGGTATCCGAAAATCCGAAATGGAGATTAAGTCATGGTTTATCATTTCACGATTTCATCATTCTTGTTGTGAGTGTCCTTGACACCTCCAAATCTGTGTATCGGAAACTCTGAAATGGAGATTAATTCATGGTTTCGCATTTCGCAATTTTCTGTCGCGAGTTGCTTCCTTGACTCCTAGAGTTTATGCTTCTGATCGTTGCGCTACTGGTCTTGCCACTTTCTCTTGTTCATCATCGTTGAGCTGAGCTTGCCATAAATGACAAAAAAATACTCTACCTTCTGTCTGCCCATAATAAATATGCCAAAAAAAAAGTGATGTATTTGAGTATTTTAAAGAATTTATAACTATGATTGAAAAACAAGCACGAAAATGTATTAAGATTCTCATATATGATTAAGGTGGTGAATATACATCAACAGCATTTAAAAGTTATTGTAAATTTAATGGGATCCAACAACAATTTAAAGTATCTCATACACCTAATAAAAATGGTGTCACTGAGAGAAGGAACAGAACACTAGTGGAGTGTGCTCGTAGTATGCTTCAAGGTAAAAACATTTCTAATGATTTTTGGGAAGAAACTATTAACTCTAATGTTTATGTAAAGAATCAAAGTCCAACTAAGAAATTACATTTCCAAACTTGTTTTGAGGTTTTTCATGGTTATAAACCTGATATCAATCATTTAAGATTGTTTGGATCAACTATCTTTGCACATATTCCAAAGGATGAGAGAAGAAAACTTGATGCAAAATCAATCAAGTGTGTTTTTATTGGGTATTGTATTGATAAAAAAGAATACAAATTGTTTGATCCCATTTCACATAAATTGTTTGCAAGTAGAGAAGTGGTGTTTCATGAGAATGCAGATAGAGTTGATACAATGAATGATGTTGATGCTTGGCATAATTAGAATGATAATGATAAGCATGTCAAAATATATGCAATGGTTAAATAGGAAGAGGAACAGGTACACATTCAAGAACGAAATGAAAGAAGCATGGACACATCAAGCAATCATGATAGATCAAGTGGAGAAGAGTCACCATAGAGCAAGAGAAGAGATGAAAGTAGTGAAGGACCAAGGAGGTCATCACGACAAACTCGAACACCTATAAGGTATAAATATTATGCATTGATGTCCCATGTAATGAATGTTGTAGAACCTATAAACTATGATCAAGCTAAAGAACATGAAGAGTGGAGAAATTCTATGAATGATGAATATGACTCCCTTATGAAAAATCACACTTTGGAATTAGTTGGACTACTTGAAAAAAAAGTCCTTATTGGAAGTAAGTTGTTGTATAAATCTAAATTTAAATCAAATGGTAGCATTGAAAAATATAGGGAAAGATTAGTTGCATAAGGATATTCACAAAAGGAGGGACTTGATTGCGATGATACTTTTTCATCCGTAGCTAAATTGAATACAATTAGAGTACTGATTTCCTTAGCTACAACAAATAAATGGAAAATACATTAGTTAGATGTCAAATCTTCTTTTCTTAATGGTGATTTGAAGAAAGAGGTTTATTTGGTTCAACCTGAAGGTTTTGTCAAGTAGGGATAGGAACATATAGTATGTAGGTTAAGAAAATCATTCATGGTATGTAAAGATTGATTCATTATTTTATCAGAAATGATTTGGGAAAAGAAAGAGTGATCCTAACTTGTATATTAAGAAAGATGAATATGGAAATGTTGCTTTAATATATTTATGTGGATGATCTCATTATTATAGGAAGTGCACACAAGTTAATTGATGCAATTAAAAATTAGTTGTCTCAAGAATTTGAGATGAAATACCTCGGTGAATTGCATGACTATTTAGGACTTGAAGTTTGGAGGGATCCTAGTAAGACATTGATTACACAAATCAAATACACTAAATAAATTCTTAAAAGTTTCCATATGAGTGAATGTAAATAAATTTCAACTCCCTTAGAACATAATGAAAAGTTATATAGTGATGATGGAACTAAAGAGGCATATGAGACATTATATCGTGAGTTGGTGAGAAGTTTGAACTACCTCACCACTACTAGACTAGACATTACTTACTCAGTCAACATCCTTAGTCAGTTTATGGCTAACCCTTCTAAGAGCCACTGAAAAGCTACAAAGAAAGTCCTCTGATACTTGAAAGGAACAATAAATTTTGGTATTATGTATACTGATGAATATGATGTTGAACTGATAGGTTTTTATGATTTAGATTGGGCAGGAAATCCCGATGACAAAAGATCTACCTCAGGCTATGCATTTCATATAGTGTCGGGGGTTGTGTCATGGAGTAGCAAGAAACAACCAATTGTTTCTTTATCGTCAACATAATCTGAGTATAAATACTTGACCAATGCTAACTGTGAAGTTGTTTGGTTGCAGGGAATTCTTGCAGATGTCAAAGAGGAGCAAAATGGTCCAACATGCATCAATTTTGACAATCAAAGTGTTATCAAATTGGCACATAATCCAATATATCATGCAATATCAAAACACATCGAGCTACAACACCACTATGTGAGAGAGAAGATTGAATCAAAGGAAATTGATTTCATTTTTTGTAATACAAATGATAATGTGGCTGATATATTTACCAAACCTCTTGGTAAACTCAATTTTAAAGTTTTTAGAAACAAGTGAGGTGTTGTAGAAAATCCATTTCTCTGTTAACGGGGGATGTTAGAATAATGTCGAAACTTCTAGAGTAATCTTGAATTTAGAATGTTGTTAGAGCTTTGTTCATGGTTTGTTTTACTAGATTTTAATTTTAGATCATATGATATTCTAGATCCAAACTTCTAGGATTTTGTTCCTAATTTATTTGTGAGATTTCCAGCTATAAATGTAATAGTGCTTTCCTTTTTAATAGTGTGAGATGAGCATATTTTCTCACAATTTATACAACCTTGATCTATGTTCTTAATTATATCTTATCCTTCTCCCTTTCACTTAGACATTGTGATTATATGAAGGCCCCCCTCCCACCCTACACACCTTATTCATTTTATATAACTCAAACGTTTCAGGTTTTTATGGTTATTTTAGGTCCATCCTCCACCCCATCTACCTTCTTCCATTGGTTCTCTTGACCATTGGCTCCAAAAATCAAACTATTTTGCAACAACCTTATTCTTTGGGTTCAACAACCACCTCGATATGTTAATTCTTAAGTTTTGTTTGGAGGCAATGATCCCACACAAAGCCTTTCCTTTATGTTGTTTCTCCCTTAATGGGGTATTTTGGATGTTTCCCTCCACCCCAATGCTTCTCTCATGTGTTGTATGACCCTCCTAAACTATCAACAAGATTTTGTTACCTGCAACCCTAATGAGATCCATAAACCAAGGCTTTAGATGTAACTCTTACATAGTGTTTATCTCTTAATGGCTCCTCACAACACCTAATCCTCTAAAGACATAGACTCAAGTTTGTGAAGTGTGGTTCAATGACTAGCTACTTCTCTCACTTAAGCTCTTGGATGGTTACCTAGGGCTTCGACCCCGACCTTCCATATTGACACGAAAATCTCATTACCTATGTATGGTAGCTTGATGAATGGATATTTTGTGGATTCTTGGATATACAACCTCACTACCTACTTCTAGGCTTTCCCAACTATGACAAAAGATAAATGTGTCCTCCTTGGTAAATATTTAGAAGGAATTGCAAAATTTTGGTGGTTGTTTCACTAAAATTCTAGTCATGTATCTATGGATTTAAATGAAGAATGGGATTCCAGCAACACCCCTTCTTGCACAACTAAATGGGATTCCTTGTGCAAGGAATTGTTAAGGAATTTTTATGCACCAATTTATTCATCTAACCTAACGTACAAGTGGTTGCATTTGTGTCAAGCTCTATGTTAAATTGTTTAGTTGTTTATTGAAGTATTCACCAAGATTTGCCTCCAAATTCAAATAAAAAATAGAGAATAGGTACTTTTTGTTTAAATTCAATTTTTGTTGCTTACTAATTTTCATAATAAATAAGCTACATTTGAGAGTACCACTCTTGAATAAGCCTTTCTACCCCCACCTATCAAATACAACATTCAAAAACATACCTACATTCACATTGTTTCATATTACTAATCGTTTCTCTAACACTGCATCTATCTCTAATTCCTTCACTTTCCTAAACCCTCATCCACCTCCAACATGCAATTTTCATATCATGTGCACTCATCCTAACTCTTCACATCCTCCATTATGGTGCTAATATCACAAAACCTAAACCCATGATATTTCTAAAAGTTGATTCTTATAGTGGAAGTCCACGTCTAAAACCTTATATTATGATGAGAAATCTAGTGACTTTTCCATTTCCCTTCCTCTCTCGAACATTCTCCTAATCCTAAAATCATCTCTCTTCCCAACCCTACTACAAATAACAACACCTTAATTCTGATGACCAATGCCAATTTTCCATCCACTAGAGCACACATTTTCAGTCACAACCCCAAAATAGAGGATCAAATAGCTACTATGATGCTTGAAAACAAAATGGAAAAGAACCCCATCTCTTAAACCTTCATCCATTGCCTACAACTTCCTACTACCCCAGACCCCTTGCTTAATCAACTAGGATGGGTCCAACATGAAATTAATGATTGCATCATTAGAAAACATTTTTTTTTCAGGTTTTCCATTAGACCCTTCTAGGAAACAATAGATCATGATTTCTCTTCCATTGAATGCTCTCCTTTAATTGTCAGAATCCCCTATCAATATCAACACCATGCCTTGTGAAATTCCCACAATAATACTTACTATCTCTTTAAATATGGTAATACTTTTCAACTTACCTATATTTACATTCATCTATCCCACCCCGCTACATATGAATAGGTTTGTTTTCACAAACACGTCCCTCTCTCTCTCTCTCTCTCTCTCTCTCTCTCTCTCTCTCTCTCTCTATTTTTCCATTTTCATATGACCACCTTAGGAATTTATATCAACCCTTATGCCTCTATTCCATGGATATTTGCATAGGCTATCCTCTTATATCCTTTATGTTGTCCCAAGGTATGGTTGTACCCCTCTAATGGATATATCTATTCATGGGATAATACCATTATAAAACTTATTCTCTATAGTTTCCCTACTGTGTCGTCACTCTCTTGTAGCTCTAACATATTGTCTCCACCTAGATATATCAGACAGTCTCAAATATATATGGATAAAGGGCCTCAAAACATTGACACAACATCATCATCCCACATGATGGATTTCACACACATATGGATCGTGAACACTTTAGGGATACATAGTACATGCATATCGTTTAGTATAAACAATTATCATAAAAATTGCACATCATACCTAGACTTTTGAGCTTGACTATATAAAACATGGAATCCAAATTCTCATTCCAATGACGGGTGGAGCATGCTCAGTTTGAGTCTCCACATTCATCATAGTTGCATAAATTTTGATTGACCAACTCTATTCGTCGTAGGGTTTGGAATTTAGATAGAATTGACATATCCAGTCACCAACCAATGAGCATCTACATTTTCATTACACTAATGTGTTACGTCTAGCTCCTTTCCTCTCCTCAGATGCCTTTATAAATCAAGAGGAAGGGGTGTTGGTTGTGGAGCCTGATTATACCCCATGAAGAGTTTACACCCCAGAATAATGTACACTCTTTCACGTGGGGGAGTGCTTAGGGGGGTTAAAGAAGGAAAAATTGTCCCCAAAGGAAAAAATTCTGTGTAAATGTATATTGTAATTTCATTATAAATATGGACCATTCATTATAAGGTTGCATATCTAACATTATAAGTTATGTTATGGTTTTTTTTGTAGAAGGAGACCTTCTTTTATGAGGGAAATGTATTACAGCTATGTATCATTGTGAATATTGTACTTTGAGAGAGAAGACTATGAAAGAAAGAAAATGAAGTTACAATGGGCGTGTTGTAGGTTGTATCCCTTCATTTGTTGGACAATAATAAAGGAAGGACCTATAAATTTCTCTGGTGGACGTAACCCATACTGGGTGAACCACATATATCTGTGTCTCTATTTTATTGTGTATCTTATGTTTTTTTTATTTCTTCATTTGTTTTATTTTATTGCTCCATGATATTGGTTTTCTAACAACTGGTATCAGAGCAAAAGGTAACTCGCAGGAAAAGAGAGTTCCTGGTTCGAGTGGGAGTAATGGCAGAAGATGGAAAGTTTAGGGTCGAGAAATTTAATGAACAAAACTACCAGTTATGGGATATGAAGATGGAAGATTATTTATATAAGAATGATCTATTCCTACCATTGGGTGGAATAGAAAAGAAGTTGCCGACCATGAAGGAAAAAAAATGGGAGGTTCATGACAGAAAGACACTAGGAATAATACAGTTGATCATGGAAGCATCGATGGATTTCAATACTTCAGAAGAAAAGACAACGAAGGATTTGATGGATGCATTGGCTAAAGTTTATGAAAAACCCTTGACACCCAGTAAGGTATTTATAATGAAGAGAATATTTAATTTTAATATGTCAGAAGGTGGGTCTGTTGCAGATCATTTAAATGAACTTAATATGGTTACTAATCAACAAAGTTTTGTAAAAGTGTACTTTGATGATGAGGTCATGTCTCTTCTAATATTGTGCTCATTGACAGAAATATGGAATGACATAATCGTGGTTGTAAGTAACTCTCTCTTTGGTTCAAACACTTTAAAATTTGATGATGTTGTTGGTGTTATCATTAGTGAGGAAATGCAATAGAAAAGCACATGTGAGACATCAGGTAATGCGTTAAACATGGAGAACATGGGAAGACAAAAGGATAGAGGAAAGGGCTCAGGGAAGGACGAGAATTATAGGAAGGGAAAATCCAAATCCATATTTGGAAAGATAGAGTGTTGGAATTGTGGGAAGAAAGAACATATGAAGAAAGACTGCAGAGCTCCAAAGAAACAAAGAGATGGACAACATGAGAAAAATAAGGAAGCAAATGTAATAGGTGATGTGTTACAAAATGATTTAATTCTTTCTGTAGATAATATTTTTGAGTCTTGGGTAGTAGATTCAGGGGATTCATTTCATGTCACACCCCATAGGAAACATTTTTTAGATTATGTTCAAGGTGATTTTGGACAGGTTCATTTGGGTGAGATGCACCATGCAAAATTGTTGGAATGGGAAAGGTAAAAATAAAGAAAAGAAATGGAAACCAATGGTTGTTGAAAGAGGTAATACATATTCCAGATATAAGAAAAAATATGATTTCAATATGGCAGTTGGAAAGTGAAGGTTGTATATCCATATTTACAGATAAGGTGTGGAAGGTCACGAAAGGGTCATTGGTGATATAAAAATGAGAGAAGGTAGGTACATTGTATTTATGTATTGGTAATAATGACTCTTCTATCTCTTTAGCTTCTACATGAGTGGATACAACACTATGTAATTATAGGTTTGGACACATGAGTGAGAAGGGAATCCAGATACTTCACAAAAGAAATTTGTTTCCATATATTAAACAAATTGATTTGGATTTCTGTGAGCATTGTGTTTATGGAAAACATAAGAGAGTCAGATTTCTCAAAGTTGGAAAAGAAAAGAAGAGTGAAAGGTTAGAGTTTTTGAACATAGATGTATCGGGACCATATCACTTATCATCTCTTGGTGGCTCTCATTATTATGTTACTATTATTGATGATGCAACTAAAAAAAAATGGGTTAATTGCATTTGAATAAAATAGGATGTTTTTGATACTTTTAAGAAATGGAAAGCTTTGGTTGAGAATGAGATAGGAAAAAGGTTGAGTTGTCTCAGATCAAAAAATGGAGGGGAATATTGCAACAAGGAGTTTGATGATTATTGTTCATACTATGAGATTTGTAGAGAGAATATAGTTCCAAGAATACCACAAGAAAATGGCGTGTTAGAAAGGATGAACAGGAAAATCATTGAGCGTGCAAGGAGTATGATATTGCATGTTGGTTTTTCCTTACAGTTCTAGGAAGATGTTGTAGATATTGTTGTTTACTTAATAAACAGAGGACCTTCAATCTCTTTGTATAGTATAATTCCAGAGGAGGTATGGAAAAGTAAAAGGGTAAACTATTCTTATTTGAAGACTTTTGATTATGAATCATTTGTCCATATTGATAAAGAAAATAGAACAAATCTTGAGGAAAAATCCAAGAAGTGTACCTTTATTAGATATAGTGTTAACAATTTTGGTTATCTCTTATGGGATTATGAAAATAAAAAAATCATCAGGAGTATAGATGTCATATTCAATGAGAAGGTCATGTACAAAGATCAGTTGTAGGGAAAGAAACAAGCAAAATAAAAACCAGAATACAGAGTGCTTGATGAGATCATTGAAAAATAAATTCCATAGGTACCAAAAAATCATAATGTACAACAACAGGATCAACAGACAGCTGAAACTCCTACAAGTTTTGTTAGAATATCTACCCGGTTAAGTATACCCCCTAAACGATACTCTCCTTCACTTTAGTATTTATTGTTGATTGATTCTGGTGGACTGGAATGTTATGAAGATGTAATGCAGGTAGACACAAAAAATAAGTGGGAGGAAGGCATGAAAGAGGATATGGATTCCTTGGTAAAAAAACAGACTTGGGATTTGGTTCAGTTGCCTACGGGGAAAATAGAATTACAAAATAAATGGGTTTACAAGTTGAAGGAAGAAGATGTAGGAAAACAATGGTACAAGGCTAGACTTGTTGTAAAGGGGTTTGCACAAAAGAAACGTATAGACTTTGATGAAATATTTTATCATGTTGTTAAAATGAATTCAATTAGAACTATTTTAATTCTTGTGGAAGTAGAATATTTCCATCTTGAACATTTATATATATAAACATTTTTTCTCCATGGGGATTTGGAGGAAGAGATTTATATGCAGCAGCCACAGCGGTGTAAGGTCAAAGGAAAGGAGAATTGATATGCAGGTTGAAAAAGAGATTGTATGGCCTAAAGAAATCCCCGGGGTTGTGGTATTTAAAGTTTGATAGGTTTATGACAGAACAAGGTTATAGTAGATGTCATTCTAATCACCGTGTTTATTTTAAAAATCTAGAAAATAGAAGTTATATTATCTTGTTATTGTATGTAGATGGCATGCTTGTTGCAGGGTCTAATATGCAAGATATAAATGTGTTGAACAAGAAATTAGCTAATTCATTTGTGATGAAGGATTTGAGTGTTGCAAAGAAAATCCCTGGTATGAGAATAACAAGAGATAGGAAAAATCGCAAATTGACATTGTCTCAAGGTGAGTACATAGAGGTGTTGGAGAGGTTTAGAATGCAGAATGAAAAACTAGTCAGTACACCTTTGGCCAACCATTTCAAATTAACTAAGGAAATGTTTCCCAAGACACATGAGGAGATATAATACATGTCCAGGGTCCCTTATTCATCAATAGTTTCCAGTTTGATGTATGTGATGGCTTGCACAAGACCAAATATTTCACATGCAATGGGTGTTGTGAGTAGGTATATGAACAATCTAGGTAAAAAACATTGGCATACAATAAAGTGGATTCTCAGGTAATTGAGAGGTATTGCTACTCATGCATTATGTTTTGAAGGTTCAGACACTATTCTATAGGGATATGTTGATTCATATATGGCAGGTGATAAAGATAGCAGGAGGAGCACCATAGGGTATGTTTTTACTATAGGTGGAACAATAGTAAGTTGGATTTCAAAACTGCAAAAGTTTGTTTCACTTTCAACAACATATGCATAGTATGTTGTTGCTATAGTGGCTAGTAAATAAATGATTTAGTTACAGAGGTTTATGGAGGAATTGGGAAAGAATCAAGAGAATAAGGGGTTGTACTGTGACAGTGAGAGTTTCATTCAACTTGCTAAGAACTAAACCTTCCATTCAAATACTAAGCATATACAACGCACGTACAATTTCATATGATCCATCTTGGAAGATGGACATTTGAAGTTGGAAAAGATACACACTAGCCAAAATATTGCAGACATGTTAACAAAGGGAGTAAGCAGGGAGAAATTGAGCTTCTACTTAGTTTTAGTTGGTCTTCAAGAATGAAGGTGAATATGAGAAATTTTCTAGGTCCAAGAAGGATCATAGTCCAGCATATATAGCATCGGTGGAGTTGTTGAGATCAGTCTCCAAGTGGGAGATTGTTGGTTGTGGAGCCTAATTACCTTTTGGATTCAGAGGTCTTTTTTTTCAGCCATGTTTATACCCCATGAGGACTTTACACACCAGAAGAATGTACACTCTTCCACGAGGGGGAGTGCAAAGGGGGGTTACTGAAGGAAAATTTGTCCCTGAAGGAAAATTTTCATTGTAAATGTATACTGTAATTTCATTATAAATTTGGACCATTCATTATAAGGTCGCAGTTCTAAAGGTAGAAGTTATGTTCAATTTTTATCCCTAGAAAGAAAACCTCTTTTATGAGGGAAATTTATTGTAGCTATGTATCATTGTGAATATTGTATTATGAGAGAGGAGACTCTGAGAGAAATAAGAGGAAGTTTCATCGGGTGTGTTGTAGGTTGTATCCCTTAATTTGTTGGATAATAATAAAGGAAGGACCTCAAAAGTTCTCTGGTGGACATAGCCCTGTTGGCAGCCAATTCACATTTTTCATTGTCTCATAAGCTGCCTACACCAACGTTTCACAAACATTGATTTTTCATCGCAATTTTCATATGAACGACGCTTTTATTCTTTGCGCTTTTTCGCACGACTGTAAGCGTGAAAAATTATTCCTTCAAAGTCACATTAGAATCCTTGTTTGAACCATTGTCATCCTTCTGATTGATATGCCCTTTGCGCTTACATTTCACTTATCATTACCCAGCTGGCAAATCTTTCGAT